>JALGBA010001965.1:0-37720 GCA_023970755.1 Azemiops feae
GTGTGATGTAGGTAGACATAAAACATTTTAATAAATGCGTCAGTTTCAAAACTAGCAGCGAAGGTAAAATCTAATCTCACTCCTTTTAATATTAACCATAGCAATAAATTTATGTATGTTTGGTGAGGTTTATCTTTAAAGTTAGCACCTATCAAAGTAACCTTAATTCATCATTACAGGCCTTTTTGAAGGCCGCGCCATCTCTCGCTAAGGGACAAGCAGGTACAGCAGCCACCAAAAGAAATAAACCTTTTAAATGGCGTTTTAAGTTTATTATTCTTTATCAATAAAACCTTACTAACATTAGGTTATCTTACTCTGCCCCAGGGTCGCAGCAAAAGGGCCTCCCGTCGCCCTATTAATATTAATAAGGCGTTAATAATAAAGATAGAGAATAATAACCTTAAAATCCCATTCAAAAGGTTTATTTATTTCGTCGGCCGCAATACCCGTTTTGACCACAGGAGGGCACGTTTTTCCGTCCCATAGCATTAACACGGTCCTAGACCTTCTCGGCATGGCGACCTCCCGTCCGTCTAAATTGGCCATCCCCCAGTTCATTTGGAATCGACCTTCCTATCATGGCCGACGTCTTGTCCGTTGCTTTTAGTCATCCGTCGGCACCTTCCTGTCCTCTTTCTGCTCTACGCTGCCGCAAGAAGGGAAAAAAGCCTCGTACTGCCGCAGGTGAGCCGAGCAGCCACAAAAAGAAATAAAGCTTTTAAATGGAGTTTTAAGTGTAGTATTTATTAATGAAACCTCAGTAATATTAGTTGATGTTTTTGTGTCCCCGCGTCGCAGCAAAAGGGCTTCCCTTCGCCCTATTAACATTAATAAGGCGTTACTAATAAAGATAGAGGATAATAACTTTAAAATCCCATTTAAAAGGTCTATTTCTTTCGGCACAGTTTTACGTCGCAAAGCATAGGCATCGAGGCAATCCCAGGCGGGTGAATCTGGAATGGAGTGTTTAGGGATGGAAGAAACAAGGGACGGGCGGGGAGGCCGGCGGGCAGCTGCTTCTAAGTGTGCACGGTGCCTCTGGGCATATGTAAAGTGCGAGGGGAAAGAGGCGAGCGGAGAATGGCGAGGGGAAAGTGAAGGGAAGGAAATCTCGGCTGCCTCCAGCTTCACTTGCTCAGCCCATATTGACTGACTGGGAAGCTAAAAGGGGCTTTCTAAACCTCTAGTCAAGATGGGGCAGATAAATGTAATCATGATATAAATTATATAGTATTATCATACACCCACGCGCACACACACACACACACACAAACATACACACACACACACACGCATATCATTGTTATTATATAAATAATAAAGCCGGAGCTAAGGGGCCACTTGGTCCATCATCCAACAACATTGTCTCTTCAGGGGTCCTTGGTGCTCTCTGAGCTTGGTGGTTTTCTTGCAGACGTTTCGTGACCCAACTAGGTAACATCATCAGTGCTAGAAGAGAGAGGAATTTGCTCTCTCTTTATATACTTAGTGGCTTGTCCTATCAGGGTTGATGGAGGTGTTCCTGGTAGTTTCTTGATTGGGCGGTTGTTTACTTATTTATTTAGCGTATGGCATATCATACATGGACTTGCAGTATATATTAACATTTCACCTAGATTAGAAAAACACAATAAAATATAAATGTTAAAAAGATTTTTGTTCAGATACCAATAGGCCGTCTAACCATTGAAGTGCAGCCTCCTTTATATTAGATAGATAGATAGATAGATAGATAGATCGATAGATAGATAGATAGATAGATAGATAGATAGATAGATAGATAGATAGATAGATAGATAGATCGATCTACACGATATGTTGCAGGTGTGCGCAGGCCCCAGCTGCACACATTCGGTCGTGCGTCAATGCAATTGCAGATAGCTATGATGGGAAGCTGGTGGTTTGGCATTGCCTCCTTACTAGGACCAAGAGAGAAGGACTGACCCCAAGATCACCACAGTTGACTTTCATGCCTAAGGTGGGACTAGAACCGACAGTCTTCCGATTTCTAGTCCAGTGCCTTAAGTATTGTCTCTCACTGTCTATGGAGATTCTCAGTCATCCGGGTCATAATTGTCCCAAAGATGCTTTTTCAGGAGGCAACTGGACTTCCTTGATTTTCTTTGAAGACGTTTCGCTTCTCATACAAGAAGGTTCTTCAGCTCTGACTGGAGCATCACTTAATGGTCTTGGCTGCTTTTGTAAAACCTAAGCAGTGTCACAACTAGTGGAGGCTAGTGAAAAGATACTATCGGAGTGTATTGTACCATACGCTAAATAAATACGTTTGTGTTTTTATTTATTTATTGCGATCGCTTGGGGGTTGCCAGCAAATTTTAGGGGACATCACAAATTTGGAGGTGGTGTACTCGGTCAACCCTGGAGTCCAATTTAATACAGTTCCTGCTTTCCCTGGATAAACCATTTAGTTACCTGCAAACTGCATGCAGGCTGGGGAATTCTGGGACTTGAAGTCCACAAAAATTGCCAAGTTTGAGAAACGCTGGATGACTTATAGGGATTAAACTTGTCCCCTGCTGGCTGGGAATTGATGTGCAATACTCTGTGACACTCCACCTTTGCGGGGGGCTTTTATATAGGGCGCCCCCAATACAATCCAGATTTCTGCATTGTCTTTTTTCCGTCCTTAACTCCAATCCAAAGTCTTCCTGCATATATGCTCCAGCCAACTCGGAAGTCTTGGTTCTACCGGCCGCTCTACCATTTCCACCCGAGCTCTCTGGTTACATTTCTATGGCGATTCCCAAGTTCGACGGTTTCAAGAGCGGAAAGCCCAGTCTGCCCTCCGCTCTCCTTTCCTACCTCTATGGTGCCTTTCCGCCTCTCTGCCGAAATAGGGGACGCGCCTTCTGATGGCGTCACAGCCCGGCGACGCCCCGAGAAGGCTGTCCCAGGGCGAAGGAGAAGGCAAAGGTGGAGCCGGCAGCGCTGCTGCCTTTGCATCAAGGCCAGGTGAGGGGGGGCTTCAGGGAAGCTTCCCCGAATCTGCCGCTCGACGCCGCCTTTTCACGGGCGGCGTGGGTACTAGGAATTGCGTTCCCACGACACGCGTTGCCCGATGAACTCAATTGCCTGTGTTCGCACTCCCTTCTAGTAACATCACCGGAGGGAGCCGGGCGTTTAGTAAGTTATTGCTGTTATTCTTGATATTATTTGGTGCTTTCCACTTAGTCTCGACTCCTGGCCATTGCCTGACCAAATCCCTGCGGTTTTCTTGGCAAGGTTTTTCCCCCCAGCTGCGGTTCGAATAGAATAACCGAGTTGGAAGGGACCTTGGAGGTCTTCTAGTCCAACCCCCTGCTTAGGCAGGCAACCCTATACCATTTCAGACAAATGGTTTGCCGTTGCTTCCTTCCTAGGGCCGAGAGAGAGTGACTGGCCCAAAGCTGGTTTTGGAGTGACTGACCCAGATGACTTTTCTGCCTCTAAAAGTAAGATTAGAACTCACAGCCTCCCACTTTCTAGTCTGCTGCCTTAACCACGACTAGACCAAAGCCGCTCTAAATTTTGCGTATTTTTTTAATGCAGCCTTTGTTATTTTTTAATAAATAACTCAAGGCGGCAAATGAATGCTCCTTCCTTCTCTTATTTTCGCCATGCAGCAACAGCCCTAGGGTTAGGGTTAGACTTAGGCTGACTAGGAGAGGAATTGGCCCAAAGCTGGTTTCTCATACCTAAGGTGGTACTAAAACTCAGCCCCCACCCCCAATTTCTAGCCTGGCACCTTCCACCCCAATTGACTAGCTGTCTATTTTTCACCCCAGTGAAATGATATTCACGAATGGGCATACTAGGAAGATTAGAAACTAAGATGCAGCAAGAAATTAGTGTGATGTAGGTAGACATAAAACATTTTAATAAATGCGTCAGTTTCAAACCTAGCAGCGAAGGTAAAATCTAATCTCACTCATTTTAATATTAAGCATAGCAATAAATTTATGTATGTTTGGTGAGGTTTATCTTTAAAGTTAGCACCTATCAAAGTAACCTTAATTCATCATTACAGGCCTTTTTGAAGGCCGCGCCATCTCTCGCTAAGGGACAAGCAGGTACAGCAGCCCCCAAAAGAAATAAACCTTTTAAATGGCGTTTTTAGTTTATTATTCTTTGTTAATAAAACCATACTAATATTAGGTTATCTTACTCTGCCCCAGGGTCTCAGCAAAAGGGCCTCCCGTCGCCCTATTAATATTCATAATGCGTTAATAATAGATAGGAATAATTACCTTAAAATCCCATTCAAAGGTTTATTTCTTCTGCGGCACGCAATACACGTTTTGACCACATGAGGACGGTTTTCCCGGGTCAATAGCATAACACGGTCCTAGACCTTCTCGGCATGGCGCCTCCCGTCCCGTTCCAATTGGCCATCCCCAGTTCTTTGGAATCTACTTCCTATCATGGCCGACGTCCTTGTCCGTTGCTTTTGTCCTCCGCTGCACCTTCCTGTCCTCTCTTCTGCTCTACGCTGCCGCAAGAAGGGAAAAAAGCCTCGTACTGCCGCAGGTGAGCCGAGCAGCCACAAAAAGAAATAAAGCTTTTAAATGGAGTTTTAAGTGTAGTATTTATTAATGAAACCTCAGTAATATTAGTTGATGTTTTTGTGTCCCCGCGTCGCAGCAAAAGGGCTTCCCTTCGCCCTATTAACATTAATAAGGCGTTACTAATAAAGATAGAGTATAATAACTTTAAAATCCCATTTAAAAGTCTGTTTCTTTCCGCACAGTTTACGTCGCCAAGCATAGGCATCGAGGCAATCCAGGCGGGTGAATCTGGATGGAGTGTTTTGGGATGGAAGAACCAAGGGACGGGCGGGGAGGCCGGCGGGCAGCTCTTTCTAAGTGTGCACGGTGCCTCTGGGCATATGTAAAGTGCAGTGTAAAGAGGTCGAGCGTAGATGCCGGGTAATGAAGTGAAGGAATCTCGCTGCCTCCAGCTTCACTTGCTCACCCATATTGAACTGACTGGGAAGCTAAAGGTCTTTCTAAACCTCTAATCAAGATGGGGGCAGATAATGTAAATCATGATATAATTATATAGTTTATCATACACACACACATCCACACCACACACACCACACACACACGCATATCATTGTATTTTATATAAATAATAAGCCGTAGCTAAGGTGCCACTTGGTCCATCATCCAACAACATGGTCTCTTCAGGGGTCCTTGGTGCTCTCTGAGCTTGGTGGTTTTCTTGCAGACGTTTCGTGACCCAACTAGGTAACATCATCAGTGCTAGAAGAGAGAGGAATTTGCTCTCTCTTTATATACTTAGTGGCTTGTCCTATCAGGGTTGATGGAGGTGTTCCTGGTAGTTTCTTGATTGGGCGGTTGTTTACTTATTTATTTAGCGTATGGCATATCTTACATGGACTAGCAGTATATATTAACATTTTCACTAGTTAGAAAAAACCAATTAAATATAAATGTTCAAAAGATTTGTTCAGATACCAATAGGCCGTTCTAACATTGAGTGCAGCCTCTTTATATTAGATATTATAGTAGATAGATAGATAGATAGCTAGATATATATATAGCTAAGACTATATTAGATAGATAGATAGATTGATAGATTGATAGATTGATAGATAGATAGGGTAGATAGATGTACACGATATGTTGCAGGTGTGCGCAGGCCCCAGCTGCACGCATTCGGTCGTGCATCAATGCAATTGCAGATAGCTATGATGGGAAGCTGGTGGTTTGGCATTGCCTCCTTACTAGAACCAAGAGAGAAGGACTGACCCCAAGGTCACCACAGTTGACTTTCATGCCTAAGGTGGGACTAGAACCGACAGTCTTCCGATTTCTAGTCCAGTGCCTTAAGTATTGTCTCTCACTGTCTATGGAGATTCTCAGTCATCCGGGTCATAATTGTCCCAAAGATGCTTTTTCAGGAGGCAACTGGACTTCCTTGATTTTCTTTGAAGACGTTTCGCTTCTCATACAAGAAGGTTCTTCATCTCTGACTGGAGCATCACTTAATGGCCTTGGCTGCTTTTGTAAAACCTAAGCAGTGTCACAACTAGTGGAGGCTAGTGAAAAGATACTATCGGAGTGTATTGTGCCATACGCTAAATAAATACGTTTGTGTTTTTATTTATTTATTGCGATCACTTGGGGGTTGCCAGCAAATTTTAGGGGACGTCACAAGTTTGGAGGTGGTGTACTCGGTCAACCCTGGAGTCCAATTTAATACAGTTCCTGCTTTCCCTGGATAAACCATTTAGTTACCTGCAAACTGCATGCAGGCTGGGGAATTCTGGGACTTGAAGTCCCCAAAAATTGCCCAGTTTGAGAAACGCTGGATGACTTATAGGGATTATTAAACTTGTCCCCTGCTGGCTGGGAATGGATGTGCAACACTCTGTGACACTCCACCTTTGCGGGGGGGCTTTTATATAGGGCGCCCCCAATACAATCCAGATTTCTGCATTGTCTTTTTTCCGTCCTTAACTCCAATCCAAAGTCTTCCTCCATATATGCTCCAGCAAACTCGGAAGTCTTGGTTCTACCGGCCGCTCTACCATTTCCATCCGAGCTCTCTGGTTACATTTCTATGGCGATTCCCAAGTTCGACGGTTTCAAGAGCGGAAAGCCCAGTCTTTCCTCCGCTCTCCTTTCCTACCTCTATGGTGCCTTTCGGCTTCTCTGCCGAAATAGGGGACGCGCCTTTTGATGGTGTCACAGCCCGGCGACGCCCCGAGAAGGCTGTCCCAGGGCGAAGGAGAAGGCAAAGGTGGAGCCGGCGGCGCTGCTGCCTTTGCAGCAAGGCCAGGTGAGGCGGGGGCTTCAGGGAAGCTTCCCCGAATCTGCCGCTCGCCGCCGCCTTTTCATGGGCGGCGTGGGTACTAGGAGTTGCGTTCCCACGACACGCGTTGCCCGATGAACTCAATTGCCTGTGTTCGCACTCCCTTCTAGTAACATCACCGGAGGGAGCCGGGCGTTTAGTAAGTTATTGCTGTTATTCTTAATATTATTTGGTGCTTTCCACTTAGTCTCGACTCCTGGCCATTGCCTGACCAAATCCCTGCGGTTTTCTTGGCAAGGTTTCCCCCCCCCCAGCTGCGGTTAGAATAGAATAACCGAGTTGGAAGGGACCTTGGAGGTCTTCTAGTACAACCCCCTGCTTAGGCAGGCAACCCTATACCATTTCAGACAAATGGTTTGCCGTTGCTTCCTTCCTAGGGCCGAGAGAGAGTGACTGGCCCAAAGCTGGTTTTGGAGTGACTGACCCAGATGACTTTTCTGCCTCTAAAAGCAAGATTAGAACTCACAGCCTCCCATTTTCTAGTCTGCTGCCTTAACCACGACTAGACCAAAGCCGCTCTAAATTTTGCATATTTTTTTAATCCAGCCTTTGTTATTTTTATAAATAACTCAAGGCGGCAAATATATCTAATGCTCCTTCCTTCTCTTATTTTCGCCATGCAGCAACAGCCCTAGGGTTAGGGTTAGACTTAGGCTGACTAGGAGAGGAATTGGCCCAAAGCTGGTTTCTCATACCTAAGGTGGTACTAAAACTCAGCCCCCACCCCCAATTTCTAGCCTGGCACCTTCCACCCCAATTGACTAGCTGTCTATTTTTCACCCCAGTGAAATGATATTCACCAATGGGCATACTAGGAAGATTAGAAACTAAGATGCAGCAAGAAATTAGTGTGATGTAGGTAGACATAAAACATTTTAATAAATGCGTCGGTTTCAAAACTAGCAGCGAAGGTAAAATCTAATCTCACTCATTTTAATATTAAGCATAGCAATAAATTTATGTATGTTTGGTGAGGTTTATCTTTAAAGTTAGCACCTATCAAAGTAACCTTAATTCATCATTACAGGCCTTTTTGAAGGCCGCGCCATCTCTCGCTAAGGGACAAGCAGGTACAGCAGCCCCCAAAAGAAATAAACCTTTTAAATGGCGTTTTAAGTTTATTATTCTTTGTTAATAAAACCATAGTAATATTAGGTTATCTTACTCTGCCCCAGGGTCTCAGCAAAAGGGCCTCCCGTCGCCCTATTAATATTAATAAGGCGTTAATAATAAAGAGAGAGAATAATAACCTTAAAATCCCATTCAAAAGGTTTTATTTATTTCGGCGGCCGCAATACCCGTTTTGACCACAGGAGGGCAAGTTTTTCCGTCCCATAGCATTCACACCTAGACCTTCTCGGCATGGCGGCCTCCCGTCCGTCCAAATTGGCCATCCCCCAGTTCATTTGGAATCGACCTTCCTATTATGGCCGACCTCTTGTCCGTTGCTTTTAGTCATCCGTCGGCAGCACCTTCCTTCCTCTCCTTCTTCTCGAGGCGCTGCCGCACGAAGGGAAAAAGCCTCTACTGCCGCAGGTGAGCGAGCCTCCACAAAAAGAAATAAAGCTTTTTAATGTAGTTTTAATGTGTATTTATTACTGAAACCTCAGTAATGTAGTTTGATGTTTTGGGTCCCCCGTCGCAGCAAAGGGCTTCCTTCGCCCTATAACATTAATAAGGCGTTACGAATAAAGATAGAGGTAATAACTTTAAATCACATTTAAAAAGGTCTATTCTTTCGGCACATTTAACGTCGCAAAGCATCAGGCATCGGCAATCCCAGTCGGGTGAATCGGGAAATGGAGGGTTTTAGGGATGAAAAACAAGGACGGCGGGAGGGCCGGCGGGCAGCTGCTTTCTAAGTTGCCCGTTGCCTCTGGGCATATGTAAAGTGCGAGGGGAAAGAGGCGAGCGGAGAATGGCGGGAAAGTGAAGGGAAGGAAATCTCGGCTGCCTCCAGCTTCACTTGCTCAGCCCATATTGACTGACTGGGAAGCTAAAAGGGGCTTTCTAAACCTCTAGTCAAGATGGGGCAGATAAATGTAATCATGATATAAATTATATAGTATTATCATACACACACACACACACACACACGCATATCATTGTTATTATATAAATAATAAAGCCGGAGCTAAGGGGCCACTTGGTCCATCATCCAACAACATTGTCTCTTCAGGGGTCCTTGGTGCTCTCTGAGCTTGGTGGTTTTCTTGCAGACGTTCGTGACCCAACCTAGGTAAATCATCAGTGCTAGAAGAGAGAGGAATTTGCTCTCTCTTTATATACTTTAGTGGCTTTGGTCTATCAGGGTTATGGGAGGTGTTCCTGGTAGTTTCTGTGATTGGGCCGGGACTTGTTTACTTATTTATTGAGCGTATGGCATATCATACGATGGACTAGCAGTATATATTAACATTTCACCTCAGATTAGAAAAACCATAATATAAATGTTAAAAAGATTTTTGTTCAGATACAAATAGGCCATCTAACCATTGAAGTGCAGCCTCCTTTATATTAGATAGATAGATAGATAGATAGATAGATAGATAGATAGATAGATAGATAGATAGATAGATAGATAGATAGATAGATAGATAGATAGATAGATAGATAGATAGATAGATAGATATATCTACACGATATGTTGCAGGTGTGCGCAGGCCCCAGCTGCACACATTCGGTCGTGCGTCAATGCAATTGCAGATAGCAATGATGGGAAGCTGGTGGTTTGGCATTGCCTCCTTACTAGGACCAAGAGAGAAGGACTGACCCCAAGGTCACCACAGTTGACTTTCATGCCTGAGGTGGTACTAGACCGACAGTCCTTCCCGATTTCTAGTCCGTCTAAGTAATCCCCATTTGTCCTCTCACTGTCTATGGAGATTCCAGTCATCCCGGTCATAATGTCCAAAGATGCTTTTTCAGGAGGCAACTGTACTTTCTTGATTTTCTTTGAAGACGTTTCGCTTCTCATACAAGAAGGTTCTTCAGCTCTGACTGGAGCATCACTTAATGGCCTTGGCTGCTTTTGTAAAACCTAAGCAGTGTCACAACTAGTGGAGGCTAGTGAAAAGATACTATCGGAGTGTATTGTGCCATACGCTAAATAAATACGTTTGTGTTTTTATTTATTTATTGCGATCGCTTGGGGGTTGCCAGCAAATTTTAGGGGACGTCACAAATTTGGAGGTGGTGTACTCGGTCAACCCTGGAGTCCAATTTAATACAGTTCCTGCTTTCCCTGGATAAACCATTTAGTTACCTGCAAACTGCATGCAGGCTGGGGAATTCTGGGACTTGAAGTCCACAAAAATTGCCAAGTTTGAGAAACGCTGGATGACTTACAGGGATTAAACTTGTCCCCTGCTGGCTGGGACTGGATGTGCAATACTCTGTGACACTCCACCTTTGCGGGGGGCTTTTATATAGGGCGCCCCCAATACAATCCAGATTTCTGCATTGTCTTTTTTCCGTCCTTAACTCCAATCCAAAGTCTTCCTCCATATATGCTCCAGCAAACTCGGAAGTCTTGGTTCTACCGGCCGCTCTACCATTTCCACCCGAGCTCTCTGGTTACATATCTATGGCGATTCCCAAGATCGACGGTTTGAAGAGCGGAAAGCCCAGTCTGCCCTCCGCGCTCCTTTCCTACCTCTATGGTTCCTTTCCGCTTCTCTGCCGAAATAGGGGACGCGCCTTCTGATGGCGTCACAGCCCGGCGACGCCCCGAGAAGGCTGTCCCGCGGCCAAGGAGAAGGCAAAGGTGGAGCCGGCGTCGCTGCTGCCTTTGCATCAAGGCCAGGTGAGGCGGGGGCTTCAGGGAAGCTTCCCCGAATCTGCCGCTCGACGCCGCCTTTTCACGGGCGGCGTGGGTACTAGGAGTTGCGTTCCCACGACACGCGTTGCCCGATGAACTCAATTGCCTGTGTTCGCACTCCCTTCTAGTAACATCACCGGAGGGAGCCGTGCGTTTAGCAAGTTATTGCTGTTATTCGTAATATTATTTGGTGCTTTCCACTTAGTCTCGACTCCTGGCCATTGCCTGACCAAATCCCTGCGGTTTTCTTGGCAAGGTTTCCCCCCCCCAGCTGCGGTTAGAATAGAATAACCGAGTTGGAAGGGACCTTGGAGGTCTTCTAGTCCAACCCCCTGCTTAGGCAGGCAACCCTATACCATTTCAGACAAATGGTTTGCCATTGCTTCCTTCCTAGGGCCGGGAGAGAGTGACTGGCCCAAAGCTGGTTTTGGAGTGACTGACCCAGATGACTTTTCTGCCTCTAAAAAAGCAAGATTAGAAACTCAGCGCCTCCACTTTCTATTCTGCTGCCTAACCACGCGAGACCAAAGCTGTCTAAATTTTGCATATTTTTTAATCCAGCCTTGTTATTTTTAAAATACTCAGGCGGCAATTATCTAATGCTCCTTCCTTCTCTTATTTTTCGCCATGCCAGCAACAGACCTAGGGTTGGGTTAGACTTAGTCTGACTAGAGAGGAATTGGCCCAAAGCTTGTTTCTCATACCTAAGGTGGTACTAAAACTCAGCCCCCACCCCCCAATTTCTAGCCTGGCACCTTCCACCCCAATTGACTAGCTGTCTATTTTTCAACCCAGTGAAATGATATTCACGACTGGGCATACTAGGAAGATTAGAAACTAAGATGCAGCAAGAAATTAGTGTGATGTAGGTAGACATAAAACATTTTAATAAATGCGTCAGTTTCAAAACTAGCAGCGAAGGTAAAATCTAATCTCACTCATTTTAATATTAACCATAGCAATAAATTTATGTATGTTTGGTGAGGTTTATCTTTAAAGTTAGCACCTAGCAAAGTAACCTTAATTCATCATTACAGGCCTTTTTGAAGGCCGCGCCATCTCTCGCTAAGGGACAAGCAGGTACAGCAGCCACCAAAAGAAATAAACCTTTTAAATGGCGTTTTAAGTTTATTATTCTTTATTAATAAAACCTTACTAATATTAGGTTATCTTACTCTGCCCCAGGGTCGCAGCAAAAGGGCCTCCCGTCGCCCTATTAATATTAATAAGGCGTTAATAATAAAGAGAGAGAATAATAACCTTAAAATCCCATTCAAAAGGTTTCTTTATTTCGGCGGCCGCAATACCCGTTTTGACCACAGGAGGGCACGTTTCTCCGTCCCATAGCATTAACACCTAGACCTTCTCGGCATGGCGGCCTCCCGTCCGTCCAAATTGGCCATCCCCCAGTTCATTTGGAATCGACCTTCCTATTATGGCCGACGTCTTGTCCGTTGCTTTTAGTCATCCGTCGGCACCTTCCTGTCCTCTCTTCTGCTCTACGCTGCCGCAAGAAGGGAAAAAAGCCTCGTACTGCCGCAGGTGAGCCGAGCAGCCGCAAAAAGAAATAAAGCTTTTAAATGGAGTTTTAAGTGTAGTATTTATTAATGAAACCTCAGTAATATTAGGTGATGTTTTTGTGTCCCCGCGTCGCAGCAAAAGGGCTTACCTTCGCCCTATTAACATTAATACGGCGTTACTACTAAAAGATAAAGGATAATCACTTAAAGATCACATTAAAAGGTCTATTTCTTTCAGCACAGTTTTACGTTCGCAAGCATAGGCATCGAGGTCAATCCATGCGGGTGAAATCTGGAATGGCGGGTTTAGGGATGGCAACACAAGGGAACAGGCGGCAAGCGAGGCCGGCGGGCAGCTGCTTCTAAGTGTGCACGGTGCCTCTGGGCATATGTAAAGTGCAGGGGGCAAGAGGAGGACGGAATCTCGGGCTGCCTCCACTCACTTGCTCAGCCCCCATTTTTTTAATTGACTGACTGGGAAGCTAAAAGGGGCTTTTAACCTCTAGCCGAGATGGGGCAGATCATGTCATCATATATAAATTCTATAGTATTACTCATACACCCTCTCACGTGCGCGCACACACACACACGCATATCATTGTTATTATATAAATAATAAAGCCGGAGCTAAGGAGCCACTTGGTCCATCATCCAACAACATTGTCTCTTCAGGGGTCCTTGGTGCTCTCTGAGCTTGGTGGTTTTCTTGCAGACGTTTTGTGACCCAACTAGGTAACATCATCAGTGCTAGAAGAGAGAGGAATTTGCTCTCTCTTTATATACTTAGTGGCTTGTCCTATCAGGGTTGATGGAGGTGTTCCTGGTAGTTTCTTGATTGGGCGGTTGTTTACTTATTTATTTAGCGTATCATACATGTACTAGCAGTATCCCATCTTAACATTTCAACTAGAGTAGAAAACACAATAAAATATAAATGGTACAGAATTTTGTTCATACAATAGGCCGTCTAACCCGTGAGTGCACCTCCTTTATATATATATATAGCATAGATAGATAGATAGATAGATAGATAGATAGATAGATAGATAGATAGATAGATAGACAGATAGATAGATAGATGTACAGGATATGTTGCAGGTGTGCGCAGGCCCCAGCTGCACACATTCGGTCGTGCGTCAATGCAATTGCAGATAGCTATGATGGGAAGCTGGTGGTTTGGCATTGCCTCCTTACTAGGACCAAGAGAGAAGGACTGACCCCAAGGTCACCACAGTTGACTTTCATGCCTAAGGTGGGACTAGAACCGATAGTCTTCCGATTTCTAGTCCAGTGCCTTAAGTATTGTCTCTCACTGTCTATGGAGATTCTCAGTCATCCGGGTCATAATTGTCCCAAAGATGCTTTTTCAGGAGGCAACTGGACTTTCTTGATTTTCTTTGAAGACGTTTCACTTCTCATACAAGAAGGTTCTTCAGCTCTGACTGGAGCATCACTTAATGGCCTTGGCTGCTTTTGTAAAACCTAAGCAGTGTCACAACTAGTGGAGGCTAGTGAAAAGATACTATCGGAGTGTATTGTGCCATACGCTAAATAAATACGTTTGTGTTTTTATTTATTTATTGCGATCACTTGGGGGTTGCCAGCAAATTTTAGGGGACCTCACAAATTTGGAGGTGGTGTACTCGGTCAACCCTGGGTCCAATTTAATACAGTTCCTGCTTTCCCTGGATAAACCATTTAGTTACCTGCAAACTGCATGCAGGCTGGGGAATTCTGGGACTTGAAGTCCACAAAAATTGCCAAGTTTGAGAAACGCTGGATGACTTACAGGGATTAAACTTGTCCCCTGCTGGCTGGGAATGGATGTGCAATACTCTGTGACACTCCACCTTTGCGGGTGGCTTTTATATAGGGCGCCCCCAATACAATCCAGATTTCTGCATTGTCTTTTTTCCGTCCTTAACTCCAATCCAAAGTCTTCCTCCATATATGCTCCAGCAAACTCGGAAGTCTTGGTTCTACCGGCCGCTCTACCATTTCCACCCGAGCTCTCTGGTTACATATCTATGGCGATTCCCAAGATCGACGGTTTGAAGAGCGGAAAGCCCTTCCTGCCCTCCTCTGCTCCTTTCCTACCTCTATGGTGCCTTTCCGCTTCTCTGCCTTGCATAGGGGAAAGCGCCTTCTGATGGCGTCCACGCCCGCGACGACCCCGAGAAGGCTGTCCCGGCGGCAAGGAGAAGGCAAGGTGGAGCCGGCGGCGCTGCTGCTTTGGCATCAAGGGCCAGTTTAGGCGGCGGGCTTCAGGGAAGCTTCCCCGAATCTGCAGCTCGGCGTGGGTACTAGGAGTTGCGTTCCCACGACACGCGTTGCCCGATGAACTCAATTGCCTGTGTTCGCACTCCCTTCTAGTAACATGACCGGAGGGAGCCGGGCGTTTAGCAAGTTATTGCTGTTATTCTTAATATTATTTGGTGCTTTCCACTTAGTCTCGACTCCTGGCCATTGCCTGACCAAATCCCTGCGGTTTTCTTGGCAAGGTTTTCCCCCCCAGCTGCGGTTAGAATAGAATAACCGAGTTGGAAGGGACCTTGGAGGTCTTCTAGTCCAACCCCCTGCTTAGGCAGGCAACCCTATACCATTTCAGACAAATGGTTTGCCGTTGCTTCCTTCCTAGGGCCGAGAGAGAGTGACTGGCCCAAATCTGGTTTTGGAGTGACTGACCCAGATGACTTTTTGCGTATTTTTTTAATGCAGCCTTTGTTATTTTTATAAATAACTCAAGGCGGCAAATATATCTAATGCTCCTTCCTTCTCTTATTTTCGCCATGCAGCAACAGCCCTAGGGTTAGGGTTAGACTTAGGCTGACTAGGAGAGGAATTGGCCCAAAGCTGGTTTCTCATACCTAAGGTGGTACTAAAACTCAGCCCCCACCCCCAATTTCTAGCCTGGCACCTTCCACCCCAATTGACTAGCTGTCTATTTTTCACCCCAGTGAAATGATATTCACGAATGGGCATACTAGGAATATTAGAAACTAAGATGCAGCAAGAAATTAGTGTGATGTAGGTAGACATAAAACATTTTAATAAATGCGTCAGTTTCAAAACTAGCAGCGAAGGTAAAATCTAATCCCACTCATTTTAATATTAAGCATAGCAATAAATTTATGTATGTTTGGTGAGGTTTATCTTTAAAGTTAGCACCTATCAAAGTAACCTTAATTCATCATTACAGGCCTTTTTGAAGGCCGCGCCATCTCTCGCTAATGGACAAGCAGGTACAGCAGCCCCCAAAAGAAATAAACCTTTTAAATGGCGTTTTAAGTTTATTATTCTTTGTTAATAAAACCATACTAATATTAGGTTATCTTACTCTGCCCCAGGGTCTCAGCAAAAGGGCCTCCCGTCGCCCTATTAATATTAATAAGGCGTTAATAATAAAGATAGAGAATAATAACCTTAAAATCCCATTCAAAAGGTTTATTTATTTCGGCGGCCGCAATGCCCGTTTTGACCACAGGAGGGCACGTTTTTCCGTCCCATAGCATTAACATCTAGACCTTCTCGGCATGGCGACCTCCCGTCCGTCCAAATTGGCCATCCCCCAATTCATTTGGAATCGACCTTCCTATCCTGGCCGACTCTTTGTCCGTCGCTTTTAGTCATCCGTCGGCACCTTCCTGTCCTCTTTTCTGCTCTCCGCTGCCGCACGAAGGGAAAAAAGCCTCGGACTGCCGCTGTGACGAGCAGGGGCCACACAAGAATAAAGCTTTTAAATGGATTTAAGTGTATATTTATTAATGAAACCCTCAGTAATATTAGGTGTGTTTTTGTGTCCCCAGGCGTCGTCGCAAAAAGGCTTCCCTTCGCCCTATTACCATTATAAGGCGTTACTAATCAGATAGCGGATAATACCTTAAATCCCATTAAAAAGTCTATTTCGTTTCGGCAAGTTTGCGTCGCAAGCATAGGCTCGAGCAATCCCAGGCGGGTGACTCTGTATGGAGGTTTAGGGATGGAAGAAACAGGGATGGGCGGGGATGCCGGCGGGCAGCTTCTTCTAAGTGTGGCACGGTGCCTCTGGGCCATATGTAAAGGGCAAGGGGAAAGTGAGGAAGGAAATCTTGGCTGCCTCCAGCTTCACTTGCTCAGCCCTATTGACTGACAGACGGCTCAGCAAAAAGGGGCGTTCTAAACCTCTAGGCGAGATGGGGCAGTAATGCAATCTAATATAAATATATAGTAATAATCCCATAAACACCCACGCACGCACACACACACACCACACGGAATAATCATTTTTATTATATAAATAATGAAGCCGGATCTTAAGTGCCACTTGGTCATCCTCCACAACATGTCTCTTCAGGGGTCCTTATTGCCTCATGAGCTTGGTGGTTTTCTTGCAGACGTTTCGTGACCCAACTAGGTAACATCATCAGTGCTAGAAGAGAGGGGAATTTGCTCTCTCTTTATATACTTAGTGGCTTGTCCTATCAGGGTTGATGGAGGTGTTCCTGGTAGTTTCTTGATTGGGCGGTTGTTTACTTATTTATTTAGCGTATGGCATATCATACAGGACTTGCAGTATATATTAACATTTCACCTAGATTAGAAAAACACCATAAAATATAAATGTTAAAAAGATTTTTGTTCAGATAACAATAGGCCGTCTAACCATTGAAGCGCAGCATCCTTTATATTAGATAGATAGATAGATAGATAGATAGATAGATAGATAGATAGATAGATAGATAGATAGATAGATAGATAGATAGATAGATAGATAGATAGATAGATCTACACGATATGTTGCAGGTGTGCACAGGCCCCAGCTGCACACATTCGGTGGTGCGTCAATGCAATTGCAGATAGCTATGATGGGAAGCTGGTGGTTTGGCATTGCCTCCTTACTAGGACCAAGAGAGAAGGACTGACCCCAAGGTCACCACAGTTGACTTTCCTGCCTAAGGTGGGACTAGAACCGACAGTCTTCCGATTTCTAGTCCAGTGCCTTAAGTATCCCGCATTGTCTCTCACTGTCTATGGAGATTCTCAGTCATCCGGGTCATAATTGTCCCAAAGATGCTTTTTCAGGAGGCAACTGGACTTTCTGGATTTTCTTTGAAGACGTTTCGCTTCTCATACAAGAAGGTTCTTCAGCTCTGACTGGAGCATCACTTAATGGCCTTGGCTGCTTTTGTAAAACCTAAGCAGTGTCACAACTAGTGGATGCTAGTGAAAAGATACTATCGGAGTGTATTGGTGGCCATAACCTCTAAATAATGCGTTTGTGTTTTTATTTATTTTATTGCTCTCCGCTTGGGGTTGGCCCAGCCAAATTTTAGGGGACGTCCACAAATTTGGAGTGGTGTCTCTCGGTCAACGCCTGGGTCTCAATTTAATACAGTTTCCTGCTTTCCCTTGTTAAACCATTTATTTACCTGCAGAACTGCATGCATGCTGGGGAATTCTGGGACTTGAATTCCCCAAAAATTTGCCGAAGTTGAGAAAACGCTGGATGACTTTACAGGGATTAAACTTGTCCCCTGCTGGCTGGGAATGGATGTGCAATACTCTGTGACACTCCACCTTTGCGGGGGGCTTTTATATAGGGCGCCCCCAATACAATCCAGTTTTCTGCATTGTCTTTTTTCCGTCCTTAACTCCAATCCAAAGTCTTCCTCCATATATGCTCCAGCAAACTCGGAAGTCTTGGTTCTACCGGCCGCTCTACCATTTCCACCCGAGCTCTCTGGTTACATATCTATGGCGATTCCCAAGAGTCGCCGGTTGAAGAGGCGGAAAGCCAGTCTGCCCTCACCTCTCCTTTTCCTACCTTGCTATGTTCGCTTTCCGCTCTCTTGCCGAAAGAGGGGACGCGCCTTCTGAGGGCGTCACAGCCCGGCGACGCCCCGAGAAGGCTGGCCCGCGGCCAAGGAGAAGGCAAAGGTGGAGCCGGCGGCGCTGCTGCCTTTGCATCAAGGCCAGGTGAGGCGGGGGCTTCAGGGAAGCTTCCCCGAATCTGCCGCTCGACGCCGCCTTTTCATGGGCGGCGTGGGTACTAGGAGTTGCGTTCCCACGACACGCGTTGCCCGATGAACTCAATTGCCTGTGTTCGCACTCCCTTCTAGTAACATCACCGGAGGGAGCCGGGCGTTTAGCAAGTTATTGCTGTTATTCTTAATATTATTTGGTGCTTTCCACGTAGTCTCGACTCCTGGCCATTGCCTGACCAAATCCCTGCGGTTTTCTTGGCAAGGTTTTTCCCCCCAGCTGAATAACGGAGTTGGAAGGGACCTTGGAGGTCTTCTAGTCCAACCCCCTGCTTAGGCAGGCAACCCTATACCATTTCAGACAAATGGTTTGCCGTTGCTTCCTTCCTAGGGCCGAGAGAGAGTGACTGGCCCAAAGCTGGTTTTGGAGTGACTGACCCAGATGACTTTTTGCGTATTTTTTTAATGCAGCCTTTGTTATTTTTTTATAAATAACTCAAGGCGGCCAATATATCTAATGCTCCTTCCTTCTCTTATTTTCGCCATGCAGCCACAGCCTAGTGTTAGGGTTAGACTTAGGCTGACTAGAGAGGGAATTGGCCAAGTCTGGTTCGTCATACCTATGGTGGTACTAAAAACTCAGCCCCCACCCCCAAATTTCTAGCCTGGACCTTCCCCCCCAATTGGACTCTCTGCTATTTTTTTCACCCCGTGAAAGTGATATTCAGAATGGGCATACTCGGAAAGATTAGAAACTAGATGCAGCAAGAAATTATGTGATGTAGAGACAAAAACATTTTTATAAATGCGTCAGTTTTCAAACGTAGCCAGCGAAGGTAAAATCTATCTCACTCATTTTAATATTAAGCCTAGCAATAATTTATGTTGTTTGTGGGTTTATCTGTAAAGTATAGCACCTATCAAGTAACCTTAATTCATCATTACAGGCCTTTTGGAAGGCCGCGCCATTCTCTCGCTAAGGGACAGCAGTGGACAGGCAGCCCACCAAAAAAAATAAACCTTTTAAATGGCGTTTTAAGTTTATTATTCTTTGTTAATAAAACCATACTAATATTATGTTATCTTACTCTGTCTCAGCAAAAGGGCCTCCCGTCGCCCTATTAATATTAATAAGGCGTTAATATTAAAGATAGAGAATAATAACCTTAAAATCCCATTCAAAAGGTTTATTTATTTCGGCGGCCGCAATACCCGTTTTGACCACAGGAGGGCACGTTTTTCCGTCCCATAGCATTAACACCTAGACCTTCTCGGCATGGCGACCTCCCGTCCGTCCAAATTGGCCATCCCCCAGTTCATTTGGAATCGACCTTCCTATTATGGCCGAATTCTTGTCCGTTGCTTTTAGTCATCCGTCGGCACCTTCTTGTCCTCTTTTCTGCTCTACGCTGCCGCAAGAAGGGAAAAAAGCCTCGTACTGCCGCAGGTGAGCCGAGCAGCCACAAAAAGAAAAAAAGCTTTTAAATGGAGTTTTAAGTGTAGTATTTATTAATGAAACCTCAGTAATATTAGGTGATGTTTTTGTGTCCCCGCGTCGCAGCAAAAGGGCTTCCCTTCGCCCTAATAACATTAATAAGGCGTTACTAATAAAGATAGAGGATAATAACTTTAAAATCCCATTAAAAAGGTCTATTTCTTTCGGCACAGTTTTACGTCGCAAAGCATAGGCATCGAGGCAATCCCAGGCGGGTGAATGTGGAATGGAGGGTTTAGGGATGGAAGAAACAAGGGACGGGCGGGGAGGCCGGCGGGCAGCTGCTTCTAAGTGTGCACGGTGCCTCTGGGCATATGTAAAGTGCGAGGGGAAAGTGGAGGGAAGGAAATCTTGGCTGCCTCCAGCTTCACTTGCTCAGCCCATATTGACTGACTGGGAAGCAAAAAGGGGCTTTCTAAACCTCTAGGCGAGATGGGGCAGATAAATGCAATCATAATATAAATTATATAGTATTATCATACACGCACGCACGCACACACACACACACACACGCATATCATTGTTATTATATAAATAATAAAGCCGGAGCTAAGGGGCCACTTGGTCCATCATCTAACAACATTGTCTCTTCAGGGGTCCTTGGTGCTCTCTGAGCTTGGTGGTTTTCTTGCAGACGTTTCGTGACCCAACTAGGTAACATCATCAGTGCTAGAAGAGAGAGGAATTTGCTCTCTCTTTATATACTTAGTGGCTTGTCCTATCAGTGTTGATGGAGGTGTTCCTGGTAGTTTCTTGATTGGGCGGTTGTTTACTTATTTATTTAGCGTATGGCATATCATACATGGACTTGCAGTATATATTAACATTTCACCTAGATTAGAAACACACAATAAAATATAAATGTTAAAAAGATTTTTGTTCAGATACCAATAGGCCGTCTAACCATTGAAGCGCAGCATCCTTTATATTAGATAGATAGATAGATAGATAGATAGATAGATAGATAGATAGATAGATAGATAGATAGATAGATAGATAGATAGATAGATGTACACGATATGTTGCAGGTGTGCGCAGGCCCCAGCTGCACACATTCGGTCGTGCGTCAATGCAATTGCAGATAGCTATGATGGGAAGCTGGTGGTTTGGCATTGCCTCCTTACTAGGACCAAGAGAGAAGGACTGACCCCAAGGTCACCACAGTTGACTTTCATGCCTAAGGTGGGACTAGAACCGACAGTCTTCCGATTTCTAGTCCAGTGCCTTAAGTATCCCGCATTGTCTCTCACTGTCTATGGAGATTCTCAGTCATCCGGGTCATAATTGTCCCAAAGATGCTTTTTCAGGAGGCAACTGGACTTTCTTGATTTTCTTTGAAGACGTTTCGCTTCTCATACAAGAAGGTTCTTCAGCTCTGACTGGAGCATCACTTAATGGCTTGGCTGCTTTTGTAAAACCTAAGCAGTGTCACAACTAGTGGAGGCTAGTGAAAAGATACTATCGGAGTGTATTGTGCCATACGCTAAATACATACGTTTGTGTTTTTATTTATTTATTGCGATCGCTTGGGGGTTGCCAGCAAATTTTAGGGGACGTCACAAATTTGGAGGTGGTGTACTCGGTCAACCCTGGAGTCCAATTTAATACAGTTCCTGCTTTCCCTGGATAAACCATTTAGTTACCTGCAAACTGCATGCAGGCTGGGGAATTCTGGGACTTGAAGTCCACAAAAATTGCCAAGTTTGAGAAACGCTGGATGACTTACAGGGATTACACTTGTCCCCTGCTGGCTGGGAATGGATGTGCAATACTCTGTGACACTCCACCTTTGCGGGGGGCTTTTATATAGGGCGCCCCCAATACAATCCAGATTTCTGCATTGTCTTTTTTCCGTCCTTAACTCCAATCCAAAGTCTTCCTCCATATATGCTCCAGCAAACTCGGAAGTCTTGGTTCTACCGGCCGCTCTACCATTTCCACCCGAGCTCTCTGGTTACATATCTATGGCGATTCCCAAGTTCGACGGTTTGAAGAGGGGAAAGCCCACTCTTCCCTTCGCTCTCCTTTCCTACCTCTATGGTGCCTTTCCGCTTCTCTGCCGAAATAGGGGACGCGCCTTCTGATGGCGTCACAGCCCGGCGACGCCCCGAGAAGGCTGTCCCGCGGCCAAGGAGAAGGCAAAGGTGGAGCCGGCGGCGCTGCTGCCTTTGCATCAAGGCCAGGTGAGGGGGGGCTTCAGGGAAGCTTCCCCGAATCTGCCGCTCGACGCCGCCTTTTCACGGGCGGCGTGGGTACTAGGAGTTGCGTTCCCACGACACGCGTTGCCCGATGAACTCAATTGCCTGTGTTCGCACTCCCTTCTAGTAACATCACCGGAGGGAGCCGGGCGTTTAGTAAGTTATTGCTGTTATTCTTGATATTATTTGGTGCTTTCCACTTAGTCTCGACTCCTGGCCATTGCCTGACCAAATCCCTGCGGTTTTCTTGGCAAGGTTTTTCCCCCCAGCTGCGGTTAGGATAGAATAACCGAGTTGGAAGGGACCTTGGAGGTCTTCTAGTCCAACCCCCTGCTTAGGCAGGCAACCCTATACCATTTCAGACAAATGGTTTGCCGTTGCTTCCTTCCTAGGGCCGAGAGAGAGTGACTGGCCCAAAGCTGGTTTTGGAGTGACTGACCCAGATGACTTTTTGCGTATTTTTTTAATGCAGCCTTTGTTATTTTTTAATAAATAACTCAAGGCGGCAAATATATCTAATGCTCCTTCCTTCTCTTATTTTCGCCATGCAGCAACAGCCCCAGGGTTAGGGTTAGACTTAGGCTGACTAGGAGAGGAATTGGCCCAAAGCTGGTTTCTCATACCTAAGGTGGTACTAAAACTCAGCCCCCACCCCCAATTTCTAGCCTGGCACCTTCCACCCCAATTGACTAGCTGTCTATTTTTCACCCCAGTGAAATGATATTCACGAATGGGCATACTAGGAAGATTAGAAACTAAGATGCAGCAAGAAATTAGTGTGATGTAGGTAGACATAAAACATTTTAATAAATGCGTCAGTTTCAAAACTAGCAGCGAAGGTAAAATCTAATCTCACTCATTTTAATATTAAGCATAGCAATAAATTTATGTATGTTTGGTGAGGTTTATCTTTAAAGTTAGCACCTATCAAAGTAACCTTAATTCATCATTACAGGCCTTTTTGAAGGCCGCGCCATCTCTCGCTAAGGGACAAGCAGGTACAGCAGCCCCCAAAAGAAATAAACCTTTTAAATGGCGTTTTAAGTTTATTATTCTTTGTTAATAAAACCATACTAATATTAGGTTATCTTACTCTGCCCCAGGGTCTCAGCAAAAGGGCCTCCCGTCGCCCTATTAATATTAATAAGGCGTTAATAATAAAGATAGAGAATAATAACCTTAAAATCCCATTCAAAAGGTTTATTTATTTCGGCGGCCGCAATACCCGTTTTGACCACAGGAGGGCACGTTTTCCCGTCCCATAGCATTAACACCTAGACCTTCTCGGCATGGCGACCTCCCGTCCGTCCAAATTGGCCATCCCCCAGTTCATTTGGAATCGACCTTCCTATTATGGCCGACGTCTTGTCCGTTGCTTTTAGTCATCCGTCGGCACCTTCCTGTCCTCTCTTCTGCTCTACGCTGCCGCAAGAAGGGAAAAAAGCCTCGTACTGCCGCAGGTGAGCCGAGCAGCCGCAAAAAGAAATAAAGCTTTTAAATGGAGTTTTAAGTGTAGTATTTATTAATGAAACCTCAGTAATATTAGGTGATGTTTTTGTGTCCCCGCGTCGCCGCAAAAGGGCTTCCCTTCGCCCTATTAACATTAATAAGGCTTACCTAATAAAGATAGAGGATGATAACTTTAATTCCCATTAAAAAAGGTCTATTTTCTTTCGGACAGTTTTTAGTCGCACAGCTAGGCATCGAGGCAATTCCAGGGCGTGTGAATCTGTAATGGAGGGTTTAGGGATGGAGAATCTCAAGGGACGGGCTGGGAGCCGGCGGGCAGCTGCTTCCTAAGGTGCACGTGCCTCTGGGCATATGTAAGTGCGAGGGGAGTGATGGAAGAAATCTTGTCTGCCTCCGCTTCACTTGCTCGCCATATTGACGGACTGGGAACAAAAGGGGTCTTTCTAAACCTCTTAGGGCGAGATGGGGCAATAAATGTATCATAATATAAATAATAGTATTATCCTACCCCCACGCACACACACACAAACACACAACACACACACCACACATACACACGCATATCTGTTGTTTATTATATAAATAATAAAGCCGGAGCTTAAGGGCCACTTTGGTCCATCATCCAACAACATTGTCTCTTCAGGGGTCCTTGGTGCTCTCTGAGCTTGGTGGTTTTCTTGCAGACGTTTCGTGACCCAACTAGGTAACATCATCAGTGCTAGAAGAGAGGGGAATTTGCTCTCTCTTTATATACTTAGTGGCTTGTCCTATCAGGGTTGATGGAGGTGTTCCTGGTAGTTTCTTGATTGGGCGGTTGTTTACTTATTTATTTAGCGTATGGCATATCATACAGGACTTGCAGTATATATTAACATTTCACCTAGATTAGAAAAACACCATAAAATATAAATGTTAAAAAGATTTTTGTTCAGATAACAATAGGCCGTCTAACCATTGAAGCGCAGCATCCTTTATATTTAGATAGATAGATAGATAGATAGATAGATAGATAGATAGATAGATAGATAGATAGATAGATAGATAGATAGATAGATAGATAGATAGATAGATAGATAGATAGATAGATAGATCTACACGATATGTTGCAGGTGTGCGCAGGCCCCAGCTGCACACATTCGGTCATGCGTCAATGCAATTGCAGATAGCTATGATGGGAAGCTGGTGGTTTGGCATTGCCTCCTTACTAGGACCAAGAGAGAAGGACTGACCCCAAGGTCACCACAGTTGACTTTCATGCCTAAGGTGGGACTAGAACCGACAGTCTTCCGATTTCTAGTCCAGTGCCTTAAGTATCCCGCATTGTCTCTCACTGTCTATGGAGATTCTCAGTCATCCGGGTCATAATTGTCCCAAAGATGCTTTTTCAGGAGGCAACTGGACTTTCTTGATTTTCTTTGAAGACGTTTCGCTTCTCATACAAGAAGGCTTCTTCAGCTCTGACTGGAGCATCACTTAATGGCCTTGGCTGCTTTTGTAAAACCTAAGCAGTGTCACAACTAGTGGAGGCTAGTGAAAAGATACTATCGGAGTGTATTGTGCCATACGCTAAATAAATACGTTTGTGTTTTTATTTATTTATTGCGATCACTTGGGGGTTGCCAGCAAATTTTAGGGGACGTCACAAATTTGGAGGTGGTGTACTCGGTCAACCCTGGAGTCCAATTTAATACAGTTCCTGCTTTCCCTGGATAAACCATTTAGTTACCTGCAAACTGCATGCAGGCTGGGGAATTCTGGGACTTGAAGTCCACAAAAATTGCCAAGTTTGAGAAACGCTGGATGACTTATAGGGATTATTAAACTTGTCCCCTGCTGGCTGGGAATGGATGTGCAATACTCTGTGACACTCCACCTTTGCGGGGGGCTTTTATATAGGGCGCCCCCAATACAATCCAGATTTCTGCATTGTCTTTTTTCCGTCCTTAACTCCAATCCAAAGTCTTCCTCCATATATGCTCCAGCAAACTCGGAAGTCTTGGTTCTACCGGCCGCTCTACCATTTCCACCCGAGCTCTCTGGTTACATTTCTATGGCGATTCCCAAGATCGACGGTTTGAAGAGGGGAAAGCCCACTCTTCCCTCCGCTCTCCTTTCCTACCTCTATGGTGCCTTTCCGCTTCTCTGCCGAAATAGGGGACGCGCCTTCTGATGGCGTCACAGCCCGGCGACGCCCCGAGAAGGCTGTCCCGCGGCCAAGGAGAAGGCAAAGGTGGAGCCGGCGGCGCTGCTGCCTTTGCATCAAGGCCAGGTGAGGCGGGGGCTTCAGGGAAGCTTCCCCGAATCTGCCGCTCGACGCCGCCTTTTCACGGGCGGCGTGGGTACTAGGAGTTGCGTTCCCACGACACGCGTTGCCCGATGAACTCAATTGCCTGTGTTCGCACTCCCTTCTAGTAACATCACCGGAGGGAGCCGGGCGTTTAGCAAGTTATTGCTGTTATTCTTAATATTATTTGGTGCTTTCCACTTAGTCTCGACTCCTGGCCATTGCCTGACCAAATCCCTGCGGTTTTCTTGGCAAGGTTTTTCCCCCCAGCTGAATAACGGAGTTGGAAGGGACCTTGGAGGTCTTCTAGTCCAACCCCCTGCTTAGGCAGGCAACCCTATACCATTTCAGACAAATGGTTTGCCGTTGCTTCCTTCCTAGGGCCGAGAGAGAGTGACTGGCCCAAAGCTGGTTTTGGAGTGACTGACCCAGATGACTTTTTGCGTATTTTTTTAATGCAGCCTTTGTTATTTTTTTATAAATAACTCAAGGCGGCAAATATATCTAATGCTCCTTCCTTCTCTTATTTTCGCCATGCAGCAACAGCCCTAGGGTTAGGGTTAGACTTAGGCTGACTAGGAGAGGAATTGGCCCAAAGCTGGTTTCTCATACCTAAGGTGGTACTAAAACTCAGCCCCCACCCCCAATTTCTAGCCTGGCACCTTCCACCCCAATTGACTAGCTGTCTATTTTTCACCCCAGTGAAATGATATTCACGAATGGGCATACTAGGAAGATTAGAAACTAAGATGCAGCAAGAAATTAGTGTGATGTAGGTAGACATAAAACATTTTAATAAATGCGTCAGTTTCAAACCTAGCAGCGAAGGTAAAATCTAATCTCACTCATTTTAATATTAAGCATAGCAATAAATTTATGTATGTTTGGTGAGGTTTATCTTTAAAGTTAGCACCTATCAAAGTAACCTTAATTCATCATTACAGGCCTTTTTGAAGGCCGCGCCATCTCTCGCTAAGGGACAAGCAGGTACAGCAGCCCCCAAAAGAAATAAACCTTTTAAATGGCGTTTTTAGTTTATTATTCTTTGTTAATAAAACCATACTAATATTAGGTTATCTTACTCTGCCCCAGGGTCTCAGCAAAAGGGCCTCCCGTCGCCCTATTAATAGTAATAAGGCGTTAATAATAAAGATAGAGAATAATAACCTTAAAATCCCATTCAAAAGGTTTATTTATTTCGGCGGCCGCAATACCCGTTTTGACCACAGGAGGGCAGGTTTTTCCGTCCCATAGCATTAACACCTAGACCTTCTCGGCATGGCGACCTCCCGTCCGTCCAAATTGGCCATCCCCCAGTTCATTTGGAATCGACCTTCCTATTACGGCCGACGTCTTGTCCGTTGCTTTTAGTCATCCGTCGGCACCTTCCTGTCCTCTCTTCTGCTCTACGCTGCCGCAAGAAGGGAAAAAAGCCTCGTACTGCCGCAGGTGAGCCGAGCAGCCGCAAAAAGAAATAAAGCTTTTAAATGGAGTTTTAAGTGTAGTATTTATAAATGAAACCTCAGTAATATTAGGTGATGTTTTTGTGTCCCCCATGATCGCAGCAAAAGGGCTTCCCTTCGCCCTTATTAACATTTAAGGCAGTTTACTAATAAAGATACATGATACAACTTTTAAAATCCATTAAAAAGGTCTAGTTCTTTCGGCACAGTTTTACGTTCGCAAAGCATAGTCATCGAGCAATCCCAGCGGGTGAATCTGGAATGGAGGTTTAGGGAGGGTAAGAAAAGGGACAGGGGCGGGGAGGCCGGCGGGCAGCTGCTTCTAAGTGTGCACGGTGCATCTGGGCATATGTAAAGTGCGAGGGGAAAGTGGAGGGAAGGAAATCTTGGCTGCCTCCAGCTTCACTTGCTCAGCCCATATTGACTGACTGGGAAGCAAAAAGGGGCTTTCTAAACCTCTAGGCGAGATGGGGCAGATAAATGTAATCATAATATAAATTATATAGTATTATCATACACCCACGCACGCACACACACACGCATATCATTGTTATTATATAAATAATAAAGCCGGAGCTAAGGGGCCACTTGGTCCATCATCCAACAACATTGTCTCTTCAGGGGTCCTTGGTGCTCTCTGAGCTTGGTGGTTTTCTTGCAGACGTTTCGTGACCCAACTAGGTAACATCATCAATGCTAGAAGAGAGAGGAATTTGCTCTCTCTTTATATACTTAGTGGCTTGTCCTATCAGGGTTGATGGAGGTGTTCCTGGTAGTTTCTTGATTGGGCGGTTGTTTACTTATTTATTTAGCGTATGGCATATCATACATGGACTTGCAGTAGATATTAACATTTCACCTAGATTAGAAAAACACAATAAAATATAAATGTTAAAAAGATTTTTGTTCAGATACCAATAGGCCGTCTAACCATTGAAGTGCAGCCTCCTTTATATTAGATAGATAGATAGATAGATAGATAGATCGATAGATAGATAGATAGATAGATAGATAGATAGATAGATAGATAGATAGATAGATAGATAGATCGATCTACACGATATGTTGCAGGTGTGCGCAGGCCCCAGCTGCACACATTCGGTCGTGCGTCAATGCAATTGCAGATAGCTATGATGGGAAGCTGGTGGTTTGGCATTGCCTCCTTACTAGGACCAGGAGAGAAGGACTGACCCCAAGGTCACCACAGTTGACTTTCATGCCTAAGGTGGGACTAGAACCGACAGTCTTCCAATTTCTAGTCCAGTGCCTTAAGTATTGTCTCTCACTGTCTATGGAGATTCTCAGTCATCCGGGTCATAATTGTCCCAAAGATGCTTTTTCAGGAGGCAACTGGACTTCCTTGATTTTCTTTGAAGACGTTTCGCTTCTCATACAAGAAGGTTCTTCAGCTCTGACTGGAGCATCACTTAATGGCCTTGGCTGCTTTTGTAAAACCTAAGCAGTGTCACAACTAGTGGAGGCTAGTGAAAAGATACTATCGGAGTGTATTGTACCATACGCTAAATAAATACGTTTGTGTTTTTATTTATTTATTGCGATCGCTTGGGGGTTGCCAGCAAATTTTAGGGGACGTCACAAAGTTGGAGGTGGTGTACTCGGTCAACCCTGGAGTCCAATTTAATACAGTTCCTGCTTTCCCTGGATAAACCATTTAGTTACCTGCAAACTGCATGCAGGCTGGGGAATTCTGGGACTTGAAGTCCACAAAAATTGCCAAGTTTGAGAAACGCTGGATGACTTACAGGGATTAAACTTGTCCCCTGCTGGCTGGGAATGGATGTGCAATACTTTGTGACACTCCACCTTTGCGGGGGGCTTTTATATAGGGCGCCCCCAATACAATCCAGATTTCTGCATTGTCTTTTTTCCGTCCTTAACTCCAATCCAAAGTCTTCCTCCATATATGCTCCAGCAAACTCGGAAGTCTTGGTTCTACCGGCCGCTCTACCATTTCCACCCGAGCTCTCTGTGTACATATCTATGGCGATTCCCAAGAGCGACGGTTTGAAGAGGGGAAAGCCCAGTCTGACCTCCGCTCTCCTTTCCTACCTCTATGGTGCCTTTCCGCTTCTCTGCCGAAATAGGGGACGCGCCTTCTGATGGCGTCACAGCCCGGCGACGCCCCGAGAAGGCTGTCCCGCGGCCAAGGAGAAGGCAAAGGTGGAGCCGGCGGCGCTGCTGCCTTTGCATCAAGGCCAGGTGAGGCGGGGGCTTCAGGGAAGCTTCCCCGAATCTGCCGCTCGACGCCGCCTTTTCATGGGCGGCGTGGGTACTAGGAGTTGCGTTCCCACGACACGCGTTGCCCGATGAACTCAATTGCCTGTGTTCGCACTCCCTTCTAGTACCATCACCGGAGGGAGCCGGGCGTTTAGCAAGTTATTGCTGTTATTCTTAATATTATTTGGTGCTTTCCACTTAGTCTCGACTCCTGGCCATTGCCTGACCAAATCCCTGCGGTTTTCTTGGCAAGGTTTTTCCCCCCAGCTGAATAACGGAGTTGGAAGGGACCTTGGAGGTCTTCTAGTCCAACCCCCTGCTTAGGCAGGCAACCCTATACCATTTCAGACAAATGGTTTGCCATTGCTTCCTTCCTAGGGCCGAGAGAGAGTGACTGGCCCAAAGCTGGTTTTGGAGTGACTGACCCAGATGACTTTTTGCGTATTTTTTTAATGCAGCCTTTGTTATTTTTTTATAAATAACTCAAGGCGGCAAATATATCTAATGCTCCTTCCTTCTCTTATTTTCGCCATGCAGCAACAGCCCTAGGGTTAGGGTTAGACTTAGGCTGACTAGGAGAGGAATTGGCCCAAAGCTGGTTTCTCATACCTAAGGTGGTACTAAAACTCAGCCCCCACCCCCCAATTTCTAGCCTGGCACCTTCCACCCCAATTGACTAGCTGTCTATTTTTCAACCCAGTGAAATGATATTCACGACTGGGCATACTAGGAAGATTAGAAACTAAGACGCAGCAAGAAATTAGTGTGATGTAGGTAGACATAAAACATTTTAATAAATGCGTCAGTTTCAAAACTAGCAGCGAAGGTAAAATCTAATCTCACTCATTTTAATATTAACCATAGCAATAAATTTATGTATGTTTGGTGAGGTTTATCTTTAAAGTTAGCACCTATCAAAGTAACCTTAATTCATCATTATAGGCCTTTTTGAAGGCCGCGCCATATCTCGCTAAGGGACAAGCAGGTACAGCAGCCACCAAAAGAAATAAACCTTTTAAATGGCGTTTTAAGTTTTTTATTCTTTATTAATAAAACCTTACTAATATTAGGTTATCTTACTCTGCCCCAGGGTCGCAGCAAAAGGGCCTCCCGTCGCCCTATTAATATTAATAAGGCGTTAATAATAAAGATAGAGAATAATAACCTTAAAATCCCATTCAAAAGGTTTATTTATTTCGGCGGCCGCAATATCCGTTTTGACCACAGGAGGGCACGTTTTTCCGTCCCATAGCATTAACACCTAGACCTTCTCGGCATGGCGACCTCCCGTCCGTCCAAATTGGCCATCCCCCAGTTCATTTGGAATCGACCTTCCTATTATGGCCGACTCCTTGTCCGTTGCTTTTAGTCATCCGTCGGCAACCCTTCCTGTCCTCTCTTCTGCTCTACGCTGCCGCGAAGAAGGGAAAAAAGCCTCGGACTGCCGCAGGTGAGGCGAGCAGCCACAAAAAGAAATAAAGCTTTTAAATGGAGTTTTAAGTGTAGTATTTATTAATGAAACCTCAGTAATATTAGGTGATGTTTTTGTGTCCCCGCGTCGCAGCAAAAGGGCTTCCCTTCGCCCTATTAACATTAATAAGGCGTTACTAATAAAGATAGAGGATAATAACTTTAAAATCCCATTAAAAAGGTCTATTTCTTTCGGCACAGTTTTACGTCGCAAAGCATAGGCAGCGAGGCAATCCCAGGCGGGTGAATCTGGAATGGAGGGTTTAGGGATGGAAGAAACAAGGGACGGGCGGGGAAGCCGGCGGGCAGCTGCTTCTAAGTGTGCATGGTCCTCTGGGGCATAATGTAAAGTGCGAGGGAAAGAGGAGGGAAGAACCTCTCTGCTGCCTCCACTTCACTTGCTCAGCCCCCCCCCATTATTGACTGACTGGGAGCTAAAAGGGGCTTTCTAAACCTCTAGGCGAGATGGGGCAGATAAATTTCCATCATAATATAAATTATATAGTATTATCATACACCTCTCTCACGTGCGGCCACAACACAACAACACACACATATATTGTTATTACTATAAATAATAAAGCCGGAGCTAAGGGGCCGACTTTGTCATTCAACAACCATTGTCTCTTCAGGGTCCGTGGTGCTCTCTAGCTTGGTGGGTTTTCTTGCAGACGTTTCGTGACCCAACTATGTAACATCATCAGTGCTAGAAGAGAGAGGATTTTGCTCTCTCTATATACTTAGTGGCTTGTCCTATCAGGGTTGATGGAGGTGTTCCTGGTAGTTTCTTGATTGGGCGGTTGTTTACTTATTTATTTAGTGTATGGCATATCATACATGGACTTGCAGTATATATTAACATTTCACCTAGATTAGAAAAACACAATAAAATATAAATGTTAAAAAGATTTTTGTTCAGATACCAATAGGCCGTCTAACCATTGAAGTGCAGCCTCCTTTATATTAGATAGATAGATAGATAGATAGATAGATAGATAGATAGATAGATAGATAGATAGATAGATAGATAGATAGATAGATAGATAGATAGATAGATAGATTGATTGATTGATTGATTGATTGATTGATTGATTAGATTAGATAGATGATAGATAGATAGATGATAGATAGATAGATAGATAGATAGATAGATAGATAGATAGATAGATAGATAGATAGATAGATAGATAGATAGATAGATAGATAGATAGATAGATAGATAGATAGATAGATCTACACGATATGTTGCAGGTGTGCACAGGCCCCAGCTGCACACATTCGGTGGTGCGTCAATGCAATGGCAGATAGCTATGATGGGAAGCTGGTGGTTTGGCATTGCCTCCTTACTAGGACCAAGAGAGAAGGACTGACCCCAAGGTCACCACAGTTGACTTTCATGCCTAAGGTGGGACTAGAACCGACAGTCTTCCGATTTCTAGTCCAGTGCCTTAAGTATCCCGCATTGTCTCTCACTGTCTATGGAGATTCTCAGTCATCCGGGTCATAATTGTCCCAAAGATGCTTTTTCAGGAGGCAACTGGACTTCCTTGATTTTCTTTGAAGACGTTTCGCTTCTCATACAAGAAGGTTCTTCAGCTCTGACTGGAGCATCACTTAATGGCCTTGGCTGCTTTTGTAAAACCTAAGCAGTGTCACAACTAGTGGAGGCTAGTGAAAAGATACTATCGGAGTGTATTGTACCATACGCTAAATAAATACGTTTGTGTTTTTATTTATTTATTGCGATCACTTGGGGGTTGCCAGCAAATTTTAGGGGACGTCACAAATTTGGAGGTGGTGTACTCGGTCAACCCTGGAGTCCAATTTAATACAGTTCCTGCTTTCCCTGGATAAACCATTTAGTTACCTGCAAACTGCATGCAGGCTGGGGAATTCTGGGACTTGAAGTCCACAAAAATTGCCAAGTTTGAGAAACGCTGGATGACTTATAGGGATTAAACTTGTCCCCTGCTGGCTGGGAATGGATGTGCAATACTCTGTGACACTCCACCTTTGCGGGGGGCTTTTATATAGGGCGCCCCAATACAATCCAGATTTCTGCATTGTCTTTTTTCCGTCCTTAACTCCAATCCAAAGTCTTCCTCCATATATGCTCCAGCAAACTCGGAAGTCTTGGTTCTACCGGCCGCTCTACTATTTCCATCCGAGCTCTCTGGTTACATTTCTATGGCGATTCCCAAGTTCGACGGTTTCAAGAGCGAAAAGCCCAGTCTTTCCTCCGCTCTCCTTTCCTACCTCTATGGTGCCTTTCGGCTTCTCTGCCGAAATAGGGGACGCGCCTTCTGATGGTGTCACAGCCCGGCGACGCCCCGAGAAGGCTGTCCCGGGGCGAAGGAGAAGGCAAAGGTGGAGTCGGCGGCGCTGCTGCCTTTGCAGCAAGGCCAGGTGAGGCGGGGGCTTCAGGGAAGCTTCCCCGAATCTGCCGCTCGACGCCGCCTTTTCATGGGCGGCGTGGGTACTAGGAGGTGCGTTCCCACGACAGGGGCGCGTTTGCCCCGATGAACTCATTGCCTGTGTTCGCACTCCCGTTCTAGTAACATCAGCCGGAGGAGCCGGGCGTTTAGTAAGTATTGCTGTTATTCTTAATATTATTTGGTGCTTCCAACTTAGTCTCGACTCCTGGCCATTGCCTGACCAAATCCCTGCGTTTTTCTTGGCAAGGTTTCCCCCCCCCCCCAGCTGCGGTTAGAATAGAATAACCGAGTTGGAAGGGACCTTGGAGGTCTTCTAGTCCAACCCCCTGCTTAGGCAGGCAACCCTATACCATTTCAGACAAATGGTTTGCCGTTGCTTTCTTCCTAGGGCCGAGAGAGAGTGACTGGCCCAAAGCTGGTTTTGGAGTGACTGACCCAGATGACTTTTTGCGTATTTTTTTAATGCAGCCTTTGTTATTTTTTTATAAATAACTCAAGGCGGCAAATATATCTAATGCTCCTTCCTTCTCTTATTTTCGCCATGCAGCAACAGCCCTAGGGTGAGGGTTAGACTGTAGCTGACTAGGAGAGGAATTGCCCAAAAGCGGGTTTCTCATACCTATGGGGGTAATAAAACCAGCCCCACCCCCAATTTCTATCCTGCGCACCTTCCACCCCACTTGAACGAGCTGTCTATTTTTCCAACCCAGTGAAATGATATTCACGACTGGGCATACTAGGAAGAATTAGAACTAAGATGCAGCAAGAAATTAGTGTGATGTGTAGACATAAAACTTTTAATAAATGCGTCAGTTTTCAAACTACAGCGAAGGTAAATCTAATCTCACTATCATTTTTAATATTAATCATATCAATAAATTTTATGTATGTTTGGTGAGGTTTAATCTTTAAGTTAGCACTATCAAAGTACCTTAATCATCATTACAGGCCTTTTTGAAGGCCGCGCCATCTCTCGCTAAGGGACAAGCAGGTACAGCAGCCACCAAAAGAAATAAACCTTTTAAATGGCGTTTTAAGTTTATTATTCTTTATTAATAAAACCTTACTAATATTAGGTTATCTTACTCTGCCCCAGGGTCGCAGCAAAAGGGCCTCCCGTCGCCCTATTAATATTAATAAGGCGGTAATAATAAAGATAGAGAATAATAACCTTAAAATCCCATTCAAAAGGTTTATTTATTTCGGCGGCCGCAATACCCGTTTTGACCACAGGAGGGCACGTTTTTCCGTCCCATAGCATTAACACCTAGACCTTCTCGGCATGGCGACCTCCCGTCCGTCCAAATTGGCCATCCCCCAGTTCATTTGGAATCGACCTTCCTATTACGGCCGACGTCTTGTCCGTTGCTTTTAGTCATCCGTCGGCACCTTCCTGTCCTCTCTTCTGCTCTACGCTGCCGCACGAAGGGAAAAAAGCCTCGTACTGCCCGCAGTGAGCCGAGCAGCCACAAAAAGAAATAAAGCTTTTAAATGAGAGTTTTAAGTGTAGTATTTATTATGAAACCTCAGTAATATTAGGTGATGTTTTTTTGTGTCCCCGCGCGCAAAGCAAAAGGGCTTCCCTTCGCCCTATTAAATTAATAAGCGCGTTACTAATAAAGATAAGAGTAATAATTTAAAATCCCATTAAAAAGGTACTATTTCTTTCGGCACAGTTTTACGTCGCAAAGCATAGGCCCACGAGGCAATCCCAGGCGGTGAATTGGAATGGAGGGTGGATGGAAGAACAAGGGACGGGCGTGGAGGCCGGCGGCAGCTGGCTTCTAAGTGTGCATGGTGCCTCTGGGCATATGTGAAGTGCGAGGGGAAAGAGGAGGGAAGGAAATCTCGGCTGCCTCCAGCTTCACTTGCTCAGCCCATATTGACTGACTGGGAAGCTAAAAGGGGCTTTCTAAACCTCTAGGCGAGATGGGGCAGATAAATGTCATCATAATATAAATTATATAGTATTATCATACACCCTCTCACGTGCGCGCACACACACACACGCATATCATTGTTATTATATAAATAATAAAGCCGGAGCTAAGGAGCCACTTGGTCCATCATCCAACGACATTGTCTCTTCAGGGGTCCTTGGTGCTCTCTGAGCTTGGTGGTTTTCTTGCAGACGTTTCGTGACCCAACTCGGTAACATCATCAGTGCTAGAAGAGAGAGGAATTTGCTCTCTCTTTATATACTTAGTGCTTGTCCTCTCAGGGTTGATGAGGGTGTCCTGGTAGTTTATTGATTGGCGGTTGTTTACTTTGTTTATTTAGCGTATTGCATATCATACATGGACTAGCAGTATATATTAACATTTCCCTAGATTCAAAACACAATAAATATAAATGTTAAAGATTTTTGTTCAGATACCAATAGGCCGTCTAACCATTGAAGTGCAACCTCCTTTATATTAGATAGATAGATAGATAGATAGATAGATAGATAGATAGATAGATAGATAGATAGATAGATAGATAGATAGATAGATAGATAGATAGATAGATAGATAGATAGATAGATAGATTGATTGATTGATTGATTGATTGATTAGATAGATGATAGATGGATAGATAGATAGATAGATAGATAGATAGATAGATAGATAGATAGATAGATTAGATAGATAGATAGATAGATAGATAAAATAGATAATCGATAGGCTACAAACGATATGTTTGGCAGTGTGCACCAGGCCCCAGCTGCAACACATTCGGTGTGCGTCAATGCAAGTGCAAGATAGCTAGATGGGAAGCTGGTGTTTGGCATGCCTCCTTACTAGGACCAAGAAGAGAGGACTGACCCCAAGTCACCACAGCTGACTTTTCCTGCCTCAGGTGGGACTAGAACCGAACAGTCCTTCCGATTTCTAGTCCGTGCCTTACGTATCTCCCGCATTGTCTCTCACTGTCTATGGAGATTCTCAGTCATCCGTGTCATAATTGTCCCAAAGATGCTTTTTCAGGAGGCAACTGGACTTTCTTGATTTTCTTTGAAGACGTTTCGCTTCTCATACAAGAAGGTTCTTCAGCTCTGACTGGAGCATCACTTAATGGCCTTGGCTGCTTTTGTAAAACCTAAGCAGTGTCACAACTAGTGGAGGCTAGTGAAAAGATACTGTCGGAGTGTATTGTGCCATACGCTAAATAAATACGTTTGTGTTTTTATTTATTTATTGCGATCACTTGGGGTTGCCAGCAAATTTTAGGGGACGTCACAAATTTGGAGGTGGTGTACTCGGTCAACCCTGGAGTCCAATTTAATACAGTTCCTGCTTTCCCTGGATAAACCATTTAGTTACCTGCAAACTGCATGCAGGCTGGGGAATTCTGGGACTTGAAGTCCACAAAAATTGCCAAGTTTGAGAAACGCTGGATGACTTACAGGGATTAAACTTGTCCCCTGCTGGCTGGGAATGGATGTGACACTCTGTGACACTCCACCTTTGCGGGGGGCTTTTATATAGGGCGCCCCCAATACAATCCAGATTTCTGCATTGTCTTTTTTCCGTACTTAACTCCAATCCAAAGTCTTCCTCCATATATGCTCCAGCAAACTCGGAAGTCTTGGTTCTACCGGCCGCTCTACTATTTCCATCCGAGCTCTCTGGTTACATTTCTATGGCGATTCCCAAGTTCGACGGTTTCAAGAGCGGAAAGCCCAGTCTTTCCTCCGCTCTCCTTTCCTACCTCTATGGTGCCTTTCGGCTTCTCTGCCGAAATAGGGGACGCGCCTTATGATGGCGTCACAGCCCGGCGACGCCCCGAGAAGGCTGTCCCAGGGCGAAGGAGAAGGCAAAGGTGGAGCCGGCGGCGCTGCTGCCTTTGCAGCAAGGCCAGGTGAGGCGGGGGCTTCAGGGAAGCTTCCCAGAATCTGCCGCTCGACGCCGCCTTTTCATGGGCGGCGTGGGTACTAGGAGTTGCGTTCCCACGACACGCGTTGCCCGATGAACTCAATTGCCTGTGTTCGCACTCCCTTCTAGTAACATCACCGGAGGGAGCCGGGCGTTAGTAAGTTATTGCTGTTATTCTTAATATTATTTGGTGCTTTCCACTTAGTCTCGACTCCTGGCCATTGCCTGACCAAATCCCTGCGGTTTTCTTGGCAAGGTTTCCCCCCCCCCCCAGCTGCGGTTAGAATAAAATAACCGAGTTGGAAGGGACCTTGGAGGTCTTCTAGTCCAACCCCCTGCTTAGGCAGGCAACCCTATACCATTTCAGACAAATGGTTTGCCGTTGGTTCCTTCCTAGGGCCGAGAGAGAGTGACTGGCCCAAAGCTGGTTTTGGAGTGACTGACCCAGATGACTTTTCTGCCTCTAAAAGCAAGATTAGAACTCACAGCCTCCCACTTTCTAGTCTGCTGCCTTAACCACGACTAGACCAAAGCCTCTCTAAATTTTGCATATTTTTTTAATCCAGCCTTTGTTATTTTTATAAATAACTCAAGGCGGCAAATATATCTAATGCTCCTTCCTTCTCTTTTTTTCGCCATGCAGCAACAGCCCTAGGGTTAGGGTTAG
>JALGBA010001966.1:0-16849 GCA_023970755.1 Azemiops feae
TTAATAGGGCGAAGGGAAGCCCTTTTGCTGCGACGCGGGGACACAAAAACATCACCTAATATTACTGAGGTTTCATTAATAAATACTACACTTCAAACTCCATTTAAAAGCTTTATTTCTTTTTGCGGCTGCTCGGCTCACCTGCGGCAGTACGAGGCTTTTTTCCCTTCTTGCGGCAGCGTAGAGCAGAAGAGAGGACAGGAAGGTGCCGACGGATGACTAAAAGCAACGGACAAGACGTCGGCCATAATAGGAAGGTCGATTCCAAATGAACTGGGGGATGGCCAATTTGGACGGACGGGAGGTCGCCATGCCGAGAAGGTCTAGGACCGGGTTAATGCTATGGGACGGAAAAACGTGCCCTCCTGTGGTCAAAACGGGTATTGCGGCCGCCGAAATAAATAAACCATTTGAATGGGATTTTAAGGTTATTATTCTCTATCTTTATTATTAACGCCTTATTAATATTAATAGGGCGACGGGAGGCCCTTTTGCTGCGACCCTGGGGCAGAGTAAGATAACCTAATATTAGTAAGGTTTTATTAATAAAGAATAATAAACTTAAAACGCCATTTAAAAGGTTTATTTCTTTTGGTGGCTGCTGTACCTGCTTGTCCCTTAGCGAGACATGGCGCGGCCTTCAAAAAGGCCTGTAATGATGAATTAAGGTTACTTTGATAGGTGATAACTTTAAAGATAAACCTCACCAAACATACATAAATTTATTGCTATGGTTAATATTAAAATGAGTGAGATTAGATTTTACCTTCGCTGCTAGTTTTGAAACTGACGCATTTATTAAATGTTTTATGTCTACCTACATCACACTAATTTCTTGCTGCATCTTAGTTTCTAATCTTCCTAGTATGCCCATTCGTGAATATCATTTCACTGGGGTGAAAAATAGACAGCTAGTCAATTGGGGTGGAAGGTGCCAGGCTAGAAATTTGGGGTGGGGGCTGAGTTTTAGTACCACCTTAGGTACGAGAAACCAGCTTTGGGCCAATTCCTCTCCTAGTCAGCCTAAGTCTAACCCTAACCCTAGGGCTGTTGCTGCATGGCGAAAATAAGAGAAGGAGCATTAGATATATTTGCCGCCTTGAGTTATTTATTAAAAGATAACAAAGGCTGCATTAAAAAAATACGCAAAATTTAGAGCGGCTTTGGTCTAGTCGTGGTTAAGGCAGCAGACTAGAAAGTGGGAGGCTGTGAGTTCTAATCTTGCTTTTAGAGGCAGAAAAGTAATCTGGGTCAGTCACTCCAAAACCAGCTTTGGGCCAGTCACTCTCTCTCGGCCCTAAGAAGGAAGCAACGGCAAACCATTTGTCTGAAATGGTATAGGGTTGCCTGCCTAAGCAGGGGGTTGGACTAGAAGACCTCCAAGGTCCCTTCCAACTCGGTTATTCTATTCTAACCGCAGCTGGGGGGGGGGGAACCTTGCCAAGAAAACCGCAGGGATTTGGTCAGGCAATGGCCAGGAGTCGAGACTAAGTGGAAAGCACCAAATAATATTAACAATAACAGCAATAACTTACTAAACGCCCGGCTCCCTCCGGTGATGTTACTAGAAGGGAGTGCGAACACAGGCAATTGAGTTCATCGGGCAACGCGTGTCGTGGGAACGCAACTCCTAGTACCCCCGCCGCCCATGAAAAGGCGGCGTCGAGCGGCAGGTTCGGGGAAGCTTCCCTGAAGCCCCCGCCTCACCTGGCCTTGCTGCAAAGGCAGCAGCGCCGCCGGCTCCACCTTTGCCTTCTCCTTCGCCCTGGGACAGCCTTCTCGGGGCGTCGCCGGGCTGTGACGCCATCAGAAGGCGCGTCCCCTATTTCGGCAGAGAAGCCGAAAGGCACCATAGAGGTAGGAAAGGAGAGCGGAGGAAAGACTGGGTTTTCCCCTCTTGAAACCGTCGAACTTGGGAATCGCCATAGAAATGTAACCAGAGAGCTCGGGTGGAAATGGTAGAGCGGCCGGTAGAACCAAGACTTCCGAGTTCGCTGGAGCATATATGGAGGAAGACTTTGGATTGGAGTTAAGGACGGGAAAAAGACAATGCAGAAAATTGGATTGGTATTGGGGGCGCCCTATATAAAGCCCGCAAAGGTGGAGTGTCACAGAGTATTGACATCATTCCAGCCAGCAAGGGGACAAGTTTAACCATGTAAGTCATCCAGCTTTCTCAACTTCGGCATTTTTGTGGACTTCAAAGTCCAGAAATTCCCCAGCGCATGCAGTTTGCAGGTAACTAATGTTTATCAGGGACAAGCAGGAACTGTAATTAATGGATTCCAGGATTTGACGAGTACACCACCCCAAATTGTGACGTCCCAAAATTGCTGCAACCCCAAGTGATCGCAATACAATAAATAAAAACACAAACGTTATTATTTAGGTATGCACAATTACACTCCGAAGTATCTTTTCATTAGCCTCCACTAGTGGTGACACTGCGTAGGTTTTACAAAAGCAGCCAAGGCCATTAAGTGATGCTCCAGTCAGAGCTGAAGAACCTTCTTGTATGAGAAGCGAAACGTCTTCAAAGAAAATCAAGAAAGTCCAGTTGCCTCCTGAAAAAGCATCTTTGGGACAATTATGACCCGGATGACTGAGAATCTCCATAGACAGTGAGAGACAATGCGGGATACTTAAGGCACTGGACTAGAAATCGGAAGACTGTCGGTTCTAGTCCCACCATAGGCATGAAAGTCAACTGTGGTGACCTTGGGGTCAGTCCTTCTCTCTTGGTCCTAGTAAGGAGGCAATGCCAAACCACCAGCTTCCCATCATAGCTATCTGCAATTGCATTGACGCACCACCGAATGTGTGCAGCTGGGGCCTGTGCACACCTGCAACATATCGTGTAGATCTATCTATCGATCTATCTATCTATCTATCTATCTATCTATCTATCTATCTATCTATCTATCTATCTATCTATCTATCTATCTATCTATCTATCTATCTATCATCTATCATCTATCATCTTCATCTATCATATATCTATCTATCATAATATAACGGAGGGGCTTGCCACTTCAATGGTTGGTGAATATCATTTCACTGGGGTGACAAATAAGACAGATAGTCAATGGGGGGAAGGTGCCAGGCAGAAATTGGGGGTAGGGGCTGAGTTTAGTACCACCTTAGGTAAAAAATGAGAAACGATTTAGGGCCAATTCCTCTCCTAGTCAGCCTAAGTCTAACCCTAACCATAGGGCTGTTGCTGCATGGCGAAAATAAGAGAAGGAAGGAGCATTAGATATATTTGCCGCCTTGAGTTATTTATTAAAAAATAACAAAGGCTGCATTAAAAAAATACGCAAAAAGTCATCTGGGTCAGTCACTCCAAAACCAGCTTTGGGCCAGTCACTCTCTCTCGGCCCTAGGAAGGAAGCAACGGCAAACCATTTGTCTGAAATGGTATAGGGTTGCCTGCCTAAGCAGGGGGTTGGACTAGAAGACCTCCAAGGTCCCTTCCAACTCGGTTATTCTATTCTAACCGCAGCTGGGGGGAAAAACCTTGCCAAGAAAACAGCAGGGATTTGGTCAGGCAATGGCCAGGAGTCGAGACTAAGTGGAAAGCACCAAATAATATTAAAAATAACAGCAATAACTTACTAAACGCCCGGCTCCCTCCGGTACTAGAAGGGAGTGCGAACACAGGCAATTGAGTTCATCGGGCAACGCGTGTCGTGGGAACGCAACTCCTAGTACCCACGCCGCCGAGCGGCAGATTCGGGGAAGCTTCCCTGAAGCCCCCGCCTCACCTGGCCTTGCTGCAAAGGCAGCAGCGCCGCCGGCTCCACCTTTGCCTTCTCCTTCGCCCTGGGACAGCCTTCTCGGGGCGTCGCCGGGCTGTGACACCATCAGAAGGCGCTTCCCCTATTTCGGCAGAGAAGCCGAAAGGCACCATAGAGGTAGGAAAGGAGAGCGGAGGAAAGACTGGGCTTTCCGCTCTTGAAACCGTCGAACTTGGGAATCGCCATAGAAATGTAACCAGAGAGGTCGGATGGAAATGGTAGAGCGGCCGGTAGAACCAAGACTTCCGAGTTTGCTGGAGCATATATGGAGGAAGACTTTGGATTGGAGTTAAGGACGGAAAAAAGACAATGCAGAAATCTGGATTGTATTGGGGGCGCCCTATATAAAAGCCCCCCCGCAAAGGTGGAGTGTCACAGAGTGTTGCACATCCATTCCCAGCCAGCAGGGGACAAGTTTAATAATCCCTATAAGTCATCCAGCGTTTCTCAAACTGGGCAATTTTTGGGGACTTCAAGTCCCAGAATTCCCCAGCCTGCATGCAGTTTGCAGGTAACTAAATGGTTTATCCAGGGAAAGCAGGAACTGTATTAAATTGGACTCCAGGGTTGACCGAGTACACCACCTCCAAACTTGTGACGTCCCCTAAAATTTGCTGGCAACCCCCAAGTGATCGCAATAAATAAATAAAAACACAAACGTATTTATTTAGCGTATGGCACAATACACTCCGATAGTATCTTTTCACTAGCCTCCACTAGTTGTGACACTGCTTAGGTTTTACAAAAGCAGCCAAGGCCATTAAGTGATGCTCCAGTCAGAGCTGAAGAGCCTTCTTGTATGAGAAGCGAAACGTCTTCAAAGAAAATCAAGAAAGTCCAGTTGCCTCCTGAAAAAGCATCTTTGGGACAATTATGACCCGGATGACTGAGAATCTCCATAGACAGCGAGAGACAATGCGGGATACTTAAGGCACGGGACTAGAAATCGGAAGACTGTCGGTTCTAGTCCCACCTTAGGCATGAAAGTCAACTGTGGTGACCTTGGGGTCAGTCCTTCTCTCTTGGTCCTAGTAAGGAGGCAATGCCAAACCACCAGCTTCCCATCATAGCTATCTGCAATTGCATTGACGCACGACCGAACGTGTGCAGCTGGGGCCTGCGCACACCGGCAACATATCGTGTACATCTATCTATCTATCTATCTATCTATCTATCTATCTATCTATCTATCTATCTATCTATCTATCTATCTATCTATCTATCTATCTATCTACTATAAAGGAGGCTGCACTTCAATGGTTAGACGGCCTATTGGTATCTGAACAAAATCTGTTTACCCTTTATTATTTTATTGTGTTTTTCTAATCTAGTGAATGTTAATATTATACTGCTAGTCCATTATGATATTGCCATAACTCTAAATAAATAAGTAAACAACCGCCCAATCAAGAAACTACCAGGAACACCTCCAGCAACCCTGATAGGACAAGCCACTAAGTATATAAAGAGAGAGCAAATTCCTCTCTCTTCTAGCACTGATGATGTTACCTAGTTGGGTCACGAAACGTCTGCAAGAAAACCACCAAGCTCAGAGAGCACCAAGGACCCCTGAAGAGACAATGTTGTTGGATGATGGACCAAGTGGCTCCTTAGCTCCGGCTTTATTATTTATATAATAACAATGATATGCGTGTGTGTGTGTGCGCGCACGGGAGAGGTTATGATAATACTATATAATTTATATTAGGATGACATTTATTCTGCCCCTATCTCGCCTAGAGGTTAGAAGCCACCTTTTAGCTCCCAGTTCAGTCAATATCGGCTGAGCAAGTGAAGCTGGAGCAGCCCGAGATTTCCTCCTGGTCCCTCCCTCTTTCCCCTCGCACTTTACATATGCCCAGAGCACCATGCACACTTAGAGCAAGGCCTGCCCGCCGGCCCCCCCGCCCGTCCCTTGTTTCTTCCATCCCTAAACCCTCCATTCCAGATTCACCCGCCTGGGATTGCCTCGATGCCTATGCTTTGCGACGTAAAACTGTGCCGAAAGAAATAGACCTTTTTAATGGGATTTTAAAGTTATTATCCTCTATCTTTATTAGTAACGCCTTATTAATGTTAATAGGGCGAAGGGAAGCCCTTTTGCTGCGACGCGGGGACACAAAAACATCACCTAATATTACTGAGTTTTCATTAATAAATACTACACTTAAACCTCCATTTAAAAGCTTTATTTCTTTTTGTGGCTGCTCGGCTCACCTGCGGCAGTACGAGGCTTTTTTCCCTTCTTGCGGCAGCGTAGAGCAGAAGAGAGGACAGGAAGGTGCCGACGGATGACTAAAAGCAACGGACAAGACGTCGGCCATGATAGGAAGGTCGATTCCAAATGAACTGGGGGATGGCCAATTTGGACGGACGGGAGGTCGCCATGCCGAGAAGGTCTAGGACCGTGTTAATGCTATGGGACGGAAAAACGTGCCCTCCTGTGGTCAAAACGGGTATTGCGGCCGCCGAAATAAATAAACCTTTTGAATTGGATTTTAAGGTTATTATTCTCTATCTTTATTATTAACGCCTTATTAATATTAATAGGGCGACGGGAGGCCCTTTTGCTGAGACCCTGGGGCAGAGTAAGATAACCTAATATTAGTATGGTTTTATTAACAAAGAATAATAAACTTAAAACGCCATTTAAAAGGTTTATTTCTTTTGGGGGCTGCTGTACCTGCTTGTCCCTTAGCGAGAGATGGCGCGGCCTTCAAAAAGGCCTGTAATGATGAATTAAGGTTACTTTGATAGGTGCTAACTTTAAAGATAAACCTCACCAAACATACATAAATTTATTGCTATGCTTAATATTAAAATGAATGAGATTAGATTTTACCTTCGCTGCTAGTTTTGAAACTGACGCATTTATTAAAATGTTTTATGTCTACCTACATCACACTAATTTCTTGCTGCATCTTAGTTTCTAATCTTCCTAGTATGCCCATTGGTGAATATCATTTCACTGGGGTGAAAAATAGACAGCTAGTCAATTGGGGTGGAAGGTGCCAGGCTAGAAATTGGGGGTGGGGGCTGAGTTTTAGTACCACCTTAGGTATGAGAAACCAGCTTTGGGCCAATTCCTCTCCTAGTCAGCCTAAGTCTAACCCTAACCCTAGGGCTGTTGTTGCATGGCGAAAATAAGAGAAGGAAGGAGCATTAGATATATTTGCCGCCTTGAGTTATTTATAAAAATAACAAAGGCTGGATTAAAAAAATATGCAAAATTTAGAGCGGCTTTGGTCTAGTCGTGGTTAAGGCAGCAGACAAGAAAGTGGGAGGCTGTGAGTTCTAATCTTGCTTTTAGAGGCAGAAAAGTCATCTGGGTCAGTCACTCCAAAACCAGCTTTGGGCCACTCACTCTCTCTCGGCCCTAGGAAGGAAGCAACGGCAAACCATTTGTCTGAAATGGTATAGGGTTGCCTGCCTAAGCAGGGGGTTGGACTAGAAGACCTCCAAGGTCCCTTCCAACTCGGTTATTCTATTCTAACCGCAGCTGGGGGGGGGGGAAACCTTGCCAAGAAAACCGCAGGGATTTGGTCAGGCAATGGCCAGGAGTCGAGACTAAGTGGAAAGCACCAAATAATATTAAGAATAACAGCAATAACTTACTAAACGCCCGGCTCCCCCCGGTGATGTTACTAGAAGGGAGTGCGAACACAGGCAATTGAGTTCATCGGGCAACGCGTGTCGTGGGAACGCAACTCCTAGTACCCACGCCGCCCATGAAAAGGCGGCGTCGAGCGGCAGATTAGGGGAAGCTTCCCTGAAGCCCCCGCCTCACCTAGCCTTGCTGCAAAGGCAGCAGCGCCGCCGACTCCACCTTTGCCTTCTCCTTCGCCCCGGGACAGCCTTCTCGGGGCGTCGCCGGGCTGTGACACCATCAGAAGGCGCGTCCCCTATTTCGGCAGAGAAGCCGAAAGGCACCATAGAGGTAGGAAAGGAGAGCGGAGGAAAGACTGGGCTTTCCCCTCTTGAAACCGTCGAATTTGGGAATCGCCATAGAAATGTAACCAGAGAGCTCGGATGGAAATGGTAGAGCGGCCGGTAGAACCAAGACTTCCGAGTTTGCTGGAGCATATATGGAGGAAGACTTTGGATTGGAGTTAAGGACGGAAAAAGACAATGCAGAAATCTGGATTGTATTGGGGGCGCCCTATATAAAAGCCCCCCGCAAAGGTGGAGTGTCACAGAGTATTGCACATCCATTCCCAGCCAGCAGGGGACAAGTTTAATCCCTGTAAGTCATCCAGCGTTTCTCAAACTTGGCAATTTTTGTGGACTTCAAGTCCCAGAATTCCCCAGCCTGCATGCAGTTTGCAGGTAACTAAATGGTTTATCCAGGGAAAGCAGGAACTGTATTAAATTGGACTCCAGGGTTGACCGAGTACACCACCTCCAACTTTGTGACGTCCCCTAAAATTTGCTGGCAACCCCCAAGCGATCGCAATAAATAAATAAAAACACAAACGTATTTATTTAGCGTATGGTACAATACACTCCGATAGTATCTTTTCACTAGCCTCCACTAGTTGTGACACTGCTTAGGTTTTACAAAAGCAGCCAAGGCCATTAAGTGATGCTCCAGTCAGAGCTGAAGAACCTTCTTGTATGAGAAGCGAAACGTCTTCAAAGAAAATCAAGGAAGTCCAGTTGCCTCCTGAAAAAGCATCTTTGGGACAATTATGACCCGGATGACTGAGAATCTCCATAGACAGTGAGAGACAATACTTAAGGCACTGGACTAGAAATTGGAAGACTGTCGGTTCTAGTCCCACCTTAGGCATGAAAGTCAACTGTGGTGACCTTGGGGTCAGTCCTTCTCTCCTGGTCCTAGTAAGGAGGCAATGCCAAACCACCAGCTTCCCATCATAGCTATCTGCAATTGCATTGACGCACCACCGAATGTGTGCAGCTGGGGCCTGTGCACACCTGCAACATATCGTGTAGATCTATCTATCGATCTATCTATCTATCTATCTATCTATCTATCTATCTATCTATCTATCTATCTATCTATCTATCTATCTATCTATCTATCTATCTATCTATCATCTATCTAATGATAAAGGAAGGCCTGCACTTCAATGTTTTAGACGGCCTATTGGTATCTGACCAAAACTTTTTAACATTTAATCTTTTATTGTGTTTTTTTCTATCTAAGTGAAATGTTAATATATCTGTAGTCCATGTATGATATGCCATACGCTAAATAAATAAGTAAACAACCGCCCAAACAAGAACTTACAGGACACCTCCCCCAACCCTGATAGGACAAGCCACTAAGTATATAAAGAGAGAGCAAATTCCTCTCTCTTCTAGCACTGATGATGTTACCTAGTTGGGTCACGAAACGGCTGCAAGAAAACCACCAAGCTCAGAGAGCACCAAGGACCCCTGAAGAGACAATGTCGTTGGATGATGGACCAAGTGGCTCCTTAGCTCCGGCTTTATTATTTATATAATAACAATGATATGCGTGTGTGTGTGTGCGCGCACGTGAGAGGGTGTATGATAATACTATATAATTTATATTATGATGACATTTATCTGCCCCATCTCGCCTAGAGGTTTAGAAAGCCCCTTTTAGCTTCCCAGTCTCACTATGTGCTGAGCAAGTGGAAGCTGGAGGCAGCCGGATTCCTTCCTCCTCTTTCTTCCCCTCGCACTTTACATATCCCAGAGGCACCATGCACACTTAGAAGCAGCTGCCCGCGCCCTCACCCCCCGTCCCTTGTTTCTTCATCCCTAAACCCGCCATTCCCAGATTACCCGCCTGGGATTGCGCGATGCTAGCTTGCGACGTAAACTGGCCGAAAGAAATAGACCCTTTTTATGGGATTTTAAAGGGGGTTTTATCCTCTTTCTTTATAGTAACGCCTTATTAATGTTAATAGGGCGAAGGGAACAAGCCCTTTGTTGCTGCGACGCGGGGAACAAAAAAAAAAACATCCCCTAATATTACTGAGGTTTCATTACTAAATACTACACTTAAAACTCCATTTAAAAGCTTTATTTCTTTTTGCGGCTGCTCGGCTCACCTGCGGCAGTACGAGGCTTTTTTCCCTTCTTGCGGCAGCGTAGAGCAGAAGAGAGGACAGGAAGGTGCCGACGGATGACTAAAAGCAACGGACAAGACGTCGGCCATAATAGGAAGGTCGATTCCAAATGAACTGGGGGATGGCCAATTTGGACGGACGGGAGGTCGCCATGCCGAGAAGAGGACCGTGTTAATGCTATGGGACGGAAAAACGTTCCCTCCTGTGGTCAAAACGGGTATTGCGGCCGCCGAAATAAATAAACCTTTTGAATGGGATTTTAAGGTTATTATTCTCTATCTTTATTATTAACGCCTTATTAATATTAATAGGGCGACGGGAGGCCCTTTTGCTGCGACCCTGGGGCAGAGTAAGATAACCTAATATTAGTAAGGTTTTATTAATAAAGAATAATAAACTTAAAACGCCATTTAAAAGGTTTATTTCTTTTGGTGGCTGCTGTACCTGCTTGTCCCTTAGCGAGAGATGGCGCGGCCTTCAAAAAGGCCTGTAATGATGAATTAAGGTTACTTTGATAGGTGCTAACTTTAAAGATAAACCTCACCAAACATACATAAATTTATTGCTATGGTTAATATTAAAATGAGTGAGATTAGATTTTACCTTCGCTGCTAGTTTTGAAACTGACGCATTTATTAAAATGTTTTATGTCTACCTACATCACACTAATTTCTTGCTGCATCTTAGTTTCTAATCTTCCTAGTATGCCCAGTCGTGAATATCATTTCACTGGGTTGAAAAATAGACAGCTAGTCAATTGGGGTGGAAGGTGCCAGGCTAGAAATTGGGGGGTGGGGGCTGAGTTTTAGTACCACCTTAGGTATGAGAAACCAGCTTTGGGCCAATTCCTCTCCTAGTCAGCCTAAGTCTAACCCTAACCCTAGGGCTGTTGCTGCATGGCGAAAATAAGAGAAGGAAGGAGCATTAGATATATTTGCCGCCTTGAGTTATTTATAAAAATAACAAAGGCTGGATTAAAAAAATACGCAAAATTTAGAGCGGCTTTGGTCTAGTCGTGGTTAAGGCAGCAGACTAGAAAGTGGGAGGCTGTGAGTTCTAATCTTGCTTTTAGAGGCAGAAAAGTCATCTGGGTCAGTCACTCCAAAACCAGCTTTGGGCCAGTCACTCTCTCTCGGCCCTAGGAAGGAAGCAACGGCAAACCATTTGTCTGAAATGGTATAGGGTTGCCTGCCTAAGCAGGGGGTTGGACTAGAAGACCTCCAAGGTCCCTTCCAACTCGGTTATTCTATTCTAACCGCAGCTGGGGGGGGGGGAAACCTTGCCAAGAAAACCGCAGGGATTTGGTCAGGCAATGGCCAGGAGTCGAGACTAAGTGGAAAGCACCAAATAATATTAACAATAACAGCAATAACTTACTAAACGCCCGGCTCCCTCCGGTGATGTTACTAGAAGGGAGTGCGAACACAGGCAATTGAGTTCATCGGGCAACGCGTGTCGTGGGAACGCAATTCCTAGTACCCACGCCGCCCATGAAAAGGCGGCGTCGAGCGGCAGATTCGGGGAAGCTTCCCTGAAGCCCCCGCCTCACCTGGCCTTGCTGCAAAGGCAGCAGCGCCGCCGGCTCCACCTTTGCCTTCTCCTTCGCCCTGGGACAGCCTTCTCGGGGCGTCGCCGGGCTGTGACGCCATCAGAAGGCGCGTCCCCTATTTCGGCAGAGAAGCCGAAAGGCACCATAGAGGGAGGAAAGGAGAGCGGAGGAAAGACTGGGCTTTCCGCTCTTGAAACCGTCGAACTTGGGAATCGCCATAGAAATGTAACCCGAGAGCTCGGATGGAAATAGTAGAGCGGCCGGTAGAAACCAAGACTTCTTTACCGAGTTTGCTGGAGCAATATATGGAGGAAGACCTTTTGATTTGGAGTTAAGGACGGCGGGAAAAGAGGGACAATGCAGAAATCTGTATTGTATTGGGGGGCGCCCTAAGTAAGAACAAAGCCCCCCGCAAAGGTGGAGTTTCACAAGTATTGCCATCCATCCCAGCCAGCAGGGGGACAAGTTTAATTCCCTGTAAGTCATCCAGCGTTCGCAACTTGCAATTTTTGTGGACGTCAGTCCCAGAAAGTTCCCCAGCCTGCATGAGTTTGCAGGTAACTAATGGTTTTATCCAGGGAAAGCAGGAACTGATTTAAAATTGGACTCCAGGTTGACCGAGTACACACCTCACAAATTTTGTGACGTCCCCTAAACTTTGCTGGCAAACCCCCAAGCGATCGCAATAAATAAATAAAAACACAAACGTATTTATTTAGCGTATGGCACAATACACTCCGATAGTATCTTTTCACTAGCCTCCACTAGTGACACTGCTTAGGTTTTACAAAAGCAGCCAAGGCCATTAAGTGATGCTCCAGTCAGAGCTGAAGAACCTTCTTGTATGAGAAGCGAAACGTCTTCAAAGAAAATCAAGAAAGTCCAGTTGCCTCCTGAAAAAGCATCTTTGGGACAATTATGACCCGGATGACTGAGAATCTCCATAGACAGTGAGAGACAATGCGGGATACTTAAGGCACTGGACTAGAAATCGTAAGACTGTCGGTTCTAGTCCCACCTTAGGCATGAAAGTCAACTGTGGTGACCTTGGGGTCAGTCCTTCTCTCTTGGTCCTAGTAAGGAGGCAATGCCAAACCACCAGCTTCCCATCATAGCTATCTGCAATTGCATTGACGCACGACCGAACGTGTGCAGCTGGGGCCTGCGCACACCTGCAACATATCGTGTATATCTATCTATCTATCTATCTATCTATCTATCTATCTATCTATCTATCTCTCTATCTATCTATCTATCTATCTATCTATCTATCTATCTATCTAGCTATCTAATATAAAGGAGTCTGCCTTCACTGGTTATACGCCTATTGGTTATGCCTGAACAAAAATCTTTTTAACATTTATATTTTATTGTGTTTTTCTAATCTAGGTGAAATGTTAATATATACTGCTAGTCCATGTATGATACGCTAAATAAATAAGTAAACAACCGCCCAATCAAGAAACTACCAGGAACACCTACATCAACCCTGATAGGACAAGCCACTAAGTATATAAAGAGAGAGCAAATTCCTCTCTCTTCTAGCACTGATGATGTTACCTAGTTGGGTCACGAAACGTCTGCAAGAAAACCACCAAGCTCAGAGAGCACCAAGGACCCCTGAAGAGACAATGTTGTTGGATGATGGACCAAGTGGCTCCTTAGCTCCGGCTTTATTATTTATATAATAACAATGATATGCGTGTGTGTGTGTGCGCGCACGTGAGAGGGTGTATGATAGTACTATATAATTTATATTATGATGACATTTATCTGCCCCATCTCGCCTAGAGGTTTTAAAGCCCCTTTTAGCTTCCCGTCCAGTCAATATGGGCTGGAGCAAGTGAAGCTGGAGGCAGCCGAGATTCCTATCCCTCCTCTTTCCCCTCGCATTCTTTACATATGCCCAGAGGCACCGTGCACACTTAGAAGCAGCTGCCCGCCGGCCTCCCCGCCCGTCCCTTGTTTCTTCCATCCCTAAACCCTCCATTGCAGATTCACCCGCCTGGGATTGCCTCGATGCCTATGCTTTGTGACGTAAAACTGTGCCGAAAGAAATAGACCTTTTTAATGGGATTTTAAAGTTATTATCCTCTATCTTTATTAGTAACGCCTTATTAATGTTAATAGGGCGAAGGGAAGCAAGCCCTTTTGCTGCGACGCGGGGACACAAAAACATCACCTAATATTACTGAGGTTTCATTAATAAATACTACACTTAAAACTCCATTTAAAAGCTTTGTTTCTTTTTGTGGCTGCTCGGCTCACCTGCGGCAGTACGAGGCTTTTTTCCCTTCTTGCGGCAGCGTAGAGCAGAAAAGAGGACAGGAAGGTGCCGACGGATGACTAAAAGCAACGGACAAGAAGTCGGCCCTAATAGGAAGGTCGATTCCAAATGAACTGGGGGATGGCCAATCTGGACGGACGGGAGGTCGCCATGCCGAGAAGGTCTAGGTGTTAATGCTATCGGACGGAAAAACGTGCCCTCCTGTGGTCAAAAAGGGGTATTGCGGCCGCCGAAATAAATAAACCTTTTGAATGGGATTTTAAGGTTATTATTCTCTATCTTTATTATTAACGCCTTATTAATATTAATAGGGCGACGGGAGGCCCTTTTGCTGCGACCCTGGGGCAGAATAAGATAACCTAATATTAGTAAGGTTTTATTAATAAAGAATAATAAACTTAAAACGCCATTTAAAAGGTTTATTTCTTTTGGTGGCTGCTGTACCTGCTTGTCCCTTAGCGAGAGATGGCGCGGCCTTCAAAAAGGCCTATAATGATGAATTAAGGTTACTTTGATAGGTGCTAACTTTAAAGATAAAACATCACCAAACATACTAAATTTATTTGCTATGGTTAATATTAAAAATGAGTTGAGATTAGATTTTACCTTCGCTGCTAGTTTGAAACTGGACGCATTTAGTAAAATGTTTTATGTCTACCTACATCACACTAATTTCTTGCTGCATCTTAGTTTCTAATCTTCCTAGTATGCCCATTCGTGAATATCATTTCACTGGGGTGAAAAATAGACAGCTAGTCAATCGGGGTGGAAGGTGCCAGGCTAGAAATTGGGGGTGGGGGCTGAGTTTTAGTACCACCTTAGGTATGAGAAACCAGCTTTGGGCCAATTCCACTCCTAGTCAGCCTAAGTCTAACCCTAACCCTAGGGCTGTTGCTGCATGGCGAAAATAAGAGAAGGAAGGAGCATTAGATATATTTGCCGCCTTGAGTTATTTATAAAAAAATAACAAAGGTTGCATTAAAAAAATACGCAAAATTTAGAGCGGCTTTGGTCTAGTCGTGGTTAAGGCAGCAGACTAGAAAGTGGGAGGCTGTGAGTTCTAATCTTGCTTGTAGAGGCAGAAAAGTCATCTGGGTCAGTCACTCCAAAACCAGCTTTGGGCCAGTCACTCTCTCTCGGCCCTAGGAAGGAAGCAACGGCAAACCATTTGTCTGAAATGGTATAGGGTTGCCTGCCTAAGCAGGGGGTTGGACTAGAAGACCTCCAAGGTCCCTTCCAACTCGGTTATTCTATTCTAACCGCAGCTGGGGGGGGAAACCTTGCCAAGAAAACCGCAGGGATTTGGTCAGGCAATGGCCAGGAGTCGAGACTAAGTGGAAAGCACCAAATAATATTAAGAATAACAGCAATAACTTGCTAAACGCCCGGCTCCCTCCGGTCATGTTACTAGAAGGGAGTGCGAACACAGGCAATTGAGTTCATCGGGCACCGCGTGTCGTGGGAACGCAACTCCTAGTCCCCACGCCGCCCATGAAAAGGCGGCGTCGAGCGGCAGATTCGGGGAAGCTTCCCTGAAGCCCCCGCCTCACCTGGCCTTGCTGCAAAGGCAGCAGCGCCGCCGGCTCCACCTTTGCCTTCTCCTTCGCCCTGGGACAGCCTTCTCGGGGCGTCGCCGGGCTGTGACACCATCAGAAGGCGCGTCCCCTATTTCGGCAGAGAAGCCGAAAGGCACCATAGAGGTAGGAAAGGAGAGCGGAGGAAAGACTGGGCTTTCCCCTCTTGAAACCGTCGAACTTGGGAATCGCCATAGAAATGTAACCAGAGAGCTCGGATGGAAATGGTAGAGCGGCCGGTAGAACCAAGACTTCCGAGTTTGCTGGAGCATATATGGAGGAAGACTTTGGATTGGAGTTAAGGACGGAAAAAAGACAATGCAGAAATCTGGATTGTATTGGGGGCGCCCTATATAAAAGCCCCCCGCAAAGGTGGAGTGTCACAGAGTATTGCACATCCATTCCCAGCCAGCAGGGGACAGGTTTAATCCCTATAAGTCATCCAGCGTTTCTCAAACTTGGCAATTTTTGTGGACTTCAAGTCCCAGAATTCCCCAGCCTGCATGCAGTTTGCAGGTAACTAAATGGTTTATCCAGGGAAAGCAGGAACTGTATTAAATTGGACTCCAGGGTTGACCGAGTACACCACCTCCAAATTTGTGACGTCCCCTAAAATTTGCTGGCAACCCCCAAGCGATCGCAATAAATAAATAAAAACACAAACGTATTTATTTAGCGTATGGCACAATACACTCCGATAGTATCTTTTCACTAGCCTCCACTAGTTGTCACACTGCTTAGGTTTTACAAAAGCAGCCAAGGCCATTAAGTGATGCTCCAGTCAGAGCTGAAGAACCTTCTTATGTGAGAAGCGAAACGTCTTCAAAGAAAATCAAGAAAGTCCAGTTGCCTCCTGAAAAAGCATCTTTGGGACAATTATGACCCGGATGACTGAGAATCTCCATAGACAGTGAGGACCAATGCGGGAACACAGCTTCCCATCATAGCTATCTGCAATTGCATTGACGCACGACCGAACGTGTGCAGCTGGGGCCTGCGCACACCTGCAACATATCGTGTATATCTATCTATCTATCTATCTATCTATCTATCTATCTATCTATCTATCTATCTATCTATCTATCTATCTATCTATCTATCTATCTATCTATCTATCTATCTATCTATCTAATATAAAGTAGGCTGCACTTCAATGGTTAGACTGCCTATTGGTATCTGAACAAAAATCTTTTTAACATTTATATTTTATTGTGTTTTTCTAATCTAGGTGAAATGTTAATATATACTGCTAGTCCATGTATGATATGCCATACGCTAAATAAATAAGTAAACAACCGCCCAATCAAGAAACTACCAGGAACACCTCCATCAACCCTGATAGGACAAGCCACTAAGTATATAAAGAGAGAGCAAATTCCTCTCTCTTCTAGCACTGATGATGTTACCTAGTTGGGTCACGAAAAGTCTGCAAAAAAACCACCAAGCTCAGAGAGCACCAAGGACCCCTGAAGAGACAATGTTGTTGGATGATGGACCAAGTGGCCCCTTTAGCTCCGGCTTTATTATTCATATAACAACAATGATATGCGTGTGTGTGTGTGTGTGTGCGCGCGTGCGCG
>JALGBA010001967.1:0-47049 GCA_023970755.1 Azemiops feae
CCCCCCCCCAGGAGAACCCCTCTGGGAACAGGACAAGGGAGGCCCCTCCAGATGTCAGTCAAGTCTACCTGGGCGCCCCCAAGCGCAGTTCTTTCTCTCCCTCAAACTGGGGATGTCGAAAAGCGGCGTTTGCACGTGACCAGGTCAGTTCACCAACTTCCTGGCTGTCTTCACACAACCCTTCGCCTGGGTCGCCTTTTCTGCCTTTGGCGGGGCTTTGGTGCTCTTTTTGGCTTCTGGTGCTGGGAGGACCCGGCTTGTTTCTTGACAGGGTTTCATGTATTGCAAGATGCGGAGCTTGTTGGAATCCAGCGATCGGGTTAAGACTGCCCTGTGAATACAGCAGGAGAAGAGTCTAAAGAAAATCCTTGAATGACCTTCATCAAGATCCGTCTTTCTTCATTTTCACTGCTCCCCCATTCCCCCCCCCCCACCTCCGTCCGAAACCCCAGTATCATCAGAGCTTTTGCTGCCCAAAATTTCAGGAGTGCTCAACATGAGATAGTTTGTAGAATCCAAAATATTTAAAATATACTATTATTCCTTAGTAATCAGATAGGGGTCTTTGGCTGTTCCTAGTTGTTTACTCAGAGAAACTATCAGGACAGCAGCTTTTCAAAAGGCATACAAATAATTGGCCGGATCTTAAGGATTTAATAGGCTGGGTTGGAGGCAGAAGGAGAAGAAAAGCAACTCTGGATGGTGACCTTGAAATGAACAGCTTCCCTGGACACAGACACTCTCTTAATTGACATGCGTTCCTGAACTGAGAAGGATTCATGATTGTGGAGGACCCCCAACCTGCGTTACATTCACACGTTTCTCCTCTCAGGCAGACTTCAGACTCCCTCACTGCTCAGCCCCACGAAGAAGCGGGGTCTGGATCACGGAGGGTCCGTGATCCCCCCTCTTTCTGTCGGAGAAAAGCTCTGATCCGTTTGGATTCTGAAATCTTCCCAGAGGAGGAAGTGGATCTGGGGCTCCCTCTCCCCAAAAGCTCTGAGAAGCCACTAGGATTGTGGGGAGGAGCAGGAAGAAGGAGGCCGAGGCCTTTGCCTTGGGACTGGGAACGACTGGGAAACCATACTGGAGGGAATGGGCAGTGGGACTGTTTATTTCTCTGGGCTGTGCAGGTCCTGCCTTTTTCTGTGCAGACCCAGATTATGCCCAAATAAGTCCTGTGAATGATCCTGAAAATAATCTTTACAAACTTTGGTGCCCTGGAAGAATTTCTGATCTGAAGATCTTTCAGAATGGACACCAAGAACTGGCTTTGGTGATTTTCCACTTTAACCCATTTCCCAGGAGCGTTTTATTTTTTTCTTTTGATTATTTTAACCCACTTACAAGCTGTTGTTTTTCTGTTCACTGGGCAGCCTTAGAGTCTCTTCCGTGTTTGTATTTTGACAATGAAAACTAAACAGTGACTTAATGTGAATTTTTTTGTATTGTTAGTAAAATTTGGCATATGTCTTGCAAATTTAGCCTATACTCCAAGGAAGAGCTGAAAAAATCTGCGATGCTCCTCGGTCAAGATTTTGCATGATAGAGACTGAAATAATTTTGTAGGTTTATCTTTGGTTCACCAGAGGGGCTTTAAAGGTGTCAGGACCCTCCACACAGATGATGAGTTTAGGGAGAGGACCCCAGCTGAGCACGCCCCCAACATGGTTGGTCTTAGCAGGAACTCCCAAGAAGCCTCAGGGGGTGGGGCCAGGGTGGAGAGGTCACATGGGTTTCTTGGGGTGAGGGAAATTCTGGGAGTTGAAGTCCCCACTGAAATCTAATTGGCTGAGTTTGAGAAACTCTGAGTTAAGCCTTTACATTGAGAGTCGCTGATGTTGTGAAGATTGGATAGCTCAGATCACACACACACACCCTCCCAAGTTGGCTGAAGGGGCATTTTTGCCTTTTTTTTTTTTGTGCTGACAAAGTGCAGGATCAGCATCAAAAGAGGACAAGTTTCAGAGAAGGTGAAGGAAGTGCTTGAGATTCAGAATAAATCTGGTTCCTTTCTGGCACCTGAGAATTGTAGTTTTAGACCCTAATTGGGTTGCTGCAATGAAAAAAATCTCAGGATAATCAGATTTTTCTGTGGAATAGCAATAGCAATAGACTTATATGCCGCTTTGGAGCCCTCCCTAAGCGGTTTACAGAGTCTGCATATTGCCCCAAACAATCTGGATCCTCATTTTTACCGACCTTGGAAAGATGGAAAGCTGAGCCAAACTTGAACCGGTCAGAATCGAACTCCTGGCTGTGGGCAGAGTCAGCCTGCAATGCTGCATTCTAACCACTGTGCCACCACAGCTCAAGGTATGAGGGCGAGTCCCACTGAATCCTGGGTTCAAAGCTAATTCCTATTCAGATGCCTGAACTCTGGGATGGGAGGGGGAATTTCCCAGCTGGGGGGGGCTGAGAAGGAAGATCCGGGGGCTATGTGGCTTCATTGCTGCTTCCTTCATTCCCCCCTTTGCCTCCCCATATCTCCCAGGTAAGCAGTTTGGGTTTCCCCTAAGGGTCCCATTGCTTCTGGTCTCACCCGAATTCCTCCTTTTCCTTCCCCATTTTATAAAATCCCCCCCCTCAAATCTGCACCTAGTAACAATCCATGTTGGCCCTCAGTGATGTGAGAATGTTTTTTTTCCCTGTTGGGGGGGCAGATGGGGTTCCCTGCTGCTTTTGAGCTTCTGAGGATGGAGCCCCCCTGTCATGCCTCCGTCGGAGCCTGACTCCGAGGAAGAGATGGAGTTCTCTGTTGAGACCCAGGAGGGGGTGTCTGTGGCTTTGGAGGACTGTAGGGAGGAGCAGGCTGAGGCAGGCCAGGGCCCCTCAGGTTTGGAACAGGGAAGGCAGAGTTCAGGCGAGGAGCAAGGCCCCTCCCCACCTGATCCTAGAGCAAGGAGAGCAGAGAGGAGGAGAGAACAACGGAGGCAGGCTCACTTGCTTGAGTCCCGCCCCACTCCACAAGGCACACCTGGGGATTAGTATTTAAGGAGACACTGTGGGGTGAGGCATTTGCCGGGAACAAACGTGGGATCTTGAGATTGTTGTGACTTGTGCTCTTGTAACCTGGACGCTTTGTATTCCGGACCAGTTTGTTTCCTGCTTCCCGATCACAGCTTACATTCCTGATCTCTCCTTGCAGTCGGCAGTTTGCAGTTTGCAGTTCGCAGACAAGCCGAGAGTAAAAGGACTTTTTATGTTTTCTTGTTATCTGTCTTGTCTTGAGAATATTGTAAACTTTCCTGGCTATCTTGGTTGAACTCTTGCCAGCATATGGGGGAGCTTTTGGGTGAACATTGGCAGTGATTCCAGGACTGTTGCTTTTGCCAGCCAACTGCTTTGCCTCCGTTCGGGGCCCTGGGTCATCACACCCCCTTTTTCCTGTGAGGTGCATGCAGCCTCTGAGCGATCCAAAAGGGGGGGGGTTGAGGGAGGCCTTGCTGGAAGCGGGGAGGGCACAATTAGCGGGGCACATAAAGTTTGGGGATCTGACGTTCTCTCTGGCCCTGCTTTCCCTTCCCTTCCTCTCTCTCCCCCAACCTCTCTGCCCTCCATCCTTTTTGTCTCTTGGTGGCTCCCTCTTTCCACGCTCTGCTTTTTCTTTCTCTTCTATCTTCTCTCCCTTCATTTTTCCCTTCCTCCTTTGCCCCACCCCTTCCTTCTTCCTTCCAGACCTGAAAATGGGGCCTGCTGAGCCCCACAGCATCAGGGTCTCCCAGTAGAAGCCCCCTAACCAGTGGTGGGATTCTAATACCCGAATAACTGTTTCTCTGTGTGGACGCCACTTCTGGAACTCTGTTCTTGGCCTGGACCTCTGAGGCCCAGAACGGACTTCTGGAAATGGCGTCCACATATTTCCAGTGGGGCGTTCTGGGTCTGGGAGGCCTCCCTGGCTCAGAACGGACTTCCGGATGTGGCATCCACGCACTTCTGGTGGGCTGTTCTGCCTCCAGGGCTCAGAATGGACTTCCGGAAGCAGTGTCCACATACTCCCGGTGGTCCGTTCTGGGCCTGGAAGGCCTCCCCCAGGCCTCTGTGGCTCAGAATGGACTTCCGGAAGGTGGCATCTACGCACTCCCGGCGGTCTGTTCTGGGCCTGGAAGGCCTCTCCCGGGCCTCTGATGCTCAAAACGGACTTCCGGAAGTGGCATCCACACACCTCCGGTGGTCCGTTATGGGCCTTGCGAAAAAGGGCTAGGGCTTTAGCCGGTTCACCGAAGTCAACAAAAAATTAGCTACCGGTTCTGCCGAACCCATGCGAGCCAGCTGAATCCCACCACTGCCCCTAATTCTGCCCCTCTGGGTCCCTTCCAGGCGCCTCCTCGCACTCCCTGAAGTATTTCTACACTTCCATCTCAGAGCCCAGTCAGGGTCTGCCCCAGTTTGTCTCTGTGGGGTACGTGGACGGTCAGGTCTTTGTTCACTACGACAGCAACAGCCGGAGGATGAAGCCTCGAGTCTCCTGGATGGAGAAGGTGGAGAAAAAAGACCCCCAGTACTGGGACAGAGAGACCTGGATATCACGTGGCCATGAGGATTCATTCAGAGAAGGCCTGGAGACTCTGAGGCTTCGCTACAATCAGAGTGAAGGTGAGTGATGGGTCAGGTGCCTCCTCCTGCCCCATATTCCCCTCCCCAGAAACCAGAAGGGGGAGAAAGGGGGGTCCCTTCAAAGGGGAAGGCTGCTCCACACATTTTAAAATATCTTTTTAATATGTTTATTGTTTTTAAAATAAATATAAGTTTCCCTTGCTTCCATAGCTGATGTTTTCTGCCAACTGCAGTTAATAAAAACATGTTTAAAGTTATGCATCTTTCTGTCTGTGTATTGATATGGATATTGATATAAACTGAGGTAAAGAACAGACAAAATCTCCCCCCCCCCCCATGAAAGTTAAGAGGGTCCTGGCCTTAGTGGACCTCCTGCTGTGGGGGAAGAAGGGAATCATAGATCTCCCCCACCCCCAAAAAAGGAAGTGGATCCTAAGAAGATCCTGGGGGAAGCAGGTTCTCGTCCTTCTGTCTGTTTCCACTCAAGAGAAATGAGGGATCGAGTGCAGATCCACCTGGGGAGACTAGATCCCTTTCCTTCACCCCCTTTTTGGAGGGATGAGGGGGCCCCAAACGCCAAGAGTTTCTTCTCTAGTTGGAGGCCAGGGGGCCAAATGGGGGGGAGGCCCTTGGGGGGGGGGTACAGGGCCACCTCCAGGATTTAGTTCTGCAGGACTTCCAGGTAGTTTTCAATTAAATTTGAGACTTTCTGGCATCCTTCCTCACTCTCAAGCCCAAACTGAAGTAGAAACATTTCAAGATTTCCTTTTGTTTTTTTTCAAACATCAGTTTTCTTTTAAAGATTAACAAGAATCTGTTTAGTTGAAGTCAAAACATCTTCTCCAGGGCCTTGCAGGGACTGTAAACTTCAAACTCATTTAAGAGTTCAATAACCCTTTGGGTATGCAGATCAGGTTGGGCCACTTGCTGCTGTTGCTAAGGAAAATATTCCTTTGTGGCCCTTCAAAGCTTCATTCCCTATTACACCAAGCCATGATTTGTTTCTGGATAGCCCAAACAGGGAGCCAGCCCTTGAGGCTTGGTGCCATTTGTGAATGCAGACCATGATTTACGATCACAGGGATCCCTGCAAGCTTCTTTTCATCCTCTTGGTCCCTCCTTGCAGCCAGATTCAGGCCTGTTCCTGCTCTGGGGTCCCTCCCAAGAAAGCAGCAAAAAGGAAAAAAAAAAAGATGTAGGAGGCTCCATCCCTCCGTTTCTTCTGTGCCTCCATCTTTTCTTGATCCTCCTTGGGATTCTCCACTGCCTTTTTTGATCCTGTGAGATTGAAAGGGGTATTTGCCAGCTGCCCATTTTCTGGTGAGGTTCAGCGGCGCCATCCTGCTCTGGGATCTCCCTAAGAGAGCAGCACAAAGAAAGATGGAAGGATCTCCATTCCTCCGTTACTTCTGTGACGCCTTCTTTCCTCGGTCTGCCTCGGGATCCTCCGCTGGCTTTTCCAGTTTCCCTTTTCCTGGGGAGGTTCAGGGGCTCCATCCTGGGGGGGGGGGAAATGCAGGGAGGCAGGTCGAGGGAGGGGAGAAGAGCGGTTACTGATGGGGGCTTTCTTTCCCTGGAGGAAATGGGGATGTCCGTGCCTCCCTCCACTGTTAAAGTCCCTGCGCGCGGGGGGGTATCTGTGTCTATCTTGAGGACTCCCCAAATCATCCTCCTGTCCATCTTTCAGGCTTTCACACGTGGCAGTGGAGGTGTGGCTGTGAGCTCCGGGGAAACGGGAGCAAAGAAGGGTTTTGGCAGTTTGGTTACGACGGGAGGACCTTCATCACTTTCGACAAGGAGACCCTCAGCTGGGTGGCTCCCGACCCCCAGGCCCAAGTGACCCAGAGGAAATGGGACGCCATTCCAGGACGGAATCAAAGGTGTAAGTCCTACCTGGAGGAAATCTGCATGGAGTGGCTGGAGAAGCCCCCGTCTCACGTGAAGGAGATTCTGCTCAGGACAGGTGAGCATCTGGATCCAGGCGGGACTTTGCTCCTTTGTGGCTGGATTTTTTGAATATGTTTGTCCCCTTTGCGTCCCTGATCTGCAACCTGGCTGCCTGGAGATAATCCTCCTCTTCCCCTTCCATCACTTCTCCAGGATGCGGGAAGCCCTGTCTGGTTCCCATTGCCAGGCAGCCATTTAGATCACAGGTGTCAAACTTGCCACAAAACGTGACTGTGTTGCAACGTATCATGATGTCAAGGCTGCTACCATCGAATGTTTTGCCTGACATTATATGTGGATGCCGACATTTACTATTTAACCTGTGTATTACTTTAGAGCCACTATTAGATAGCATGGAGGGGGGGAAGTAGAAGAATGTGCTTGAGAACTAGCTAGCCATAACAATATGTCAGCAGAGCATCTTCAAAGCGGGATGAAATACGAGAAGATAAAAAATAGCGCGTTAGGGAACGGGAGGGAGAGTTCACACTTTAAACTAATTGGGGAATGTGATTAATGACTGGCAAATGAGGGAGGGGAATGTGCTGCAGATACTGTGGGATGAAGTAGGAGGGTTCAGATTTTGGCTTCGAAGCTATGTTGCCCTAAAAAGATTCTTAAAGGAAAACAATGCCTCATGTTTCTTTGAAAAGCCTCTTCCTTCGGAACCATAACTCATGACTTTTTTTGCATTGCCGGAGCTAGGGTGGGCGCGGCCTCCGTATGATGCAACCGGCCCGCGGGACGGCAGTTTAACACCCCTGCATTAGATGAACCAGGAAATGCAGTGTCTACCTGCCAGGTGTTTGGCAAAAGCAGTTAGGGGTGTCCTGTTCACAGCAACAATGCAGCAACAAGGCCACTTTGAGTTCCTCAGTGAATCCACTATTAGCCAAAACAGATACTGGTGTGATGCGTGGCCTTCACCTCCTCCCAGCAACTCTCCTTCCCCCCTCATCCCACAGGGGGCTCCCTCCCTTCCTTGCATCTGATGATGCACCTCCCACCCCCACCACTAGGGGGCACCAACCATTAATAGAAGATGATCAGTGCCTCCACTTGAGCAAAAATGACCAAGGTTGAGGGGGACTCTGTGGATCTTATACTTCGAACAGCTTCGTTATCTTTTGACTTTAGTGACTTCCCCAGAAAACAACCCATTCCTCACCTTTAGGAACACTCCGTCACCCCACAGGGCTCCCTGCTCATATTGTAATATTTCCCCCTTTTTCGTTCCTGTGAGGTTATTATTTTCCCATCAAGACCAGCCCTCCCCTTCTGGCCCTGCCCCTTCCTCTCTGGGCTCCTTGATCCCTCCAGGATCAGCTGGGTGAGATCAGGATTCATTAGAGACCCCCTCCACACAATTGGCAACTGCTCCTCTCTCTTCCATAGGCATCCCCTCTCTCTGCTCCCCTTTGAGAGAGAGAACCTCTTTTCCAAATTAACCAGGGTGAGATTCCAAAAGCCCCGAGCCCCTGGTTTTGATTCTCATTCTCCCCTCCTTGAAAGTGTTGCCATATGCTAAATAAAATAAATAATCCTGAAATTGTGGCTGTGTCCCTTGGAAAGGGGGCCTAGAACAGCCTCAGGTTTGGAAAAGTGGACCCCAAAAGTAGGTAGAAATATCGGTGTGTGTTTTTTTTTAAAGAAACCCCAAAAGAGCAGCTCCAATTTCCCTCCCCTGAAGGGAGCAGCCCAAGATCAGTCAGGGTTCAAAGCAGCCAGAGAGGAATTTCCTTGGACCCTCAGTTTGCTGCCGGAGGCTTTTCAGGCTGAGTCCCTGGGAAGGACTCAGAATCAGGAGTCCTTGTGGTTGAGCTTTTTCCAGATCTGGAGCATTTCCTAAAATTCTTGGAGACGCTGCAAGTGTGGAGTGGGAAGTAGTGGGAGATTTTCTTGCCCCCTCCACGTTTCCCACCCACCTTCCAGGCTCTGGAGGGGCTCAGAGTTAATTCCAGGGGTGCCTTTTCTGCAGAGCCCCCAGAGGTGACGGTGAGCAGCAGGACAGATGTGGACAATGGGATGGAGACGCACATCTGCCGCCTGGATGGCTTCTACCCCAGGGAGATCGATGCCTCCTGGACGAGGGACGGGGAGGTCTGGCTGCAGGACACCTTCCGTGGGTCCGTGGCCCCCAACGCGGATGGGACCTTCCACGCCTGGCTCAGCATCCAGATCGATCCCCAAGACAGGGGCCGCTATCGGTGCCACGTGGAGCACGACGCCCTGCAGGAGCCTTTGGACGTGGCCCTGGAGGGTGAGAGGCTGCAGGGAGGGAAAGGCTGGGCTCTTTGGCAGGCTGGAGGGTTGTGGGAGGGAAATCTGACTCCAGAACTCTGCATGTGCTCCAGCCTTCCTTCTTGTTAAAGGAATCTTTCTTTCTTTCTTTCTTTCTTTCTTTCTTTCTTTCTTTCTTTTTCTTTCTTTCTTTCTTTCTTTCTTTCTTTCTTTCTTTCTTTCTTTCTTTCTTTCTTTCTTTCTCTTTCTTTCTTTCTTTCTTTCTTTCTTTCTCTCTCTCTCTCTCTCTCTCTCTCTCTTTCTTTCTTTCTCTTTCTTTCTTTCTTTTTCTTTCTTTTTTCTTTCTTTCTTTCTTTCTTTCTTTCTTTTTCTTTCTTTCTTTCTTTCTTTTTTTCCCTTTATTATTTTTACCAATAATTCAAGTTGGCAAACATGTCCAGATACTTTCCTCCTCCTATTTTCCCAACAACAACCCTGTGAGGTGGGTTGGGCTGAGAGAGAGTGATTGGTCCAAGGTCACCCAGCTGGCTTTCATGGCTAAGGCCGGACTCCATTTCCAAAATAAGGAGATTTCTGGGGGGGGGGGGAAGTATCCAGAAATGCAATCAGGTTTGATTGACGTGGAAGTTTTTCAATGCCAATCACACCTACCATTTTTCCTACTGACTTGTGACTCTTAACTAATAAAATAAAAAATCAAGCTGAAGAAAAAAGATGACCTATGGAACTGCTCAGTTCCTCCCAGAGTTATGACACATTGGGGCAGTCTATTAAAAAAAAAAAGGACAAATTGTTTTTCTGGTTTCATGACTGCAAACTGCTGCTTTTGAGCAGAGCAACTAAAGATGAATGTCAGTTGCCTTCCTGAGCTGGACTCTTATGAGACGAAGGCAGCATCATGAACACACCTTCTCTAAACAATGGTTAGCAAGGAGTCTTTATGCTACAGTTAGAGGGACATGGAGGAGCCCCTCAAACTTTTTAATTTGAGGAATTTCCATTCCTTTGGCTGCATTAAGTCTGCCCTTTAATTGGGAAGATTGTTTGAGGTTCTCCTTCAATTATCTGCTCTTTCTCCCAATTCAGTTCCAGAATCCAACCTGGGGCTCATCATCGGCTGCGTTGTGGCTGGTCTTGTCCTGGCGTGTGTGATTGTTGGGACTTTGATATTCTTCAGTAAGTTTCCTTTTTTGGGCTATGGAAGGAAGGTGGCAGAATTCCTCCCAAGTCTCCCTGTTTGGGAAGCTTCTTCTGGGCTTCCTCCTGTTCTATTTTCACATCTCTCTTGAGGAACATTTGAAATCTCGGCCTCTTGCTTGGACTCCAGTCTTGACTTGGCTGAGGTTGGGACAGCCTCATGTTCTTCTAAGTTGGGAAGAGGCATCCTAATTCCGCCCCTTTCAAAGTCTTTGGTCGAAGAGCAGCAGAGAGGATTTCCATGAAAATCTTCCTCCCCTCCCAGCTGCTGCAGCTGCTTCCCCCAATTCCCTTCTCAAAGGCAGCAGGTCTCTCCTGGGTGAAATCAGGAGATACATTTGCATTTTGAAGATCTTTCTGTCTTGATGAATGGGACAAAATATCTCCTGGGGTTCTTCCTCCTACAGAGGGAGAGATTGGATGATCTCTGGTGGATTCGTTTGAGCTTTCACTGATTTTTGTCCTTGCAGAGAGACGTCAAGGTGACCATAGTGCAACACCAAGTGAGTGATTTGTCCTCTTTACATGCAATCTCCAACTCAGAACAGGGACTAGAGGCACCATCACATGAAGACTGTGTGTGTTTACACACAAAAGAATCTTAGGTAGCTGCAGAGCTGGAGAAGGGAAACTCTCCCTATTGTATTTCCAGGCACCTTCATTCAGGCAGGGAAGGCAGCCCAGAGTCTGTATGGTAGAGCTTGGCCCCCTTTGGAATATGCAAACCACTGGTAATGCCATGATCCCCAGTGGTTAGAGACTCTTTTGGTGGCATAGCTGAGACCTGGCTGAATCTGGAAGGTGGAGGGTGGGTGGGTTTCTCCTCTCAGAGACGTGCCCAGCTGGGTTTAGGGTTTGGCCCCAGCCGAGATCCCAGGGCAGGGCAGGTGGGGTGGCAGTGGTCCTCTGAGAATCCCTTTGGGCACTTGGGGGCCTTGATCCCCACGTTTCTGGTTGTGACTCCCTGTTTTTGAATCTGGGCTCACAGGATCAGTTGGGCTTGTTGCTGCTGTACCAGCCTCTCTGCTGCGTGGCCACCCCCCCTCCTTCAGCTGCTGGGGTTGGCATGGATTTCCCCAGACTTCAGGTCCTGGGAGACTTCAATCTGCCATCCCTGGGTTTGGCCTCAGGAGCGGCCCAGGAGTTCATGGCCATCATGGCGGCTGTGGGCCTCTCCCAGACCATCTTGGGCCTGGCTCAAGGCAGTGGTCAATCAACACCTTATATGATCTTCTTTTCGGAGCAATGGCAAGGTGATCTGGTGAGGGAATCGGGTTTTGAATTTATTGTTTTAAATGTTTTTCATGGCATTTTACTGTAAGCTTTCCAGAATCACCTTCGAGAGATGGATGGCATAGAAGTTTAATAATAAAATAAATAAATTGGCTGGTCTCCTCTGAGAGATTCATGAAGCTGAAGAGGTTGAATGGTGAAGAGAGAGAGAATATCAGGACAAAGCTATTCTGTTCTATTCTCTATTCTGTTCTGTTCTGTTCTGTTCTGTACTATTCCATATTCCATTCCATTCCATTCCATTCCATTCCATTCCATTCCATTCCATTCCATTCCATTCCATTCCATTCCATTCCATTCCATTCCATTCCATTCCATTCCATTCCATTCTATTCTATTCTATTCTATTCTATTCTATTCTATTCTATTCTATTCTATTCTATTCTATTCTATGTTTATTCTGTTCCGTTCCGTTCCATTCCATTTCATTGTTTGAATTCTATTCTTTTATTAGACTTCTATTCTATTCCAAGACTCACTCTGTGTCTTTCTCTCCATTGCAGGGAGGAGCCAGGTCATTTAGCAGCCCCCACGCAGGTGAGTGGCCACAGGGGGGGCTGTGTGGGGAGGAGGGAGGGTGGGAAATGAGGATTTTGAGGTCCAAGGACCAACTGATAGTGAAGATACTTTGGGAAATCCTTCTTCTCTCTCCTATTTACCTCAAACACTGCAAGGTAAGGAATTTTGGGGGAGAGGCTGAGGGGGTCTGGGGAGGGGTCTGCCTATCCCCAAACTCTCATCCTGCAAGGCCAGACTGTGACTTCTTTCAGGCTCTGACTATCTTGGATCAGGAGGCTCGGAGACCTGCAAAGAGAAGATTTGTTGAGGAATCGCATGGCAGCTGTCCAGATGGAGTCGCTGACACAAACTTGTAGTTTTATATAAATAAATATATTTTACATCTATATTTACAGCAGACAAGATAGGAACACAGGAACATCGTGAGGTAAATCAAACAGCATACAGAGCACACAGCAGAAAAAAGCAGTGTGGGATTCATTGTCTAGGTTGAATAAACAATCACCAGCCAAAGTGTCTGAGAGAAAACAATGGTAATTTATTTTTTACTACTTTGCAAAGAGGGTGTATCACGTACAAAACAAGTACGGCTGACACACCTTAAATCATCGGTATTCTTTCTTTATATTCCCTATTGCTGTTACAAATTTATCTCATTGGCTTAGTACTCAGGCCGTCACAACCTATCCAAAGCACCTAAACTATATATACATTATCTCTGCCCCTGATTGTCTCCCATTACTCAAATCCTATCGCCCCCTGCCCTTATTTACAAATTACCTTTTATGGCTATAGTTCCTAGGGCAGGGGTAGGCAACCTTGGCTCTTTTATGACTCGTGGACTTCAACTCCCAGAATTCCTGAGCCAGCCATGCTGGCTCAGGAATTCTGGGAGTTGAAGTCCACGAGTCATAAAAGAGCCAAGGTTGCCTACCCCTGTGACCTAGGGGATGTCTCTGAAGTAACTATCATATCAGCAAATTCTGTTTAAGACCAGTTTCCAGCATAGCAGAGGCCTTCCTACATACAATTGTCAAGCTTCACCTAGGCTCGAGATTAAAATATGTACAATGTACAATATTTGCTTCACGGGCTAGCTAGCATGTCTTCTTACAATTCTATAAAGAACAAAAGGCTCTTTTTCTCACAACGGGGGGGGAGGGGAAGGAAACTCTCCCTTTACATCCACAGCAATCATAGACTGGATTGCCTCATGCAGGAGCTGGCACTCTCCAGCCAACCAACTGCAACTGTGTGTTCTGGCCCATTGTACAATTTGATTGTTTCAGCTACTGAATTTAATATCCTAATGAGACCGGAGGGTCCCCAGTGCAGGAGAGAAAGAGGGGCAGATGAGGGACTTCTTGGATGGAGAGTCATGAGCGTCATGGCTGGAGAGGGGGCTTCTCTCCCCCTCCTTGAGCACCTCTGGGAATCCCTCCCTCCAGATGCTGAAGGAAGACCTGGGGTCTCTGGAGGACATAGGAATCCATATGTCTCCAGAAGCAACATGGATTAGAATTGGATTCTTGTATATGAGGGGGGGACATTGATACGTGTTATATAGCTTGTGGGGCAGGTTTTCACCCATCTCAGGAGCCACTACCAGCCCTGCCCCTCCCCTCTTGTAAATCCCACCCGGCTGATCCCTCTCTTGAGGCTGCTGCTTCTGCTCCTTCCCTGGGCTGATCTTTGCTGATCCCTCAGCCTGGACGGTGGGATTCCTCCTCTGGGCTCCCTCCCAGACTGACCCTGCCTGCTTTTCCCCTCCTCTTTGCAGCACGAGTGGACACCCAGCATAAGGAGGGAGGAGAGAAGAGGGGAATCAGACTTCTTCTGAATTTGACAGGAGGGGCCCTTCAAACATTTTCAGCATGTGGAACCAGGATATATTTTGGAATTTCCATCACTGCTGTTATCATTGAATCAATGAGTTTGTTTTATTATGATTGAGGAACCGAGGCGAAAAGAACATTGTCAACTTTAGAATGAGCATGGCTGCAGCCATTTTTCCCTGCTCATTTCCAGTTGACACATAGCACGGAGGGAGGGGGGTTGCCAGGTGTTGCACTAGACAAAACAGACTTTCTCTTTTTTAACCCTGGGGGGGGAAATCCTTTCCCCTGTGGAAACTGTTGCTTATCTGCTTCTCTTGTCTTTGAAGAGAAAACAAACAGCGTTTTTCATGTCTTCGACAGGTGATAAATTATTTTGGGAGATAATTGAAAAAAAAGAATCTTCTCCAACTTACAGCTTTACTTGAAAATATAAACAAAAAGTTTGATGGGTTAAGAACAGTTCTGAAAAATCAAGATGATATCCAAAAGCAGGAAATAATAGTTGGACCCGATTTGCAATTTGAGGAATTTAGGAATTTAGTTTGTGGCTGACAGATGTGAAGAAGTATTTGGTTTGTGAGAAAAGATCAAAAAGAATACAAATATAAGAAACTCCAAGATTATTCAAAATGGATGCTGCAGAGATATTTACAACAGAGACTTATGAATTTTAGAAATGAGATGCAATTGTTGGTAAAATTCCTAATTAAAATCCTAAGGAAAGGTTTCACTATTAAGAACCAAACATGAGTATTTGACTCTGGACTCAGAGATAATGATCGGAGTGATTTGTGGCAAATAAGAATTTGTGTAGACTTTCTATGAATAAATTATAATAACAGACTGTTAAATTTCACATATGTAATGTATGATAGGTCAATTAGGTTGCAAATAGATATAAAAGATTATAAATTTTGGACCTCTTTTGCAAGGGGGGAAAGCTATTATTGTTGCAATAGATTTCTTAGTGTTCAACTAAGTGTTCAAACTGCCGGCCCGTGGGCCGGATGCGTCACGAGGAAACCGCGCCCGGCAATGGGAAAAAGCTCTGATACGTCGCGCGACGTCACGTGACATGTCTGAACTAAGGGGACATAGTAAATGTTGTTTTCTTTTTTTAATTGAATATTTTTTCAATGGTTTTGTTTTGTTTTGTTCTGTCTCTGTTTAATTCTTTTCTTTTGGATTTTATTTTGAATAAAATAAAATGGTTAATTCTAAGAAAAATGGAACAGGAGGTCCACAGTTTGGCCTGGCTGCTTCCCTACTAACCATTGCACACATACTGTAAGAATACGGAAATTGTTTGCTGAAAATAAATGGCTTTGCTTTCTTCTTACCTGAGTTGCTGCCTCTTATTGGAAATTGGAAATAGCAAGGATTTTTCCCTCCTTGTTGCTCAGAGACCCTAATTTCACGTTGAGTGGTAGGAAAGGGAGGAACCAAGAGAAAACATGGAAGGGGCAAGAACTGGGGGGGGGGCTCTCCTATGTGCTCCTTGGGGAGGAGGCAGCCATTTTGCTCCTGGGTCCAGATCTTTCTCCAGCATTACCAGCTGATCTTCCGTAAAATGGCTGCTTGGTCTTGGCTTGGTGGGGGCAGCAACAGAGGCGGCTTTTCCTCAGGTCCACCTTTGCCTCAGGCTGGGGGCCGAGTGGCTGGTCTCTGAGCCTCATCCAGGGGCCCTTTGGGAGACAGGAGCTCAGTCACCGGCCGGAGCCCTCCTGGTCCCCTTGCAGGAGGGCAGCTTCTCCTGCCTCTGAGAGGTCCACTCTGGGCTCTTCAGGGGCCCAGTAGGATGCCCTGGCCCAAGAGTGGGGAGAGCCTCGACTGATGGGAAAGACGTCCCCCATATTATAGTGGATGCTTTCTGGGCGAGGAGGAGTGGAAAGCATTGGGACTTTCCCCCCAATTCCTTTTGGGCTTCCCAGATGCCTTCAAGAGCTGCCATCTTTGAGACCCTAAAAAAGCAGGTATGTCCAACCTACAACACGTTGAGACACATTCAGCCTTGGTCAACTAGTAACGCAGCCCCACAAAATGTTTTAATGTTATAATAAACAATATAAAAATAATAGAAGTGTATATTAACTATATTATATAATTTACTGTATATGCAGCCCAAGACAATTCCTTTTCACTCAATGCTGCCCAGGGAAGCCAAAAGGTTGGACACACCTGCTTTAAAGTATTTTGTGAGAATTCAATCAATATTTTGAGTGTCTTGTAATGATTCAAAAGTTTTAGAAATGTATTTATTTATTAGCCACCTCTGACTGGCCAACATCGTCTTGAAAATGCCACAAGAGCCTTTGAGCATTTTCATCCAGAGCGAAGATCACTCGGAGTTTCTGACCTGCAACATAGAATCGTAGGTCTGGGAGGGACCTCAAGAGGTCATCCAGTCCAACCCCCGGCTTATGGCAGGAGAATTTATACCATCCTGGGCAAAAGGTTGTCCAGTCTATTTCTGAAAACCTCTCACCCAAAGCTCTGGGAGGCAAACTATTCCATTGATTAAATGTTCTCACTCTTCGCAAATGTCTCCTTACTTCTAGGTTGGATCTCTCTTTAATAAGCTTCCACCCATTGCTTCTTCTTCTGCCTTCTGGTTCTTTGGAGAAGTCGATCCCCTCTTCTCTGTGACAGCCCCTCAAGTCCTGGAAGAGAGTTAACACGTCCCTCCCCCCCAATCCTTCACTGCGATAGGCTAGAAATATCTCCCTCCCTCAGTCTCTTCATCATAACATTTAGCCTCCAGGCCCTTTATCATCTTTGATGCTCTACTCTGCACTCTTTCCAGGGTCTCTTTTGTATCGTGGTGACCAGAACTAGACCCAGCATTCCAAGTGTAGCCTCACTTGTGCAATATAAACTGACATTATGTCTTCTCCTGACCTTGATGTTATCCCTCTGTTGGTGCAGCCCAGGAGTGCATTGGATTTTTTGGTAGCTCTACCCGATACCCCACTGCGAGGGGCTGTGGGGTCCCCCTCCCCCTCGCCCCAGAGGGGAACCCCCCCCCGCTTTTCCAAATCCCGCAGTTCTGCCCCTCCCCCCCGCAAGACACGGAATCCATCAAAGGCGATTTCCTGAGACTTTCGCTTTCCTTTCCCCCCCTCCTCTCGCCGATTTCCGCCTGGGCGTCTGCCTAGCAACAGTGACGACAGGGAAACACCTTTTTTTCCTACTGGTTGAGTTCGCCCAATCGCCAGCTGGCTGTAGGTTGTTGCGCTTGTTGATCAGCGGGAGGCGCCTCTTTCTTCGCCTGCCGAATTCGGGAGGGCGGGGCGCAGGTTGAGGATCGGGGCCTGGATGGCTCTGCGCTCTGCGCCCGTCTTGCTCCTGGTGTGGGTGGCGGTCGCTCTGTGGGAGAGCTGCTTCGGTGAGTCCCTTTGGGGGTGGGGTGGGGGGTTCCGCCCCTTTTATCTGCCAGGGAAACTTTCTCCCCTCCCCCCCAAAAAAAGGTTATTCCCAGAAAAGAGAATCCTGATTCGGTCTTCTTTCTAGTCCGCTCCTCCCCCCCCCCCCGGCCACTTTGAGATCGGGCCCCAAAGCTCCTCTTCCCCCCCACCCAAGAGAGCCCCTCAGGCAACAAGGACAAGGGTGGCCCCTCCAGATCTCAGTCAAGTCTACCTGGGCGGCCCCCCAAGCGCAGTTCTTTCCCTCCCTGAAAGTGGAGGTTGTCGGAAAGCGGAGTTTGCACGTGACCAGGTCAGTTCACAAACTTCCTGGCTGCCTTCGCACAACCCCTCCGCCTGGGTCGTCTTTCCTGCCTTTGGCTGCGATTTGTGGCTCGCTGTGGCTTCTGGTGCTGGGAGGACCTGGCTTGTTTCTCGACTCGGTTGCCTGCATTGGCCGAGACTTGTGCCCTGTGAATGCAGCAGGAGAAGAGTTTGTGTGTGGGGGGGGGAGGGTGGGGGGTTCCGCCCCCTTTTATCTGCCAGGGAAACTTTCTCCCTCTCCTGATATGCAGGTTCTGAGGTTCTGCTTGATAAAAAAATAACAGGAAACCAGAAGTTGCCTTTAAGCTTTTACGTTTTTATTCAGCTGAACAAAGACGGACTCCTCCAAAATGAGAGAAGCCCCGAATGACAAGAAATCCGTGTATTTATTCTTTCTGATTACATAAGCAACCCACCCAGCAAAGCTGACACACATAAGATAAAGATTTCACCCAGTAAGTCTGGCACACTGTAGACAAGAAGGGAGAAAGCAGAAGTAGCTAAACATATTCCCTTTTGGGTGTTTCCCTAAAGATATGTATGTTTCGGGTGGGTGTTTTCCTTGCTGTCCTTTCATGACCCTGCATCCAGGACTCTGCAAGTGCCCAAAGACAGCAGGGCCATCTGCACATATTCACAATTGATACTTCCTATGCTGTCTCCTAATTCCGGGTCAACACTCCTCCCCCCCCCGCCAGAAAAAGGTTATTCCCAGAAAGAGAATCCTGATTCGGTCCTCTTTCTAGTCTGCTCCCTCTCCCCCCTCTGGCCACTTTGAGATCAGGCCCGAAAACTGCCGATCCCCTCCTCCTCCTCCCCCCCACCCCCCCACCAGGAGAGCCCCTCTGGAATCTGCCTTTCTTTGTGCAGGATCAGCATCAAAAGAGGACAAGTTCCAGAGAAAGTGAAAGAAGTAATAAATCTGGCGCCTTTCTAGCCCCTGGGAATCGCGGTTTCAGGCCCGAGTTGGGTTGCTGCAATGAGGAAATCTTGGGATAATCACAGATTTTCTGTGGAATAAAAATAGCAATAGAGCTTAGACTTATATACAGCTTCACAGTGCTTTACGGCCCTCTCTAAGCGGTTTACAGAGTCAGCATTCTGCCCCCAACAATCTGGGCCCTCATTTTACTGACCTCGGAAGGACGGAAGGCTGAGTCAACCTTGAGGCCGGGTCAGGATCGAACTCCTGACTGTGGGCAGATTTAGCCTGCAATGCTGCATTGTAACCTCTGCGCAACCATGCCTCAAGGTATGAGGGGGAGCCCCACTGAGTCCTGGGTTCAAAGCCAATTCCTGCCCAGATGCCTGAACTCTGGGACTGGAGGGGGGAATTTCCAACTGGAGGGGGGGGAGCGAAGAGGAAGATGTGGGGAGGGGGCCTACATGGCTTCATTGCTGCTCCCTTTACTTCCCCCCTCCCTCCATATCTCCCTGGCAGTTGGTTTGGGTTTCCCTTAAGGATCCCAGGGTCTCTGGTCTCACCCGAATTCCCCCTTCTCCCATTCCCTCCCCCATTTAAATCTCCCCTAAAATCTGCAGCTATTAACCATCCACGTTGGCTCACAGTGATGTGGGAATGTTTTTTTCTTTCTGCGAATGGAAAATTGGGGTGACCAGATGGGGTTTCCTGCTGCTTTTGAGCTTCTGGAGGGTGGAATCCCCCCTTTTACCTCTCGGTGACTGCAGCATCCTTGGAGCAGAGACTGAGCAATGCAGAAGAAGGTCTGAGGGAGGCCTTGCTGGAATGGGGGTGGGGGAGCACAAGCTTGGGGGACCTGCTCTCTCTTTGGTCCTGCTTTCCTTTCTCTTCCTCTCTTACCCCCAAGCTCTCTGCCCTCCAACCCTTCAGACCTCCAGAAGCTGCTCCTTTGTATCTCAGTAGTTCCCTTTCCACCTTCTGTCTCCATCATCTCCCCCTTCCTTTCCCCCTTCCTCATTGCCCCCCAGCTTCCTAATAATAATAATAATAATAATAATAATAAAGTTGGAAGGGACCTTGGAGGTCATCTAGTCCAACCCCCTGCTCAGGCAGGAGACCCTGTACCATTTCGGACAAATGGCTGTCCAGTCTCTTCTTAAAAACTTCTAGTGTTGGAGCATTCACCGCTTCTGGAGGCAGGTTGTTCCACTGGTTAATTGTTCTAACTGTCAGGAACTTTCTCCTTAGTTCTAGGTTGCTTCTCTCCTTGATTAGTTTCCATCCGTTGCTTCTTGTCCTGCTTTCAGGCGCTTTGGAGAATAGCTTGACTCCCTCTTCTTTGTGGCAGCCCCTGAGATATTGGAAGACTGCTATCATGTCCCCCCTCGTCCTTCTCTTCATTAAACTACTAGACATACCCAATTCCAGCAACCGTTCCTTATATGTTTTAGCCTCCAGTCCCCTGATCATCTTTGTTGCTCTTCTCTGTACTCTTTCTAGAGCAGTGATGGCGAACCTTTTAGAGACCTGAGTGCCCAAACTGCAACCCAAAACCCACTTATGCATCGTCAAGTGCCGGGTGGGTGTGGCCCATTGGCTGGGTGTGGCCCATTGGCTGGGCGTGGCTGCAGTGGTAACGGCAGACTGGGTGGGACTAAAAAGTTCAATCAATCAATTCCAACTTTGCAAGATCTTTTTTTTTCTCGTGAGAAGTTGAAATTGACTGATTGAACCTTTTTTTTTTTTTGCACATGGTGGAGGCCTAAAGCGAAAAGGTTTTATAAAACCCAGCTGAAGGCCTAGGACTGGGGCGATGGTGTGCGTGCCCAGAGAGAGGGCTCTGAGTGCCGCCTCTGGCACCTGTGCCATAGGTTCGCCACCACTGTTCTAGAGTCTCAACATCTTTTTTACATCGTGGTGACCAAAACTGGATGCCCTCTGTTAATGCAGCCTAGCACTATGTTGCCTTTTTTGGCAGCTGCAGCAGAGCCTCAGACTGGAGCCTCCATAGGATCTGGGTCCCTCAGCTGAAGCCCCCTAACTCTGCCCCTCTGGGTCTCTTCCAGGTGCCTCCTCGCACTCCCTAAAGTATTTCGTCACCTCCATCTCGGAGCCCAGTCAGGGGCAGCCCCATTATGTTATTGTGGGGGATGTGGACGGTCAGGTCTTCAGTTCCTACGATAGTAACAGCCGGACAATGCAGCCTCGAGTCTCCTGGATGGAGAAGGTGGGGAAGGAGGACCCCCAGTACTGGGACAGGAACACCCAGATGGCACGTGACGAAGAGGAGGTGTTCAGAAGAGACCTGGTGATTGCGAGGACTTGCTACAATCAGAGCAAAGGTGAGTGATGGGTCAGGTGGCTCCTCCTGCCCCATATTCCCCTTACCAGGAACCGGAGGGGGGGGGAAGGCGGGTCCCTTCAAAGGGAAAGACCTCTTCTACACATTTTAAAAAGTTTTTAATATGTTTTTTCCCCCAAATTAATATAAGATTAATTTTAATCTTCATTAAACTTTAGTCTTCATTTAATCTTCATATTCACTTCAATATGAGCCAGCAGTATACGGCGGCAGCCCAAAAAGCTAATACAGTCCTGGGTGGTATAAACAAGAGGCATAGAATCAAAATCACGTGAAGTATTAGTATCACTTTATAAATCCCTAGTGAGATCACACCTGGAATACTCGCACCAATTTTGGTCACCACACTACAAAAAAAGATGTTGAGGCTTTGGAAAAAGTTCAGGGAAGAGCAACTAAGATGATTAAAAGCCTGGAGACTGAAACGTATGAAGAATAGTTGCAGGCTTTGGGTTTGGCTAGTCTAGAGAAAAGAAGGACCAGGAAAAAAGAAGGACATGATGGCAGTATTCCAATATTTGAAAGGCTGCCCCAAAGAAGAGGGGGTCAAGCTATTCTCCAAAGCGCCTGAAGGCAGGACAAGAAGCAACGGATGGAAATTAATCAAGGAGAGAAGCAACCTGGAATTAAGGAGAAACTTCCTAACAGTGAGGACAATTAACCAGTGGAACAGCTTTGCCTTCAGACGTCGTGGGTGCTCCATCACTGGAGTTTTTTAAGAAGAGACTGGACAGCCACTAGTCTGAAATGGTGCAGGGTCTCCTGCTTGAGCAGGGGGCTGGACTAGAAGACCTCCAAGCTCCCTTCCAGCTCTATTCTGTCCTAAGATTGTCTTTGCCTCCATAGCTGACGTTTTCTGCCAATTGCAGTTAATAACATTTTTAAAGTTATCTATCTGTCTGTATATTGATATTGATATAAACTGAGGAAAAAAATAGATAGAAACCTTCCCCCCCACCCAAAAAAGTAAATGGATTCTAAGAAAATCCTGGTGGAAGCAGGTCCTCGTCCTTCTGTCTGTTTCCACCCCAGAGGAATGAGGGATCAATTGCAGATCCACCTGGGGAAACTAGATCCCTTTCCTTCACCCCCTTTTTGGAGGGATGAGGAGGGGTCCCAAAAGCCCAGGGGCTTCTTCTCATCCTCCATTTGGAAGGAGAGGCCAGGAGGCCAAATGGGGTGGGGGCTCTTGGAGAGGGTGGGCACAGGGCCATTTCCAGGATCCTCCCAATCTTGAGGGGGCTTCTTTTCCCTGGAGGAAATGGGGGTGTCAGTGTCTCCCTCCAGTGTCAAAGCACCTGCAGGGAGGGGGTGTCTCTGTCTATCCTGAGGACTCCCCTAACCGTCATCTTGCCCCTATTTCAGGCCTTCACACATGGCAGAGGATGGTTGGCTGTGAACTCCGGGGAGACGGGAGCAAAGGAGCGTTCCAACAATACGGCTACGACGGGAGGACCTTCCTCACCTTCGACAAGGAGACCCTCACCTGGGTGGCTCCCGACCCTGAGGCCCGGATCACCCAGAGGAAATGGGACGCTCTTCCAGGGTATAATCAGAGACGGAAGACCTACCTGGAGGAAGTCTGCATCAAGTGGCTGGAGAAGCACCTGTCCTACGGGAAGGAGACGCTGCTCAGGACAGGTGACCATCTGGATCCAGGCTGGACTTTCCTCCTTTATGGCTGGATTTCTTGGATATGTTTGTCCCCTTTGGGTCCCTGGTCTAGAGCCTGTTTGCCCTGGTGAGAATCCTCCTCCTCTCCTTCCAGAATCTCTCCAAGCCCTGTTCGGTTCCCACTGCCAGGCCGCCATTCAACGGACCAGGAAGTGCAGCCTCTGCCTGGCGGGTGTCTGTGGATCAGGCAGCAAAAGCACTCAGGGGTGTCCTCTTCACAACCACAGTGAGGCAACAAGGGCATTTTGGGTTCTTCAGGGAAACCCCTCATTAACCAAACTGTAGCCAAGTGTGAGGGGCTCCCTTAATTTCCCCCCTTAACTCTCCTTCTCCCCACATCCCACAGGGGGCTTCCTCCCTGCTCTGCACCTGATGATGCACCTCCCACCACTAGGGGGCTCCACTTCTACCCATTAATAAGAGATCATCAGTGCCCCTGATTGGGCCAAAGAGGCTATGGTGAGGGGTTCTTTCCTTCCCAGGGGGGGAAAGAAAGCCCCCAAATTTCTATGGATAAACCTCAAACCTATCCCCACAATTCTGACACAGCGAGCCTTTCCTCAGAACAACCCCCTCCCCACCATCAGGAACACCCCCTCACCCCACAGGGGGGGCTCATAATTGTTTCCTGTGATTATTGTTACTGTTATTGTTTTCCCATCTAGACTCCTCCTCCTCTCCCCCCCCCCCCGGATCAACCCCTTCCCCTCTGGGCTCCTTGATCTCTCCAGGATCAGCTGGGTGAGATCAGGATGCATTAGGGCAGGGGTGTCAAACTGCCGGCCCGTGCGTCCACCCCATTGCCGACAATGGAAAAAAAGTCACCATACGTCGCAACATGTCACGTGAGGTTGCGAGTTTGACACCCCTGCGTTAGGGAATAACCACCCTGTACAATGGGTAGGCAACCTTGGCTCTTTTATGACTCGTGGACTTCAACTCCCAGAATTCCTGAGCCAGCATGGCTCAGCTTGGAAACTCTTCTTTCCCCTCAGCATGGCTGGCTCAGGAATTCTGGGAGTTGAAGTCCACGAGTCATAAAAGAGCCAAGGTTGCCTACCCCTGCTCTACAATAACCAGCAGCCCCCCCCCCCCCCCCCGGCCTAGAAGGACTGTCTCTCTCTTCCATGGGCTTCACCTCTCTCTGCCTCCCTTTGATAGGCAGAATCTCTTTTCCAAATTAACCAGGGTGAGAGTCCAAAAGGCCTGAGCCCCTTTTTGCTATGATTCTGGCTTTCCTCCTCTTGTAATTGTGGTTGTGTCCCTTGGAAAGAGACCTGGAGCTGCCTCAGATTCAGGGGAGCAGAAGAAGACCCCAAAAAGTAGGGAGAAACTTCTGTGTTGTTGTTGTTGTCTTGAAAGGGAACTTAAAAGAGCAGCTCCAATTTCCCTCCCCTGAAGGGAGCAGCCCAAGATCACTCAAAGAGTTCAAAGCAGCCAGAGTTGAATTTCCTTGGACCCTCAATTTGCTGCCGGAGGTTTTTCAGGCTGAGTCCCTGGGATGGACTCAAAATCAGGAGTCCTTGTGGTTGAGCATTTTCCAGATCTGGAGCATTTCCTGAAGACGCTGCTGGGGTGGAGTGGGAAATAATGTGAGATCGGAATGGGACAATTCGCCACAGCCAACTAGCCAAGGGGCAACTTGCTACAGGACAATTTAAAAATTCAATTTAATTATTTTAAAAAAAAAATAAAAATTTTAATTTTGCCATTTACATTTCATTCTGTCCCTCCTTTTGCATCCTTTCTTTAATGGTTCTATTCCACCATTTCTTTGATATTAGTGTTAGCTCTTGTCCTGTGGCGAGTTAGCCATGGCGGATTGTCATAGACTCGTGGGAGACTTTCCTGCCCCCTCCAAATTTCTCACTTTCCTTCCAAGTTCTGGAGGGGCTCAGAGTTAATTCCAGGGGTGCCGTTTCTGCAGAGCCCCCAGTGGTGACGGTCAGCAGCAAGACGGAGGTGGAGGATGGGATGGAGACGCACGTCTGCCGCCTGGATGGCTTCTACCCCAGGGAGATCGATGCCTCCTGGACGAGGGACGGGGAGGTCTGGCTGCAGGACACCCTCCGTGGCTCCGTGGCCCCCAACGCGGATGGGACCTTCCACTCCTGGCTATTCATCCGGATCGATCCCCAAGAGAGGGGCCGCTATCGGTGCCACGTGGAGCACGACGGCCTGCAGGAGCCTCTGGACGTGGCCCTGGAGGGTGAGAGGCTGCAGGGAGGGAAAGGCTGGGCTCTTTGGCAGGCTGGAGGGATGTGGGAGGGAAATCTCACCCCAGCTGTGTCCAGATGTGAGCATACCTGACCTTTAAGCCATTGGTTTTTCCCATGTTTGAGGTTGGTGTACCTGCAGGGAACAATAAATAGAATTGGCTTCAGGCTGCTCAATTCCACCCAGAGTCATGACATATAGGGGCAGCCTATAAACAGAACAAAAACTATTGTTTTAACACATTTTGTTTATATTACTGTGTTGGTGAAGTTTTTGTTTTGTAAGCTGCTGAGAGTCACAAGGTTGCAAACGGCTATTTTTGAACTGAAGAGCTAAAGTTGAATTCAGTTGCCTTCATGCTGGGCTGGTGTGAGAAGAAGGCAGCGTCATGAGGACACGTCCTCTAAACAACGATTATCAAGGCGTCTTCATGCTACAGTTAGAGGGACACAAAAATGACCCCAGGGAGTTTTTAATTTGAGGAATTTCCAGCTTTCGCTGCTTTAGGTCCCTCCCCTAAATGGGATGATTGATTGAGGTTCTCCCAATTCAGAGCCAAAATCCAACCTGGGGCTCATCATCGGCTGCGTTGTGGCTGGTCTTGTCCTGATGGTGTGTGCGATTGTTGGGATTTTGGTATTTCTTAGTAAGTATCCTTTTCTGAGTGATGGAAGGAAGATGGGGAGGTTCCTCCCAAGTCTCTCTCTTTGGGGAGCTTCTTCTGGGCTTCCTCCTGTCCGGTTTTCCCAGCCCTCTTGAGGAGCACCTGAGATCTCGGCCTCTTTCTGGGACTCCAGTCTTGACATGGCTGAGTGAGGTTTGGACAGTCCCGTCTTCTTCTGAGTTGGGAAGAGGCATCCCAGTTCTGACCCTTTCAAAATCTTTGGTCGAAGAGCAGCAGAGAAGGATTTCCATGAAAATCTTCCTCCCCTCCCAGCTGCTGCAGCTGCTTCCCCCAATTCCCCTCCATCCATCTCAGAGGCAGCAGGTCTCTCTTGGGGCAAATCAGGAGACACATTTGTATTTTAAAGATCTTTCTATCTTTGTTGAGGGGTCAAAGGGACTGTGAAATATCTCCTGGGGTTCTTCCTCCTGCAGAGAGAGAGATTGGATGATCTCTGGTGGATTCTTTTGGGCTTTCACTGATTTTTGTCTTTGCAGAGAGACATCAGGATGGCCACAGAGCAGCACCAAGTGAGTGACTTGTCCTCTTTACATGTAATCTCCAACTTAGAGCAGGGACCAGAGGCGCCATCACTTGAAGGGTGTGTGTGTGTGTGTGTGTATTTAAACACAAAAGAATCTCACGAAGCTGTAGAGTTGTGCTATCTTCCTCTTCCTCAAGAACCAATCTGGGGAATGAGGGCTCTTTTTTATAACAGCCAGGCTGGAGTCCTCAAGGAGAAACATCTGGGACAGGGAACCCTCAAGAAGATGAGAAGACCCAGCTGGTGGAAGGTCCCTCTGACTGAGAAGCTGCCCTGTTTCCCAAGTGGGAGGAAAGGAAAGGTTTGGTGAAATGAGGGTCAGAAGCTCCATAAAATTAGGGGTCAAAAGGGGGCATTTTGAGAGAAAAGGAGCTTTGGGGGAGGCCAACTGGATCTCCTCTTGGTCTCATACCAGAAGACTCTGTAAGTATGAACTAGTTGAATAAAAGAAACTTTGGAATCCATCTGTTATCCTCAGGTCAGCTGTGCCTTCTGGATGGAGAATCGCTGAATATTGCTCCCTGTGGACATAGATATAAATTTTAAGAATTCTTTCTGATGCTTTTTAGCCAACGCAGTTTGGTTCAAACTCTCCCCACGTATTTCTGCTCCTGTGATTGTGTGTGTGCAAGAGAGGGAGGGAGCTGGAGTCAGAAAGAGCTGAGCTTCTCCATCTATAAGCCAACAGAGTGAACTTCCTCACTCTCTTTTTCTTTCTTTCTTTTCCAGCAAGTGAGGAAGGATCCAACAATTCAGACCAGGGTAAGTCGGAGGGAGCTGCTGCTGTTCCTTCAGGAGCCATTCTGTCCCTTTGCAAGATGGGGGGAGGATGAAAAGAGGGAAAGCCCCCCACTTTTTAAAGGGCCTCCTAATCCATCCTTCCCGTCTTCCCTCTGTGTCTGATTCTTTTGAAATAATTAGCCCGGTCTCCTCTGAGAGTTTCATAAAGCCGCAGAGGCTGAATGGCGAAGAGAGAGATTTGTCCTCCTCAGAGGATCCAGACAAGGCAGAGACTCACTCTGTGTCTTTCTCTCCAATGCAGAAAACAACCAGGCCATTTTGCAGCCCCTTCGAAGGTGAGTGGCCCTACTGGGGGCTGTATGGGGGGGGGAAGAGGGAGGAAGGGAGATAAAGATAAAGGACCAACTTATGGCAAAGTGTGCTGCAGCTGCCAAAAAAGCCAACACAGTGCTAGGCTGCATTAACAGAGGGATAGAATCAAGATCACGTGAAGTATTAATACCACCTTATAACGCCTTGGTAAGGCCAGACTTGGAATATTGCATCCGGTTTCGGTCACCACGATGTAAAGAAGATGTTGAGACTCTAGAAAGAGTGCAGAGAAGAGCAATGAAAATGATTAGGGGACTGGAGGCTAAAACATATAAGGAACGGTTGCTGGAATTGGGTATGTCTAGTTTAACGAAGAGAAGGACGAGGGGGGACATGATAGCAGTGTTCCAATATCTCAGGGGTTGCCACAAAGAAGAGGGAGTCAAGCTATTCTCCAAAGCGCCTGAAGGCAGGACAAGAAGCAACGGATGGAAACTAATCAAGGAGAGAAGCAACCTAGAACTAAGGAGAAATTTCCCGACAGTTAGAGGTTTCCAATTAATCAGTGGAACAACCTGCCTCCAGAAGTTGTGAATGCTCCAACACTGGAAGTTTTTAAGAAGAGACTGGACAGCCATTTGTCTGAAATGATAAAGGGTTTCCTGCCTGAGCAGGGGGTTGGACTAGAAGATCTCCAAGGTCCCTTCCAACTCTGTTTAGTCTAGTCTAGTCTATTATTATTATTATTGTTGTCGTCGTCGTCGTTCTTTGGAAAATCCCTCCTCTGTTCACTGGGGCTCTGGAAAGGGGGGGGGATCAGCTTGCCCCCAAATTTTTATCCTGAAGGCCAGATTGTGGCACCTCTCAGGATCTGACAATCTTGGATCTCTGGAGGCCATGAATCCATGTGCACTTGTCTCTTGAGGGCAAAATGGACTAAAATTGGATTTGTGTTTTGAGGGGAGGCATCCATATATGTGGGGCAGATTCTCACTCAGCTGATCCCTCCCTTGAGGCTACTGCTTCTGCTCCTTCCCTGGGTTGATCTTTGCTGATCCCTCAGCCTGGGCTCCCTCCCAGACTGACCCTGCCTGCTTTTTCCCTCCTCTTTGCAGCCCGAGTGGACACTCCCAGCATGAGGAGAGAGGAGAAAAGAGGGGATCTGGCCTTCTTCTGAATTAGGCCGGACTCTCAGGAGGAGCCCTTCAGGGCCTTCCAACATGCTGGAACCAGGATATATTTGGGTCTTTCATCGTTGCTTTTATCATTGAATAAGTGACCTTGTTTTAATGAGGAACAGAGAAGAAAATAAAATCTTATGTGTTTATAATTGTGGAATCAAAAGGATTCAATCTGGGTTTAGTAGATATTATTTTATTTTTTATTTATTTGTATTAGCTGCTGAAGATATCAAAGGTATTCAGTACACATTCCTTCTCTTATTTTCCCCACACTGTGAGGTGGGCTGGCTTGAGAGAGAGTGACTGGCCCAAGGTCACCCAGCTGGCTTTCATGGCTAAGGCAGGACTTGAACTCACAGTCGCTTTCTAGCCTGATGCCTTAACCACTAGACCAGGGGTAGGCAACCTTGGCTCTTTTATGACTCGTGGACTTCAACTCCCAGAATTCCTGAGCCAGCCATGCTGAGGGGAAAGAAGAGTTTCCAAGCTGAGCCATGCTGGCTCAGGAATTCTGGGAGTTGAAGTCCACGAGTCATAAAAGAGCCAAGGTTGCCTACCCCTGTCCTACACGCTTCCCTTCCCAAATACCCATTGCTTCCCCACCACCACCATTTCCATGGCAGCTGGCAGCAAGCTTGAAAGAAAGCAAAGATGCAGGCTGACACAAGCCTTTCTAAATCTGAAAATACAAAACTGGGTCAGGCCATTTAGTATTTGGCTGATAGGCGAGGCCTCTTTTCTAGGCTGGTCCTCAAAAACCATCCTGAAAGAAGATGTGATTTGCAGTTTTTGTCTCAATGCCAAGACAGCTTCCTGGTTGCGTCCCTGGAGCAAAGGAAGACCTTCACCTCAACTGGAAGGAAATGGGTTGGTAACGCTGTGGGGATAGTCAGATCCATAAGGCATCTTTACAGAGAGGGGAAGGAAGATGGAGGTGCTTGTGTGTGTGTTAAATGAAGCCAAGGAACCATTTATTGTTGTTGCCTTGTTCCCTGTCAACTTCAGAGGTTTTCCCCAGCCAGGAAGGGCAGGAAGTGCAGAGGAAACCTGGCAGAGCCTCTGCTGCAAAGGGCCCCATCGGCTCACTCAGGAGGCCCGAGACCAAATTCACCCCACGTCTCCTGGGAAGACAAAATCTTAGTCACCCCCTCCTGACTTCCCCAGGTCTCTTCCCTCTCTGAATGATTAGCTCCTCCGGTTCCCTAGCAAAATTGTCCCAAACTATCCAAATAAATTCTGGTTTCACCAGACCCAGACCCAGAAGGAGCACAACATATAGATGGCTCCAAAGTCTCTTTTTCCAATCAGTTCATACTTGGAGAGCCTTTGTGGTGGGAGACCAAGAGGAGATCCAGCTGGCATCTACCAAACCTCCTTTCCTCTCAAAATGCCTCCTTCTGATCATGTGGTGGCCAAGCTTTTCCTTTCCACCTTCTTGGAAAACAGAGCAGCGTCTCAGAGGGATCGTCCACCCAGCTGGGTCTTCTCATCGTCTTGAAGATTCCTTGTCCCAGATGTTTCTCTTTGGGGTCTCCACTCCCAAGAACAGCCTGGCTGTAATGAAAAGGGGGCCCTCCTTCCACAGCTTAGTTCTTGAGAGGAAGAGGAAGCTAGCACAACTCTTCAGGAGCTGCTTTTGTGTTTTCACACACACACACACACACACACTTTTCAACTGATGCTGCCTCTGATTCCCACTCTGAGTTATCATGTAAAGAGGACAAAATCACTCAATTGATGCTGCTCTGTAGCCTCATTGATGGTTATCTGCAAGAACAAAAACCAGTGAAAGCTTGAAAGAACCCACCAGAGATCATCCAATCTCTCCCTCTATATATGCAGAATAACCCCCAAGAGATTTTCACACCTGTTTAGCCACAACTTCTCCTGACCACTCCTGTTAACAGTCACAGGAAGATCTTCAGACTTCACCACCTGATTTGATTAAGGGAGACCTGCTGCCTCTGAGAGGGACGGAGGGGGATTGGGGGAAGCAGCAGCAGCTGGGAGTGGGGGGAAGATTTTCATGGAAATCCTTCTCTGCTTCAAAGCCTTTGAAAGGGACGGAACTGGGATGCCTCTTCCCAACTCAGGAGAAGACGGGACTGTCCCAACTCAAACTCAAGACGAGTCCCAGCAAGAGGCTGAGATCTCAGGTGCTCCCCAAGGTGGCTGGGAAAACAGGAGAGGAGGAAGCCCAGAAGAAGCTCCCCAAAGGGGGAGACTCAGGAGGATTTCTCCATCTTCCTTCAATTACCCAAAAAAGGAAACTTACTGAAGAATATCGAAATCCCAACAATCGCACACACCAGGACAAGGCCAGCCACAACGCAGCCGATGATGAGCCCCAGGTTGGATTCTGGAACTGAATTGGGAGAAAGAGCAGATAATTGAAGGAGAACCCCAAACAATAATCTCAATTAGTGGAGAGACTTAATGCAGCCAAAGGAATGGAAATTCCTCAAATTAAAAAGTTTGAGGGGCTCCTCTTCATGTCCCTCTAATGGTAGCATGAAGACATTGTTTCAATAAATCCCTGATCATAAATTAATGTTTGCAATAGTGGTGAATATCTGTGAATATGTATATAAAATAATGTGTACATTTCTTTCTTAAGAGCAGCAATTTGTTACATGTGTGTGTTTGTTTGTAATTGATTTTTTACAATAACTATCTTTGTTGCTTAGTAAACAACGTGTTGTCTGGGTTCACATATTTAACAATGATTAATAGTAATTAATTTCTATAATTCCATAGTTAACATGTTAGATAGTAATACACTTCCTTGAAAATAGATACAAAATTAGATATAGACATGTTTATACAAATAACAATATCAGTATATAACATCTTTTCTAACCAGCTTATATTTCAATTGTATTTGCAATTGAATCAATGTACAACCTGTTTTTCAATCACTTATTTAAATTTAGTTTCCCATCAGTATTCAAAATATTCTTGTCAATTATGATTTTCTCAAAGTTAGTTACATTTAAATGTCCAAACATTTCACTCATGTAAGCCATCCCAATATTTTTACATTTCCCATATCATAAAAAAGTGCTATTTTAATTATAAATCACATCCCTCTTACTATAAAATCCATTTATATCCAAAAGTTATCTATTCTTTTAATCATATTCAAATAAATGTTTGGTCAAGTAATACCCCATCTGGTAGGTCTAGTCATCTGTTCTCTTAAGTCTAACTCTAGCCTTCTTCCTTTGCCAAGCCACTTTCCAAGTCAAATCACCAAGGAATTTTTCCTGTATTTTTCTGGACCTTGTTTGGAATGGGGGAGACAATTTAGGTGGAGTGTTTTTGAGGGGGAATTTTGCCCATTTATATTCATTAAACAGCTCCCACTTTCCTTCTCCCTCCTCTTTTCATTTTTTGTCTTCCAAACTCTAGTGATTCTCCTAACAACTCTATAATCCATTTTATCAGATCTTCTTTCTTGTCCTCAAATATATTTTGAAGTCCTGAAAGATAAGGTGCCTTTTCCATTTCCGGTATTATAACAAAATCTTGCAGATTTTTCTTTGCTTGTACCAATCAATTAGAATTCAACTTCACATTTATATACAACTGGGGTCAGGTTTATTTCCCACAATCCTCAAGCCTGAAAGAGACCCCAGCCTTTCGCTCCCTGCAGCCTCTCACCCTTCATGGCCACGTCCAGAGGCTCCTGCAGGCCATCATGCTCCACGTGGCACCGATAGTGGCCCCTCTCTTTGGGATCGATCTGGATGCTGAGCCAATAGTGGTAGGTTCCATCTGCGTTGGGGGCTACAGACCCACGTACGGTGTCCTGCAGCCAGACCTCCCTGTCCCTTGTCCAGAAGGCAGCGATCTCCCTGGGGTAGAAGCCGTGGGCCCGACAGATGTGTGTTTCCATCCCATCTTCAGCCTCCATCCTTCTGGTCACCGTCACCACTGGAGGCTCTGCAGAAACGACATCATCAGAATTAACTCTGAGCCCCTCCAGAGCCTGGAAGGTGGATGAAAAATTTGAAGGGGCAGAAAACTCTCCCACTGCTTGGTTTTAACTCAAGGATTTAACACACTACAACTACAGCATCTCCAAGAGTTTGGGGAAATGCTCCAAATCTGGAAAATGATCAACCACAAGGACTCCTGATTCTGAGTCCTTCCCAGTGACTCAGTCTGAAGAACCTCCGGCAGCAAATTGAGGGTCCAAGGAAATTCCACCGTGACTGCTTTGAACTCTGACTGATCTTGGGCTACTCCCTTTAGGGGACAGATATTAGACTTTAGAGTTCCCTTTCAAAAAAAAGTTTCCCCTACTTCTGCTCCCTCAAATCTTTGACTGCTCTAGGCCTCTTTCCAAGGGACACAACTACAATTTCAAGAGGAGGAGAGTGAGAATCAAAGCAAGTGGCTCAGGGAGTTTGCAATTCATGGCAGGGCACCAGATTATTTGAGGGACCACTTCTCCCCGATTTATCTACCCAGCCTACCAGATTCCAGAGAGGCAACATGTTATGGCTTCTGTCGCTTCTATTTTTGGTAGGCCGAATGGAGTGTGCCTTTACTCCTATGACAACCCCATTGTGGAATAGCACTTAGACTTCTCGGTGCTTTACAGCCCTCTCTAAGCCCTAAGCCCTCTCTCAGCATATTGCCTCCAACCACCTGGTTCCTCATTTTACCAACCTCGGAAGGATGGAAGGCTGAATCGACCTTGAACCGATCAGGATAGAAGGAATTGAACTGCTGGCAGTGTGAGCAGAGTTAGCCTGCAATACTGCATTCTAACCACTGTGCCACCACTGTGCTCCAATCTTTTCTCCCCTGAAGTGAGGTTAGCCTCATCACTGTTGAACCTCTGGAGGTTCTTTGGTTATGTGGAGACCCCAATTCCACATGGGATAACTCAACACAATAAATGTTATCCGCCACTATTTCTTTGACATTATTTCCATTGATAAAAATAAAAATAATGTCCAAGAAACAGTGGCGAATAACATTTTTCACATTGAATTATCCCACATGTAATTGTCCTGTAGCAAGTTGTCCCACAGCAAGCTGGCCAACGGTGACTTCGCTGCGATGAGATGGCCATGGTGAAATGGCCACTGTGAGTTGGCTGCAGAGAGTTGTCACAGACCCTTAGGCTGATCATCTTCCTGTAAATCTTCTTTATCTTCCATGTCTGAGCTGGCCAGGACAAAATAACCTTCGGCTACTAAAGGTGGTTTCACTGAATAGCCCCAAGTAGTCATGTTGTCTCATTGTGGGTAGTGAACAGGACACTTCCAAGTCCTTTTGCTGTCTGATCCACACAGAGACCCACCAGGCAGAGTCTGCATTTCCTGGTCCATTGAATAGCGGCCTGCATCCAACTCTAGATAAGGGACCCAAAGGGGCCAAACCTGTCCAAGATATCTGGTCATAAAGGAGGAAAGTCCAGCCTGGATCCAGATGCTCACCTGTCCTCAGCAGCGTCTCATTCCCGTATGACAGGCACTTCTCTAGCAACTCAATGCAGTTCTCTCTGTCGTACCGATGCATGTGGTGGGCTTCTCTGGCCTCCCAATCATAAGTTAGCTGCAAAAACCCTTCTTTGCTCCCATCTCCCTGGAGATCACAGCTTGCAATGCCCTGTAGGATGTGAAGGCCTGAAAGGGGGACAAGATAATGGTTTGAGGCGTCCTCAGGAGGGACAGATATCTCCATTCTTGCAGGGACTTTGACTCAGGAGGGAGCCAGCAAGAAAAGGGACGGATGACAACTGGAAAACGAAAGGAATGCATTTCCCCCCATGAAGCTACTGGAGAGACATTCAGCCTCCCCATTCACCCTGCCCCCAAATCACACTTTGAAAGTCTCCAGACATCCCCCCCTCCCCATTTTCCTCCATCTTCTCCCCCCTCCAAAGGCTCCTTCTCGGCAAAAGGAGAAGCAGCGCCATCTTTGTCTCGGATTCACAGAGCCCCTCATCCTCTTCCTGGAGGCTCAGTGCAGAGACAAATGGCCAGAAGTGGGGAGAGGGCAGAGGGGACCCCCACCACAAGAGAGGCTCCTCACAAGCGAGCCTATTTGCTTGCAACCGTCCCCTAAATAAGATTCTTTGAAAGTGAGTCTTTGATCCCAGGGATAGCAAAGGGGGGGGGGGAATTGTGAAAGGAGCCCCACCAAGAGAGCAGCGCGGGAGTTCAGTCTGATTTGAAGCCACAGCAGCTGTGGCTGCTCAGGAAGGGCTCCAATTGGGGAGCTTCTTTCTTTTCTGATCTCTCCCTCCCCAGGATGGAGTGGATGCATGGAGTGGATCTGTGCCCCTTCAAGAGCCCCCAACCCACCCCGCTCTTACTTAGCCTCCTTGACCTCTTCTTCCAACCGGAGACGAAGAAGCACCTGCTTGAGCAGGTGGTTGGAATCACAATCACAATCACAATCATAAAAATAGGAAGGGACCTTGGAGGTCATCTAGTCCAACCCCCTGCTCAGGCAGGAAACCCTATACCATTTTGGACAAATGGCTGTCCAGTCTCTTCTTAAAAACTTCCAGTGTTGGAGCATTCACCGCTTCTGGAGGCAGGTTGTTCCACTGGTTAATTGTTCTCACTGTCAGGAAGTTTCTCCTTAGTTCTAGGTTGCTTCTCTCCTCGGTTAGTTTCCACCCGTTGTTTCTTGTCCTGCCCTCCGAATAGATTAACTCCCTCTTCTTTGTGGCAGCTCCTGAGATATTGGAAGACTGCTATCGTCTCACCCCTCATCCTTCTCTTCATTAAACTAAACATATCCAATTCCATCAAACGTTCTTTATATGGTTTAGCCTCCAGACCCCTGATCATCTTTGTTGCTCTTCTCTGTACTCAACATTTTTTTTACGTCGTGGTGACCAAAACTGGATGCAGTATTCCAAGTGTGGCCTTACCGAGGCATTGTAAAGTGGTATTAATACTTCACGTGATCTTGATTCTATCCCTCTGTTAATGCAGCCTAGCACTGTGATGGCTTTTTTGGCAGCTGCAGCACACGGCTGGCTCACATTTAAGTGATTGTCCACTAGGACTCCAAGATCCCTCTCACAATTACTATTGTTAAGCCAGGTACCACCTATACTGTACCTGTGCATTTGGTTTTTCTTGCCTAAATGTAGAACCTTATTTTTTCACCATTGAATTTCATTTTGTTAGATAGCGCCCAAGTCTGTCAAGGTCCTTCTGTATCTTAAGCTTGTCTTCTGGAGTGTTGGCTATTCCTGTCAGCTTGGTGTTGTCTGCAAATTTGATGAGTTCCCCATCTATCCCCTCATCCAAATCATTGATGAAGATGTTGAAGAGCAATGGGCCCAAAACAAAGCTCTGGGGCACCCCACTACACACTTCCCTCCATGTTGATGCAGTTCCATTGAGGACCACATGCTGAGTACGGCCGGCCAGCCAGCTACGAATCCATCTGGTGGTGATGCTGTCTAACCCACATTTTTCTATCTTATCAAGTAGTAGGTTGTGATCTACTTTATCAAATGCCTTACTGAAGTCCAAGTAAATTATATCCACAGCATTCCTCTGGTCCACTAATTTTGTCACCTGGTCAAAGAATGCAGTAAGATTTGTCTGGCATGATCTGTTTTTGACAAGTCCATGTTGGAGTAGAAGACCTCCAAGGTCCCTTCCAGCTCTGTTCTGATCGATTGTTTACTTACCCCTCAAATAAGGGGGTGACAGAAATGCTTCTCCTTGGATAGAATGAGTCTGGTGGGGATCTGGTGTCCCCAGGGGGATCAAGGTGAATTTGATCCCTCATTTGTCTGGTGTGGAAACAGACAGAAGGACCTTCCACCAGGAGCCTCTTAGGAACCACTGGGGGGAAACCTGTCACTCCCTTCCTCCCTCACAGCAGGAGGCCCTCCAACGACAAACTGGACACGGCCAATGGTGGGAGCCTAAATGTCCCATTCCATCCACCAAGGCCGAGCTCATTCCGTTTCTTCCTCTTTAGCTCTTTTTCTATCACTCCTGACAGTTAGAACAATTAACCAGTGGAACAACCTGCCTCCAGAAGCGGTGAATGCTCCAACACTGGAAGTTTTTAAGAAGAGACTGGACAGCCATTTGTCCGAAATGGTGTAGGGTTTCCTGCCTGAGCAGGGGGTTGGACTCGATGACCTCCAAGGTCCCTTCCAACATTATTATTATTATTATTATTATTATTATTATTATTATTATTATTATTATTATTATTATTATTATTATTATTATTATTATTATTATTTATTATTATTATTATTATTATTATTATTATTATTATTATCTTTAACATGTATTTATTTATTTGTTTATTTATTGCATTTTTGATTACCCATCCACCTTTAATAATGATAACATCCACAGAAAACTTTAGTTATGGGGCAAGGGTAAAATAATAATAATAATTTTTAAAGCAATAAACATATTTTCAAAATAACCTTTTTAAAAAGTTAGGAAACAGCCTTTAACCTGGAAGGGGCCCACTTTCGTCCCCTCTCCGGCTATTGGTGGGGAATATGGGGCAGGAGGAGCCACCCGACCCATCACTCACCTTTGCTCTGATTGTAGTGAACCCTTGGACTCTCCAGGTAATCTCTGAAGTAATTCTCACTGCTATGAGCTATATCGGTCAGAGCCTGCCAGTATTGGGGAATATCCTTCCTCATCTTCTCCATCCAGGAGACTCGAGGCTGAATCTTCCTGCTGTTGCTGTCGTAGTGAACAAAGGTCTGACCATCCATATACCCCAGAATAACAAAATGGGGCAGTTCCTGACTGGGCTCCGAGATGGCGAAGCAGACAAACTTGAGGGAATGTGAAGAGGAGCCTGAAAAAGAACCCAGAGGGGCAGAGTTAGGGGGCTTCAGCTGGGGGACTCTGATGCTATGGGACACAGCAAGCCCCGTTATCAGATCTGGAAGGAAGAGAAAGAGACCGGGGGGGGGGGGGGACAGAGGAGAAAGGGGGAAATGAAGGAATAGATGACGGAAGAGGAAGAGGAGGCAGAGGGTGGAAAGAGGGAGGGAGGGAGGGACAGGCAGAAAAGCAGCTTCTGAAGCGGTTGGAGGGAGAGGTTGGGAGAGAAAGGGAAGAGAAAGCAGGATCAAAGGGAGGACAGGAACCCCAAAATCTACCTGCCCCCTTCAATTGTGCCCTTCCGTCTTCCAGCAAGGCCTCATACAGACTGCCCTAAGGAGGCTGCAGTCAACCACAGGGAGAAGAGGGGTTCCACCCGCAGAATAGCAAGCACTAGCAATAGCACAGACTTATATACCGATTCATAGTGTGTTACAGCCCTCTCTGAGCAGTTTACAGCATAAGCACATTGCCCCCCAACAATCTGGGTCCTTATTTTACCAACCTCGGAAGGACAGAAGCCTGAGTCAATCTTGAACCTGGTGAGATAATAATAATAATAATAATAATAATAATAATAATAATAATAATAATAATAATAATAATAATAATAATAATAATAATAATAATAATAATAATAATAATAATAATAATAATAATGATGATGATGATGATGATGATTATTAATAATTAATAACAACAACAACAACAACAACAACAACAACAACAACAACAACAACAATAATAATAATAATAATAATAATAATAATAATAATAATAATAATAATAATAATAATAATAATAATAATAATAATAATAATAATAATAATAATGTTGGAAGGGACCTTGGAGGTCATCTAGTCCAACCCCGTGCTCAGTCAGGAAACCCTTTGGTGGCCCCTCGGGATAAACAAACAAACAAACAAACAAAAATCAGTATTTTCCCATTTGTCCTTTTTCAATGAGGAGCCTTTTCTCCTATACCAGCGGTAGGCAACCTTGGCTCTTTTATGACTTGTGGACTTCAACTCCCAGAATTCCTAAGCCAGCCATGCTGAGGGGAAAGGGAGAGTTTCCAAGCTGAGCCATGCTGGCTCAGGAATTCTGGTAGTTGAAGTCCATGAGTCATAAAAGAGCCAAGTTTGCCTACCCCTGCCTTATACCATTTCAGACAAATGGCTGTCCAGTCTCTTCTTAAAAACTTCCAGTGTTGGAGCATTCACAGCTTCTGGAGGCAGGTTGTTCCACTGATTAATTGTTCTAATGGTCAGGAAATTTCTCCTTAGTTCTAGGTTGCTTCTCTCCTTGGTTAGTTTCCATCCGTTGCTTCTTGTCCTGCCTTCAGGTGCTTTGGAGAATAGCTTGACTCCCTCTTCTTTGTGGCAACCCCTGAGATATTGGAAGACTGCTATCATGTCCCCCCTCGTCCTTCTCTTCATTAAACTAGACATACCCAATTCCAGCAACCGTTCCTTATATGTTTTAGCCTCCAGTCCCCTAATCATCTTTGTTGCTCTTCTCTGTACTCTTTCTAGAGTCTCAACATCTTTTTTACATCGTGGTGACCAAAACTGGATGCAGTATTCCAAGTGTGGCCTTACCAAGGCATTGTAAAGTGGTATTGACACTTCTCGTGATCTTGATTCTATCCCTCTGTTAATGCAGCCCAGCACTGTGTTGGCTTTTTTGGCAGCTGCAGCACACAGCTAGCTCATATTTAAATGATTGTCCACTAGGACCCCGAGATCCCTCACAGTTACTACTATTGAGCACCTATACTGTACCTGTGCATTTGGTTTTTCTTGCCTAAATGTAGAACCTTACTTTTTTCACTATTGAATTTCATTTTGTTAGATAGTGCCCAATTCTGTCAAGGTCCTTCTGTATTTTAAGCTTGTCTTCTGGAGTGTTGGCTATTCCTGCCAGCTTGGTGTTGTCTGCAAATTTGATGAGTTCCCCATCTATCCCCTTGTCCAAATCGTTGATGAAGGTGTTGAAGAACACTGGGCCTAGAACAGAGCCTTGGGGCACCCCACTACACACTTCCCTCCATGTAGATGCAGTTCCATTGAGGACCACATGCTGAGTACGGCCGGTCAGCCAGCTACCAATCCATCTGGTGGTGATGCTGTCTAACCCACATTTTTCTATCTTATCAAGTAGTAGGTTGTGGTCTACTTTATCAAATGCCTTACTGAAGTCCAAGTAAATTATATCCACAGCATTCCTCTGGTCCACTAATTTTGTCACCTGGTCAAAGAATGCAATAAGATTTGTCTGGCATGATTTGTCTTTGACAAACCCATGTTGGCTTTTGGTAATGACTTTGTTTGCCAAATTGCAGGCAGCTGGCAAATCAGCAGAAGTAGCCGGCAGTGCTGCATTCTAACCACTGCACCACCAGAAGATCAAAAGCAGCAAGAAACCCCACCTGGTCACCCAGTTTCATGAGGGAAAAAAAAAAAATGAAATCCTCGCCTCACTGGGGGCCAATGTGGGTTGTTAATAAATAAAGATTTGAGGAGAGATTTTATAAAACAGGGGACGGACAGGTGGAAGGAGGCATAGGAGTGAGAGCAGAGGCCATGGGACCCTTTGGAGAACCTCAAACTCCTTGCTGGGGTAATGTGCGCAGTCAAAGGGAGAGGGAAGGCAGCAGCAGCAATGAAGCCAGGCAGCCCCTCCCCCTCCCATCCCAGAGTTCAGGCATCCGATCAGGAATGGGCTTTGAACCCAGGACCCAGTGGGGCTCACCCTCATTCCATAGAAAATCTCACTGCTGATTATAGGATAGTCCCATGGTGGCGAACCTATGGCACGCGTGCCACAGGTGGCACGCAGAGCCCTCTCTGTGGGCACGCAAGCCATCGCCCCAGTCCTAGGCCTTCAGCTGGGTTTTATAAAAGCTTTTTGCTTTAGGCCTCCACTGCCATGTGCAAAAAAAAAAAGGTTCAATCAATCAATCAATTTCAACTTCTCGCGGGGAAAAAAAAGATCTCACAAAGTTGGAATTGATTGAACTTTTTAGTCCCACCCAGTCTGCCGTTACCACCGCAGCCACGCCCACCCAATGGGCCACGCCCACCCAGTGGGCCATGCCCACCCGGCACCCGACAATACATAAGTGGGTTTTGCGTTGCAGTTTGGGCACTCGGTCTCTAAAAGGTTCGCCATCACTGATAGTCTATGCTGATTATAGTGTCTCCTGCTTGAGCAGAGGGTTGGACTAGAAGACCTCCAAGGTCCCTTCCAGCCCTATTCTGATTGATTAGATTGCTTCATTTGAGGAGCCCAATTAGGACATTCATACTGTCATTCAGAGGTACTTGCAATGCACCAGATTTACCTTGCATCTCGAACACTTTCGCCACTTTCCACGAAAGATGCTCGTGAAGTTGTCCTCCTCCGGTGCTGATCCCGCTCTCTTTTCAGCGGCACTTTGGAAATCACACCACCCCCACACCCCACACACACACAGTCACAGCATCCACGAGATGAAAAGAGCCATGGAGGTCCTCTAGTGTCGACCCTCTACTCAGGGTAGGGATTGAAAACAAAGGCTTTTTCTTCCCGCTAAGATGTATCTGGCCTCTCCAGCAAAAAGGAGAGACTGGCAATCTGGAGGGGCCATCTTGTCCTGCTCCTAGAATGGCTCGGGGAGATGGGGAGTGGGAGAGAGCGGCAGCGAGAGAGGGAGGGAGGGAGAGAGGGAGAGGGAGAGGGAGAGGGAGGGAGGGGGAGGGAGGGAGGAGGGAGGGAGAGGAGGAGAGGGAGAGGGAGGGAGGGAGAGGGAGAAGGGGAGGGAGAGAGGGAGGGAGGGAGGGAGAGGGAGAGGGAGAGAGAGGGGAGAGGGAGAGGGAGAGAGACAGACAGACAGACAGACAGACAGACAGACAGACAGACAGACAGACAGACAGACAGACAGACAGACAGACAGATAGATAGATAGATAGATAGATAGATAGATTCCCTGGATGGATTCCTACCAGCAGAAAAACGGGGCAGAACCCCTTACATCTTGGAAGGGACTCACCGAGGCACATCTGCTGTAGACCGAGCACCTCCAACAACAGGAGCCAGAGGGGCGCAGAGCGCAGAGCCATCCTGTCCGTCATCCTCAACCTGCGCTCCGCTCTCCTGAAGTCACAGGCAAAGAAAGAGGCGCTCGGGGCGATCTATAGCGCATCGATTCAGAGCGAGCCGGCGATTGGCTAAGCTCAACCAGTAAGGAAAAAAAACATTCCCATGACGTCTACGGTTGCTAGGCAGACAACCGGGCAAAACTTGTGGGGAAAGCTGGAAAGGGGAAGCGAAAGTTCCATCTGAGTGACGCGTTCAAGAACAACCCATTCCAGGAATTCCTCGTCGTGGGGGAGGGGCGGATCTGCGGGGGTCAAAGAGTCCGAGAGTTATCTGTTCCTGGGGGGGAGGGGTCAAAGAGGCCGCGCCCCTTTCAGACCCCGCCCAGCCCCCTCCCCCCCGCAGTTGAGGATCAGGTGAAGATCAGACACCTTTCGTGGCCCTGTATTTCTACCGATGAAGAAGGCTGAGACCATTAGGGGGACCTTCCAACTGCTGGTGATCTCTGGAAATTGTCGTCTGCAGGGTGAGCCTCACCTTCAGTTCCTCTCTTTTCTGTCTGGGTTCACAGCAGGTGTAAAGCTGGTGGACAGAATGTTTCTTAAGGGTAATAATAATAATAATAATAAAGTTGGAAGGGACCTTGGAGGTCATCAAGTACAACCCCCTGCTCAGGCAGGTAACCCTATACCATTTTGGACAAATGGCTATCCAGACTCTTCTTAAAAACTTCCAGTGTTGGAGCATTCACCGCTTCTGGAGGCAGGTTGTTCCACTGGTTAATTGTTCTAACTGTCGGGAAGTTTCTCCTTAGTTCTAGGTTGCTTCTCTCCTTGATTAGTTTCCATCCGTTGCTTCTTGTCCTGCCCTCAGGCGCTTTGGAAAATAGCTTGACTCCCTTTTCTTGGTGGCAGCCCCTGAGATATTGGAACACTGCTATCATGTCCCCCCTCATCCTTCTCTTCATTAAACTAGACATACCCAATTCCAGCAACAGTTCCTTATATGTTTTAGCTTCCAGTCCCCTAATCATCTTTGTTGCTCTTCTCTGTACTCTTTCTAGAGTCTCAACATCTTTTTTACATCGTGGTGACCAAAACTGGATGCAATATTCCAAGTGTGGCCTTACCAAGGCATTGTAAAGTGGTATTAATACTTCACGTGATCTTGATTCTATCCCTCTGTTAATGCAGCCTAACACTGTGTTGGCTTTTTTGGCAGCTGCAGCACACGGCTGGCTCATATTTAAGTGATTGTCCACTGGGACTCCGAGATCCCTCTCACAGTTGGTACTATTGAGCAAGGTACCACCTAGGCTCTAGACAAGGGACCCAAAGGGGCTGAATGTGTCCAAACAAATCCGGCCATAAAGGAGACTGTCCAGCCTGTGTCCAGATGCTCACCTGTCCTCAGCAGCATCTCCTTCCCGTAGGACACGTACTTCTCCAGCCACTCAATGCAGATTTCCTCCAGGTAGAACTTCCTTCCCTGATTATATCCTGGAATAGCGTCCCATTTCCTCTGGATGATCTGGGCTTGGGGTTCAGGAGCCACCCAGGTGAGGATCTCCTTGTCAAAGGTGATGAAGGTCCTCCCTTCGTAGCCATACTGCAGAAACCCTCCTTTGCTCCCGTCTCCCCGGAGCTCACAGACAATCATCTTCTGCAATGTGTGAAGGCCTGAAATAGGGACAAGATGATGGTTTGGGGAATCCCCAGAGACACAGAGGCCTCCCTCCCTACAGGGACTTTGAGACTGACGGGAGGCAATGACACCCCAATTTCCTCCACAGCACTTCCCTCCAATTGTCCCACCTCCCCACTCCCTACAGGTTGGCTTGCGTCTCCCCTAGGATGGAGCCCCTGAACCTCACCAGAAAATGGGCAGCTGGCAAATCCCCCTTTCAATCTCACAGGATCAGAAAAGGCAATGGAGGATCCCAAGCAGGGCCAAGGAAAGATGGAGGCACAGAGGAAACGGAGGAATGGAGCCTCCTCCATCTTTCTTTCTGCTGCTTTCTTGGGGAGATCCCAGAGCAGGAACAGGGGCCTGAATCTGGCTGCAAGGAGGGACCAAGAATCTCTTGGCCTGAAAGAGGATCCATCTGAAAAGAAGCTTGCAGGGATCCCTGTGATCGTAAATCATGGTCTGCATTCACAAATAGCACCAAGTCTCAAGGGCTGGCTCCCTGTTTGGGCTATCCAGAAACAAACCATGGTTTCGTGCAATGTGGGAATGAAGCCTTGAAGGGCCACAAAGGAATATTTTCCTCAGCAAGACCAGCAAGTGGTCCAATCTGATCTGCACACCCAACGTTTACAGTCTCTGCAAGGCCCTGAAGAAGTTTCGACTTCAAGGGATCAAATTCTTGGATTTAAAAGGAAACTGAATGTTTCAAAAAAAAAACAAAAGGAAATGTTGAAATGTTTCTACTTCTGGTTGGGCTTGAGACTGAGGAAAGATGCCAGAAACTCTCAAATCTGAGGGAAAACCACTTGTAAGTACAGTTGAACTAAACTGACCAGTCCTTTCCCTCCCTTTCCACACCCATGAGTGACCGGGTGAGGGGATCCTTTCTCTGCAGCTTCTGCTCAGCCTGAGAACTTCCCTTTGGAGGGAGAGGAAGATCCTCGTGAGCTGCCGTCTGATCCTGTCCTCCAGAGGAGATTCCCTGATCTGCCCAGGGGGGGAAAAAAGGTTCTGGATTTCTACCCAAGAAAAGTCTCCTGCCATTCACGGGAAGGGACTGAAAATCTGGCTGCAGTTTTCAACTTCTGACACAGGAGAACAAGCTCTGTCTTATTTCAGAAGCATCAAAAGCTAAGAAATAAGCTCATCTTGTTTCAGTTGTAGATGAAATCTGTATGTTCTCATCTCATGTTTGGCACAGAACTGAATGTTTGTGCAGGGATCATACTGAAAAGGCAAGTTTCATTTTTTATTATCAGTGTAAGAACGCTGTTAATGCATCTCTGAGCCTGGATGTGCAGGGGTTCCCTGAGGCCTGAAAAATATTTCAAGGGTTCCTTCTGGGTCAAAAGGTTGAGAATGGCTGCTTTAGAGAAGTTAAAATATATTTATATTTATAACTGCTGTGAAGAATATCGGAAGGCTTTATGTCTTTTTCTTTCTTTATTTTCTTCAACTTGTTTTCTAGTCTTATACTTTTTTATTTTTCTTTGATTTCTTGTGAACCTTTGCCCCCCTCCAAGAGCCCCCACCCCATTTGGCCTCCTGGCCTCTCCTTCCAACTGGAGGATGAGAAGAAGCTCCTGGCGTTTGGGCCCCACTCATCCCTCCTAAAAGGGGGTGAAGGAAAGAGATCTAGTCTCCCCAGGTGGATCTGCACTTGATTCCTCATTTCTCTAGAATGGAAACAGACAGAAGGATGAGGACCTGCTTTCACCAGGATCTCCTTAGGATCCACCTGCTTCTTTTCCGGGAGGGGAGAGACCTGTGATTCCCTCCCTCCCCCACAGCAGGAGGTCCACCAAGGCCAGGACCCTCCAACTTTCATGGGGGGGGGGGAGAGATTTCAGTCTCTTTCTACCTCACTTTATATCCATATCCATATCCTATCAATATTCAGACAGATAGATGATAACTTTAAATATGTTTTGATTAATTGCAGTCGGCAGAAAACTTCGGCTAAGGAGACAAGGACAAGTTTATGCTGATTTTAAAAAAGGAATAAACATATTTTAAAAAAACGTTTTAAAATGTGTGGAAGCAACCTTTCCCTTTGAAAGGATCCCCTTTCTCCCCCGTCTGGTTCCTGGGGAGGCAGGAGGAGCCGCCTGACCCATCACTCACCGCTATGATTGTAGAGAGTCCTCAGAATCTCCAGGTGATCTCTGAATGACTCCTCTTCGCCACGATGTCTCTGGGTGCATGTGTCCCAGTACTGGGGGTCCTCCTTCCCCTCCATCCAGGAGACTCGAGGCTGGAACCTCCGGCTGTTGCTGTCGTAGTAATTGAAGAGTTGATCATCCACGTACCCCAGAGACAAAAAATGGGGCTGCCCCTGACTGGGCTCCCAGATGGAGGAGTAGAAATACTTCAGGGAGTGCGAGGAGGCGCCTGGAAGGGACCCAGAGGGGCAGAGTTAGGGGACTTCTGCTTGGGGACCTTGATGCTATGGGCTACAGCAGGCCCCATTTTCAGGTCTGGAAGGAAGAAAAAAGAAGACCTGGGCGGGGCAGAGGTGGAAGGAGGAAATGAAGGGGGAAATGATGGAAGAGAGGAAAAAAAGCAAAAGATACAAAAAGGGAGCCACTGAGAGATCAAAGAGCATCTTCTGGAGCAGGGCTTTTCAACCTGTGGTAGGCGTACCACTTGTGGTACATTAACGAGTGGCAGGTGGTACGCAGCCCTGCCTAGCCAAGTGTGGTGGGGGAGGGAAAGAGCCAGCACAGGCAAGGACTTACAGTGAGAGAGTCCTCTGGAGCTGCAGAGGCACGAAGGAGGGAGGGAGGGAGATGGAGAGTGGAAGGATTCTTATGTGCTTTTGTGACTTTGAAGTTCTGGGATTTGTGCAATGTGGGCTTTGTGTTCTTAAGGAGTGTTTGGCAATTTCTATTTGGCTGATGGCTGATGTCTCCTGTTAGCTTCTATTGCTCTGCTATTGTTAGCTGTAAGTTTTGCTGCAAGGGATTTTGAAGTATTTTTCTCCTGAATGGATTTTGCCTGTAGATTCCTTTACTTATGAATGGAGCCATTTGGGGAGGCTGCCTTAGCCGGCAGCCAATACTTACTACATTTTTTCTTCTTCCTTACTTTCCTTTCTAGCCAATAGCTAATTCTTAAAGGGGAATGTGCCTTTTTAAGCTAGTTCACTCAGCAGTTTGTCTTTTCTGTTTCTGGAGGCTTTTCCTTGTTTGATGAATATATGGAAGAGAAAAAAATATGGGGGGGGGGTTCAAATTCTTCCTTCAGAAGGAGGTGGGCATGAGAAAGAGGGAGGCAGGGAAGGAGGGAGGGAGGGAAGTCCTGCCTTAGCACTTGGCCACCAGCTGCCCTGCCATTGACTGTACTTGTCAAAAGGTTGCAAAAGGGGATCACATGACCCTGGGACACTGTGACCATCATAAATATGAATCAGTTGCCAAGCATCCAAATATAAATCACATGACCCTGGGCATGCTGCAATGGTCATAAGTGTGAAAAATGGTCATTTCAGTGCAATTGCAACTTTGAACAGGTTTTTTTTTTTGGTCATCAAGTTTTTGACACCTTGCTAGGTGGTACTCGAATATTGCCATCCTAAAAGTGGTACAATCGGTGAAAAGGTTGAAAAGCCCTGTTCTGGAGTACTTGAAGGGTTGGAGGGCACAGAGGTTGGGGGAAAAAGAGGAAGAGAAGGGAAAGCAGGGCCAGAGAGAGAGCAGGATCCCCAAACTTTATGTGCTCCCCTCCAATTGTGCCGCCCCCCTTTTCAGCAAGGCCCCCATCAACCCCCACTTCTGCATTGCTCAGTTTCTGCCCCAAGGAGGCAGCACTGGCCCCACAGGAAGAAGAGTGGCTCTATCCTCAGAAGTTCAAAAGCAGCAGGAAACCCCACCTGCCCCCCCCAACAGAAAAAAAGGCCATTCTCACTTCACTGAGGGCCAACTTGGATTGTTGATAGGTGCAGATTTGAGGGGGGGTTATAAAATGGGGGAGGGAAAGGGGGAATCTGGGTGAGACCAGAGGCCATGGGAGCCTTAGGGGAAACCCAAACTGCTTACCTGGGAGATATGGGAAGTCAAATGGGGGAGTTAAGGAAGCAGCAATAAAGCCACATAGCCCCTGGATCTTCCTCCTTGCCTCCCCCCCCAGCTGGGAAATTCTTCCTCCTGTCCCAGAGTTCAGCCATCTGAGCAGGAATCGGCTTTGGACCCGGGATTCAGTGGGGCTCCCCCTCATTCCACAGAAAATCTCACTGTGGTTATCCCAAGATTTCTTCATTTCAACAACCCAATTAGGGCTCTGGAACCGTCATCCCCAGGCTCTTGCATTGAACCAGATTTATTCTGAATTTCACCCTTCTTTCTGCAGAAGCTGCTCTGAAACTTGTCCTCCTTTGGTTCTGATCCTGCACTTTGTCAGCACAAATAAAGGCAGAAATGCCCCTAAGCAAGCTTGGCAGGTTGTTGGTTGTGGCTACCCAACTCTCCACATGATCAGTGACTCTCAATGTAA
>JALGBA010001968.1:0-11081 GCA_023970755.1 Azemiops feae
GAACCTGAATATGTGTTTCTTTTTCAAATTTAAGTTGTGTCTGAAAAATTGACTTTTCTGACTGAATGGGATTTTTACCAACAATTGCGAGATTCGCCTTGGGCTAACTCCACAGGGAAAGCTCAAATCCAGAAAACCACTGTTTTTTCAGCTTCCCCATCCGAGTGGAACCTGAATATATTTTTCTTTTTCACATTTGAGCTCTCTCTGAAAAATTGACTTTTCTAGCTGAATGGGATTTTTACCAATTGCGAGATACGCCTTGGGCTAACTCCACAGGGAAAGCTCAGATCCGGAAAACAAGTGGTTTTTCAGCTTTCCCATCCGAGTGGAACCTGAATATGTGTTTCTTTTTCAAATTTAAGCTGTGACTGAAGAATTGACTTTTCTGGCTGAATGGGATTTTTACCAATTGCGAGATATGCATTGGGCTAACTCCACAGGGAAAGCTCACATCCAGAAAACCACTGGTTTTTCAGCTTCCCCATCCGAGTGGAACCTGAATATGTTTTTCTTTTTCACATTTGAGCTCTCTCTGAAGAATTGACTTTTCTGGCTGAATGGGATTTTTACCAACAATTGCGAGATACGCATTGTGCTAACTCCTCAAGGAAAGCTCACATGCAGAAAACAAGTGGTTTTTCAGCTTCCCCATCCGAGTGGAACCTGAATATGTGTTTCTTTTTTAAATTTAAGCTGTGACTGAAGAATTGACTTTTCCGGCTGAATGGGATTTTTACCAATTGCGAGATAGGCATTGGTAAGGGAAAGCCAAAGGGAAAGCTCACATCCGGAAAACAAGTGGTTTTTCAGCTTCACCAACCCTGGGGAACCTGAATATGTGTTTCTTTTTCACATTTGAGCTCTGTCTGAAAAATTGACTTTTCTAGCTGAATGGGATTTTTACCAATTGCGAGATTCGCCTTGGGCTAACTCCACAGGGAAAGCTCAGATCCGGAAAACAAGTGGTTTTTCAGCTTCCCTAACCCTGGGGAACTTGCATATGTGTTTCTTTTTCAAATTTCAACTGTGTCTGAAAAATTGACTTTTCTAGCTGAATGGGATTTTTATCAATTGCGAGATACGCCTTGGGCTAACTCCGCAAGGAAAGCTCACATCCAGAAAACAAGTGGTTTTTCAACTTCCCCATCCTACTGGAACCTGAATATGTGTTTCTTTTTCAAATTTAAGTTGTGTCTGAAAAATTGACTTTTCTGACTGAATGGGATTTTTACCAACAATTGCGAGATTCGCCTTGGGCTAACTCCACAGGGAAAGCTCAAATCCAGAAAACCACTGTTTTTTCAGCTTCCCCATCCGAGTGGAACCTGAATATATTTTTCTTTTTCACATTTGAGCTCTCTCTGAAAAATTGACTTTTCTAGCTGAATGGGATTTTTACCAATTGCGAGATACGCCTTGGGCTAACTCCACAGGGAAAGCTCAGATCCGGAAAACAAGTGGTTTTTCAGCTTTCCCATCCGAGTGGAACCTGAATATGTGTTTCTTTTTCAAATTTAAGCTGTGACTGAAGAATTGACTTTTCTGGCTGAATGGGATTTTTACCAATTGCGAGATATGCATTGGGCTAACTCCACAGGGAAAGCTCACATCCAGAAAACCACTGGTTTTTCAGCTTCCCCATCCGAGTGGAACCTGAATATGTTTTTCTTTTTCACATTTGAGCTCTCTCTGAAGAATTGACTTTTCTGGCTGAATGGGATTTTTACCAACAATTGCGAGATACGCATTGTGCTAACTCCTCAAGGAAAGCTCACATGCAGAAAACAAGTGGTTTTTCAGCTTCCCCATCCGAGTGGAACCTGAATATGTGTTTCTTTTTTAAATTTAAGCTGTGACTGAAGAATTGACTTTTCCGGCTGAATGGGATTTTTACCAATTGCGAGATAGGTATTGGTAAGGGAAAGCCAAAGGGAAAGCTCACATCCGGAAAACAAGTGGTTTTTCAGCTTCACCAACCCTGGGGAACCTGCATATGTGTTTCTTTTTCACATTTCAGCTCTCTCTGAAAAATTAACTTTTCTGGCTGAATGGGATTTTTACCAATTGCGAGATATGCCTTGAGCTAACTCCACAGGTAAAGCTCACATCCAGAAAACAAGTGGTTTTTCAGCTTACCCATCCGAATGGAACCGGCATATGTGTTTCTTTTTAAAATTTGAGCTCTGTCTGAAAAATTGACTTTTCTGGCTGAATGGGATTTTTACCAATTGCGAGATATGCCTTGAGCTAACTCCACAGGTAAAGCTCACATCCAGAAAACAAGTGGTTTTTCAACTTCCCCATCCGAGTGGAATCTGAATATGTGTTTCTTTTTCAAATTCAACCTGTGTCTGAAAGATTGACTTTTCTGGCTGAATGGGATTTTTACCAATTGGGAGATACGCCTTGGGCTAACTCCACAGGGAAAGCTCACATCCAGAAAACAAGTGGTTTTTCAACTTCCCCATCCGAATGGAACCGGCATATGTGTTTCTTTTTCAAACTTGAGCTCTGTCTGAAAAATTGACTTTTCTGGCTGAATGGGATTTTTACCAATTGCGAGATATGCCTTGAGCTAACTCCACAGGTAAAGCTCACATCCAGAAAACAAGTGGTTTTTCAACTTCCCCATCCGAATGGAACCGGCATCTGTGTTTCCTTTTCAAATTTCAGCAGTGTCTGAAAAATTGACTTTTCTGGCTGAATGGGATTTTTACCAATTGCGAGATATGCATTGGGCTAACTCCACAGGGAAAGCTCACATCCGGAAAACAAGTGGTTTTTCAGCTTCCCCATCCGAGTGGAATCTGAATATGTTTTTCTTTTTCACATTTGAGCTGTGTCTGAAAGATTGACTTTTCTGGCTGAATGGGATTTTTACCAACAATTGCGAGATATGCCTTGGGCTAACTCCTCAGGGAAAGCTCACATCCAGAAAACAAGTGGTTTTTCAGCTTCCCCATCCGAGTAGAACCTGCATATGTGTTTCTTTTTCCAATTTTATCCTGTGTCTGAAAAATTGACTTTTCTGGCTGAATGGCATTTTTACCAATTACGAGATACGCCTTGGGCTAACTCCACAAGGAAAGCTCAGATCCGGAAAACAAGTGGTTTTCCAGCTTCCCCATCCGAGCGGAACCTGAATATGTGTTTCATTTTTAAATTTAAGCTGTGTCTGAAGAATTGACTTTTCTGGCTGAATGGGATTTTTACCAATTGCGAGATATGCATTGGGCTAACTCCACAGGGAAAGTTCACATCCGGAAAACAAATGGTTTTTTGCTTACCCATCCGAGTGGAACCTGCATATGTGTTTCTTTTTCACATTTCAGCTCTCTCTGAAAAATTGACTTTTCTGGCTGAATGGGATTTTTACCAATTGCGAGATATGCCTTGAGCTAACTCCACAGGTAAAGCTCACATCCAGAAAACAAGTGGTTTTTCAACTTCCCCATCCGAATGGAACCGGCATCTGTGTTTCCTTTTCAAATTTCAGCAGTGTCTGAAAAATTGACTTTTCTGGCTGAATGGGATTTTTACCAATTGCGAGATATGCATTGGGCTAACTCCACAGGGAAAGCTCACATCCGGAAAACAAGTGGTTTTTCAGCTTCCCCATCCGAGTGGAATCTGAATATGTTTTTCTTTTTCACATTTGAGCTGTGTCTGAAAGATTGACTTTTCTGGCTGAATGGGATTTTTACCAACAATTGCGAGATATGCCTTGGGCTAACTCCTCAGGGAAAGCTCACATCCAGAAAACAAGTGGTTTTTCAGCTTCCCCATCCGAGTAGAACCTGCATATGTGTTTCTTTTTCCAATTTTATCCTGTGTCTGAAAAATTGACTTTTCTGGCTGAATGGCATTTTTACCAATTACGAGATACGCCTTGGGCTAACTCCACAAGGAAAGCTCAGATCCGGAAAACAAGTGGTTTTCCAGCTTCCCCATCCGAGCGGAACCTGAATATGTGTTTCATTTTTAAATTTAAGCTGTGTCTGAAGAATTGACTTTTCTGGCTGAATGGGATTTTTACCAATTGCGAGATATGCATTGGGCTAACTCCACAGGGAAAGTTCACATCCGGAAAACAAATGGTTTTTTGCTTACCCATCCGAGTGGAACCTGCATATGTGTTTCTTTTTCACATTTCAGCTCTCTCTGAAAAATTAACTTTTCTGGCTGAATGGGATTTTTACCAATTGCGAGAAACGCCGTTGGCTAACTACACAGGAAAAGCTCACATCGGGAAAATAAGTGGTTTTTCAACTTCCCCATCCGAGTGGAATCTGAATATGTGTTTCTTTTTCAAATTCAACCTGTGTCTGAAAGATTGACTTTTCTGGTTCAATGGGATTTTTACCAATTGCGAGAAATGCATTGGGCTAACACCACAGGGAAAGCTCAGATCTGGAAAACAAGTGGTTTTTCAGCTTCCCTAACCCTGGGGAACTTGCATATGTGTTTCTTTTTCAAATTGAAGTTGTGTCTGAAAAATTGACTTTTCTGACTGAATGGGATTTTTACCAACAATTGCGAGATTCGCCTTGGGCTAACTCCTCAGGGAAAGCTCACATCCAGAAAACAAGTGGTTTTTCAGCTTCCCCATCCGAGTGGAACCTGCATATGTGTTTCTTTTTCACATTTGAGCTCTCTCTGAAGAATTGACTTTTCTGGCTGAATGGGATTTTTACCAATTGCGAGATACGCCTTGGGCTAACTCCACAGGGAAAGCTCAGATCCGGAAAACAAGTGGTTTTTCAGCTTCCCTAACCCTGGGGAACTTGCATATGTTTTTCTTTTTCAAATTGAAGTTGTGTCTGAAAAATTGACTTTTCTGACTGAATGGGATTTTTACCAACAATTGCGAGATTCGCCTTGGGCTAACTCCTCAGGGAAAGCTCACATCCAGAAAACAAGTGGTTTTTCAGCTTCCCCATCCGAGTGGAACCTGCATATGTGTTTCTTTTTCACATTTGAGCTCTCTCTGAAGAATTGACTTTTCTGGCTGAATGGGATTTTTACCAATTGCGAGATATACATTGGGCTAACTCCACGGGGAAAGCTCAGATCCGGAAAACAAGTGGTTTTTCAGCTTCCCCATCCGAGTGGAACCTGAATATGTGTTTCTTTTTCAAATTTAAGCTGTGTCTGAAGAATTGACTTTTCTGGCTGAATGGGATTTTTACCAATTGCGAGAAACGCCATGGGCTAACTACACAGGAAAAGCTCACATCCAGAAAAAAAGTGGTTTTTCAGCTTCCCCATCCGAGTGGAATCTGAATATGTGTTTCTTTTTCAAATTCAACCTGTGTCTGAAAGATTGACTTTTCTGGCTGAACGTGATTTTTACCAACAATTGCGAGATACGCCTTGGGCTAACTCCTCAGGGAAACCTCACATCCAGAAAACAAGTGGTTTTTCAGCTTCCCTAACCCTGGGGAACTTGCATATGTGTTTCTTTTTCAAATTTCAACTGTGTCTGAAAAATTGACTTTTCTGACTGAATGGGATTTTTACCAACAATTGCGAGATTCGCCTTGGGCTAACTCCTCAGGGAAAGCTCACATCCAGAAAACAAGTGGTTTTTCAGCTTCCCCATCCGAGTGGAACCTGCATATGTGTTTCTTTTTCACATTTGAGCTCTCTCTGAAGAATTGACTTTTCTGGCTGAATGGGATTTTTACCAATTGCGAGATATACATTGGGCTAACTCCACGGGGAAAGCTCAGATCCGGAAAACAAGTGGTTTTTCAGCTTCCCCATCCGAGTGGAACCTGAATATGTGTTTCTTTTTCAAATTTAAGCTGTGTCTGAAGAATTGACTTTTCTGGCTGAATGGGATTTTTACCAATTGCGAGAAACGCCATGGGCTAACTACACAGGAAAAGCTCACATCCAGAAAAAAAGTGGTTTTTCAGCTTCCCCATCCGAGTGGAATCTGAATATGTGTTTCTTTTTCAAATTCAACCTGTGTCTGAAAGATTGACTTTTCTGGCTGAACGTGATTTTTACCAACAATTGCGAGATACGCCTTGGGCTAACTCCTCAGGGAAACCTCACATCCAGAAAACAAGTGGTTTTTCAGCTTCCCTAACCCTGGGGAACTTGCATATGTGTTTCTTTTTCAAATTTCAACTGTGTCTGAAAAATTGACTTTTCTAGCTGAATGGGATTTTTATCAATTGCGAGACACGCCTTGGGCTAACTCCGCAAGGAAAGCTCACATCCAGAAAACAAGTGGTTTTTCAGCTTCCCCATCTGACTGGAACCTGAATATCTGTTTCTTTTTCAAATATAAGTTGTGTCTGAAAAATTGACTTTTCTCACTGAATGGGATTTTTACCAACAATTGCGAGATTCGCCTTGGGCTAACTCCTCAGGGAAAGCTCACATCCAGAAAACAAGTGGTTTTTCAGCTTCCCCATCCGAGTGGAACCTGAATATGTTTTTCCTTTTCACATTTGAGCTCTCTCTGAAGAATTGACTTTTCTAGCTGAATGGGATTTTTACCAATTGCGAGATACGCCTTGGGCTAACTCCACAGGGAAAGCTCAGATCCGGAAAACAAGTGGTTTTTCAGCTTCCCCATCCGAGTGGAACCTGAATATGTGTTTCTTTTTCACATTTGAGCTCTGTCTGAAAAATTGACTTTTCTAGCTGAATGGGATTTTTACCAATTGCGAGATTCGCCTTGGGCTAACTCCACAGGGAAAGCTCAGATCCGGAAAACAAGTGGTTTTTCAGCTTCCCTAACCCTGGGGAACTTGCATATGTGTTTCTTTTTCAAATTTCAACTGTGTCTGAAAAATTGACTTTTCTAGCTGAATGGGATTTTTATCAATTGCGAGATACGCCTTGGGCTAACTCCGCAAGGAAAGCTCACATCCAGAAAACAAGTGGTTTTTCAACTTCCCCATCCTACTGGAACCTGAATATGTGTTTCTTTTTCAAATTTAAGTTGTGTCTGAAAAATTGACTTTTCTGACTGAATGGGATTTTTACCAACAATTGCGAGATTCGCCTTGGGCTAACTCCACAGGGAAAGCTCAAATCCAGAAAACCACTGTTTTTTCAGCTTCCCCATCCGAGTGGAACCTGAATATATTTTTCTTTTTCACATTTGAGCTCTCTCTGAAAAATTGACTTTTCTAGCTGAATGGGATTTTTACCAATTGCGAGATACGCCTTGGGCTAACTCCACAGGGAAAGCTCAGATCCGGAAAACAAGTGGTTTTTCAGCTTTCCCATCCGAGTGGAACCTGAATATGTGTTTCTTTTTCAAATTTAAGCTGTGACTGAAGAATTGACTTTTCTGGCTGAATGGGATTTTTACCAATTGCGAGATATGCATTGGGCTAACTCCACAGGGAAAGCTCACATCCAGAAAACCACTGGTTTTTCAGCTTCCCCATCCGAGTGGAACCTGAATATGTTTTTCTTTTTCACATTTGAGCTCTCTCTGAAGAATTGACTTTTCTGGCTGAATGGGATTTTTACCAACAATTGCGAGATACGCATTGTGCTAACTCCTCAAGGAAAGCTCACATGCAGAAAACAAGTGGTTTTTCAGCTTCCCCATCCGAGTGGAACCTGAATATGTGTTTCTTTTTTAAATTTAAGCTGTGACTGAAGAATTGACTTTTCCGGCTGAATGGGATTTTTACCAATTGCGAGATAGGTATTGGTAAGGGAAAGCCAAAGGGAAAGCTCACATCCGGAAAACAAGTGGTTTTTCAGCTTCACCAACCCTGGGGAACCTGCATATGTGTTTCTTTTTCACATTTCAGCTCTCTCTGAAAAATTAACTTTTCTGGCTGAATGGGATTTTTACCAATTGCGAGATATGCCTTGAGCTAACTCCACAGGTAAAGCTCACATCCAGAAAACAAGTGGTTTTTCAGCTTACCCATCCGAATGGAACCGGCATATGTGTTTCTTTTTCAAATTCAACCTGTGTCTGAAAGATTGACTTTTCTGGCTGAATGGGATTTTTACCAATTGCGAGATATGCCTTGAGCTAACTCCACAGGTAAAGCTCACATCCAGAAAACAAGTGGTTTTTCAACTTCCCCATCCGAGTGGAATCTGAATATGTGTTTCTTTTTCAAATTCAACCTGTGTCTGAAAGATTGACTTTTCTGGCTGAATGGGATTTTTACCAATTGGGAGATACGCCTTGGGCTAACTCCACAGGGAAAGCTCACATCCAGAAAACAAGTGGTTTTTCAACTTCCCCATCCGAATGGAACCGGCATATGTGTTTCTTTTTCAAACTTGAGCTCTGTCTGAAAAATTGACTTTTCTGGCTGAATGGGATTTTTACCAATTGCGAGATATGCCTTGAGCTAACTCCACAGGTAAAGCTCACATCCAGAAAACAAGTGGTTTTTCAACTTCCCCATCCGAATGGAACCGGCATCTGTGTTTCCTTTTCAAATTTCAGCAGTGTCTGAAAAATTGACTTTTCTGGCTGAATGGGATTTTTACCAATTGCGAGATATGCATTGGGCTAACTCCACAGGGAAAGCTCACATCCGGAAAACAAGTGGTTTTTCAGCTTCACCAACCCTGGGGAACCTGCATATGTGTTTCTTTTTCACATTTCAGCTCTCTCTGAAAAATTAACTTTTCTGGCTGAATGGGATTTTTACCAATTTCTAGATACGTCGTGGGCTAACTACAAAGGGAAATCTCACATCCAGAAAACAAGTGGTTTTTCAGTTTCCCCATCCGTGTAGAACCTGCATATGTGTTTCTTTTTCCAATTTTATCCTGTGTCTGAAAAATTGACTTTTCTGGCTGAATGGGATTTTTACCAATTGCGAGATACTCCTTGGGCTAACTCCACAAGGAAATCTCACATCCAGAAAACAAGTGGTTTTTCAGCTTCCCCATCTGACTGGAACCTGAATATGTGTTTCTTTTTCAAATTTAAGTTGTGTCTGAAAAATTGACTTTTCTGACTGAATGGGATTTTTACCAACAATTGCGAGATTCGCCTTGGGCTAACTCCACAGGGAAAGCTCACATCCGGAAAACAAGTGGTTTTTCAGCTTCCCTAACCCTGGGGAACCTGCATATGTGTTTCTTTTTCACATTTGAGCTCTCTCTGAAGAATTGACTTTTCTGGCTGAATGGGATTTTTACAAATTGCGAGATACGCCTTGGGCTAACTCCACAAGGAAAGCTCATATCCAGAAAACAAGGGGTTTTTCAGCTTCCCCATCCGACTGGAACCTGAATATGTGTTTCTTTTTCAAATTTAAGTTGTGTCTGAAAAATTGACTTTTCTGACTGAATGGGATTTTTACCAACAATTGCGAGATTCGCCTTGGGCTAACTCTTCAGGGAAAGCTCACATCCAGAAAACAAGTGGTTTTTCAGCTTCCCCATCCGAGTGGAAGCTGACTATGTCTTTCTTTTCACATTTGAGCTGTGTCTGAAGAATTGACTTTTCTGGCTGAATGGGATTTTTACCAATTGCGAGATATGCATTGGGCTAACTCCACAGGGAAAGCTCACATCGGGAAAATAAGTGGTTTTTCACCTTCCCCATCCGAGTGAAATCTGAATATGTGTTTCTTTTTCAAATTCAACCTGTGTCTGAAAGATTGACTTTTCTGGCTCAATGGGATTTTTACCAACAATTGCGAGATACGCCTTGGGCTAACTCCTCAGGGAAAGCTCACATCCAGAAAACAAGTGGTTTTTCAGCTTACCCATCCGAGTGGACCGGGCATATTTTTCTTTGTCAAAAATGACTCTGTTGAAGAATTTGACTTTCTTGATGTGGATTTTTACCATTGCGAGATATGCATTGGTCTAACTCACAGGGAAGTTCCACCTGAAACATGGTTTTTTGCTTACCCATCCGAGTGGAAACCTGCTGTGTGTTTCTTTTCACATTTGAGCTCTGTCTGAAAATTGACTTTTCTGGCTGATGGCATTTTTACGCATTTACCTAGATACCCTTGGGCTAACTCCACAAGAAATCTCAGATCCAGGAAAACTGGTTTCTTCAGCTTCCTCCCATCCGAGCGGACCTGATATGTGTTTCATTTTTAAATTTAAGCGTGTCTGAAGAATTAGACTTCTGGCTGAATGGGATTTTTACTAACCATTGCGAGATATGCATTGGGCTAACTCCACAGGGAAAGTTCACATCCGGAAAACAAATGGTTTTTTGCTTACCCATCCGAGTGGAACCTGCATATGTGTTTCTTTTTCACATTTCAGCTCTCTCTGAAAAATTAACTTTTCTGGCTGAATGGGATTTTTACCAATTGCGAGAAACGCCGTTGGCTAACTACACAGGAAAAGCTCACATCGGGAAAATAAGTGGTTTTTCAACTTCCCCATCCGAGTGGAATCTGAATATGTGTTTCTTTTTCAAATTCAACCTGTGTCTGAAAGATTGACTTTTCTGGTTCAATGGGATTTTTACCAATTGCGAGAAATGCATTGGGCTAACACCACAGGGAAAGCTCAGATCTGGAAAACAAGTGGTTTTTCAGCTTCCCTAACCCTGGGGAACTTGCATATGTGTTTCTTTTTCAAATTGAGGTTGTGTCTGAAAAATTGACTTTTCTGACTGAATGGGATTTTTACCAACAATTGCGAGATTCGCCTTGGGCTAACTCCTCAGGGAAAGCTCACATCCAGAAAACAAGTGGTTTTTCAGCTTCCCCATCCGAATGGAATCTGAATATGTGTTTCTTTTTCACATTTCAGCTATGTCTGAAAAATTGACTTTTCGGGCTGAATGGGATTTTTACCAATTGCGAGATATGCATTGGGCTAACTCCACAGGGAAAGCTCACATCCAGAAAACCACTGGTTTTTCAGCTTCCCCATCCGAGTGGAACCTGAATATGTTTTTCTTTTTCACATTTGAGCTCTCTCTGAAGAATTGACTTTTCTGGCTGAATGGGATTTTTACCAACAATTGCGAGATACGCATTGTGCTAAATCCTCAAGGAAAGCTCACATCCAGAATACAAGTGGTTTTTCAGCTTCCCCAGCCGAGTGGAAACTGAATATGTGTTTCTTTTTCAAATTTAAGCTGTGTCTGAAGA
>JALGBA010001969.1:0-10074 GCA_023970755.1 Azemiops feae
CTTCAGAAAGAGCTCAATTGTGAAAAAGAAACACATATGCAGGTTCCCCAGGGATGGTGAAGGTGAAAAACCACTTGTTTTCTGGATGTGAGCTTTCCCTGTGGAGTTAGCCCAATGCATATCTCGCAATTGTTGGTAAAAATCCCATTCAGCCAGAAAAGTCAATTTTTCATTGAGAGCTGAAATGTGAAAAAGAAACACATATTCAGGTTTCACTCGGATGGGGAAGCTGAAAAACCACTTGTTTTCTGGATGTGAGCTTTCCTTGAGGAGTTAGCCCAAGGCGTATCTCACAATTGATAAAAATCACATTCAGCCAGAAAAGTCAATTCTTCAGAGAGAGCTCAAATGTGAAAAAGAAACACATATTCAGGTTCCACTCGGATGGGGAAGCTGAAAAACCACTTGTTTTCTACATGTGAGCTTTCCTTGAGGAGTTAGCCCAAGGCGTATCTCGCAATTGTTGGTAAAAATCCCATTCAGCCAGAAAAGTCAATTTTTCAGACACAGCTTAAATGTGAAAAAGAAACACATATTTAGGTTCTACTCTGATGGGGAAACTGAAAAACCACTTGTTTTCTGGATGTGAGCTTTCCCTGAGGAGTTAGCCCAAGGTGTATCTCGCAATTGTTGGTAAAAATCCCATTCAGCCAGAAAAGTCAATTTTTCTGACAGAGCTCAAATGTGAAAAAGAAACACATATTCAGGTTCCACTCGGATGGGGAAGCTGAAAAACCAGTGGTTTTCTGGATGTGAGCTTTCCCTGTGGAGTTAGCCCAAGGCGAATCTCGCAATTGTTGGTAAAAATCCCATTCAGTCAGAAAAGTCAATTTTTCAGACACAACTTAAATTTGAAAAAGAAACACATATTGAGGTTCCACTCGGATGGGGAATCTGAAAAACCACTTGTTTTCTGGATGTGAGCTTTCCTTGTGGACTTAGCCCAAGGCGTATCTCGCAATTGGTAAAAATCCCATTCAGCCAAAAAGTTATTTTCAGACAGAGCTAAAAAGTGAAAACAAAAAAAAAAAAAAAGAACACATATGCAAGTTCCACAGGGTTAGGGAAGCTGAAAAACCACTTGTTTTCCGGATGTGAGCTTTCCCTGTGGAGTTAGCCCAAGGCATATCTCGCAATTGGTAAAAATCCCATTCAGCCAGAAAAGCCAATTTTTCAGACACAGGTTGAATTTGAAAAAGAAACACATATTCAGGTTCCACTCAGATGGGGAAGCTGCAAAACCACTTGTTTTCCGGATCTGAGCTTTCCCTCTGGAGTTAGCCCAACGCGTATCTCGCAATTGTTGGTAAAAATCCCATTCAGCCAGAAAAGTCAATTTTTCAGACACAGGTTAAAATTGGAAAAAGAAACACATATGCAGGTTCTACTCGGATGGGGAAACTGAAAAACCACTTGTTTTCCGGATCTGAGCTTTCACTGTGGAGTTAGCCCAAGGCGTATCTCGCAATTAGTAAAATCCCTATTCAGCCAGACAAGTCAATTCTTCAGAGAGAGCTCAAATGTGAAAAAGAAACAGATATGCAAGTTCCACTCGGATGGGGAAGCTGAAAAACCACTTGTTTTCTGGATGTGAGCTTTCCCTGAGGAGTTAGCCCAAGGCGTATCGCACAATTGTTGGTAAAAATCCCTTTCAGTCAGAAAAGTCAATTTTTCAGACACAACTTAAATTTGAAAAAGAAACACATATTCAGGTTCCAGTCGGATGGGGAAGCTGAAAAACCACTTGTTTTCTGGATATGAGCTTTCCTTGTGGAGTTAGCACAAGGCGTATCTCGCAATTTGTAAAAATCCCATTCAGCCAGAAAAGTCAATGTTTCAGACAGAGCTCAAATGTGAAAAAGAAACACATATGCAGGTTCCCCAGGGATGGTGAAGGTGAAAAACCACTTGTTTTCCGGATGTGAGCTTTCCCTGTGGAGTTAGCCCAATGCATATCTCGCAATTGTTTGTAAAAATCCCATTGAGCCAGAAAAGTCAAATTTTCAGACACAGGGTAAAATTGGAAAAAGAAACACATATGCAGGTTCTACTCTGATGGGGAAACTGAAAAACCACTTGTTTTCTGGATGTGAGCTTTCCCTGAGGAGTTAGCCCAAGGCGTATCTCCCAATTGTTGGTAAAAATCCCATTCAGCCAGAAAAGTCAATTTTTCTGACAGAGCTCAAATGTGAAAAAGAAACACATATGCAAGTTCCACTCGGATGGGGAAGCTGAAAAAACACTTGTTTTCTGGATGTGAGCTTTCCCTGAGGAGTTAGCCCAAGGTGTATCTCGCAATTGTTGGTAAAAATCCCATTCAGCCAGAAAAGTCAATTTTTCAGACACAGGTTAAAATTGGAAAAAGAAACAAATATGCAGGTTCTACTCGGATGGGGAAACTGAAAAACCACTTGTTTTCCGGATGTGAGCTTTCCCTGTGGAGTTAGCCCAATGCATATCTCGCAATTGTTGGTAAAAATCCCATTCAGCCAGAAAAGTCAATTTTTCTGACAGAGCTCAAATGTGAAAAAGAAACAAATATGCAAGTTCCACTTGGATGGGGAAGCTGAAAAAACACTTGTTTTCGGATGTGAGCTTTCCATGAGGAGTGAGCCCAAGGCGTATCTCGCAATTGTTGGTTAAAAATCCCATTCAGCCAGAAAAGTCAATTTTTAGCAACAGCGTTAAAATTGGAAAAAAGAAAACAATATTGAAGATTACTCGGATGGGTGTAAACCTTGAAAAACACTTGTTCAGATGTGAGCTTCTGTGTAGTTAGCCCAAGCATTATCTCGCAATTGCGTTAACAAATCCCATTCAGCCAGACAAAGTTAATTTCAGACAGTAGCTCAAAATGTTTCCCAAAAGAAACACATATGCAGGTTCCCCAGGGTTGGTGAAGCTGAAAAACCACTTGTTTTCCGGATTTGAGCTTTCCCTGTGGAGTTAGCCCAATGCATATCTCGCAATTGGTAAAAATCCCATTCAGCCAGAAAAGTCAATTCTTCAGAAAGAGCTCAAATGTGAAAAAGAAACACATATGCAGGTTCCCCAGGGATGGTGAAGCTGAAAAACCACTTGTTTTCTGGATTTGAGCTTTCCCTGTGGAGTTAGCCCACGGCGTATCTCAAAATTGGTAAAAATCCCATTCAGCCAGAAAAGTCAATTTTTCAGAGAGAGCTGAAATTTGAAAAAGAAACACATATGCAGGTTCCCCAGGGATGGTGAAGCTGAAAAACCACTTGTTTTCTGGATGTGAGCTTTCCCTGTGGAGTTAGCCCAATGCATATCTCACAATTGATAAAAATCACATTCAGCCAGAAAAGTCAATTCTTCAGAAAGAGCTCAAATGTGAAAAAGAAACACATATTCAGGTTCCACTCGGATGGGGAAGCTGAAAAACCACTTGTTTTCTGCATGTGAGCTTTCCTTGAGGAGTTAGCCCAAGGCGTATCTCGCAATTGTTGGTAAAAATCCCATTCAGCCAGAAAAGTCAATTTTTCAGACACAGCTTAAATTTGAAAAAGAAACACATATTTAGGTTCTACTCTGATGGGGAAACTGAAAAACCACTTGTTTTCTGGATGTGAGCTTTCCCTGAGGAGTTAGCCCAAGGCGTATTTCGCAATTGTTGGTAAAAATCCCATTCAGCCAGAAAAGTCAATTTTTCTGACAGAGCTCAAATGTGAAAAAGAAACACATATTCAGGTTCCACTCGGATGGGGAAGCTGAAAAACCAGTGGTTTTCTGGATGTGAGCTTTCCCTGTGGAGTTAGCCCAAGGCGAATCTCGCAATTGTTGGTAAAAATCCCATTCAGTCAGAAAAGTCAATTTTTCAGACACAACTTAAATTTGAAAAAGAAACACATATTGAGGTTCCACTCGGATGGGGAATCTGAAAAACCACTTGTTTTCCGGATCTGAGCTTTCCCTGTGGAGTTAGCCCAAGGTGTATCTCGCAATTGGTAAAAATCCCATTCAGCCAGAAAAGTTAATTTTTCAGACAGAGCTCAAATGTGAAAAAGAAACACATATGCAAGTTCCCCAGGGTTAGGGAAGCTGAAAAACCACTTGTTTTCCGGATGTGAGCTTTCCCTGTGGAGTTAGCCCAAGGCATATCTCGCAATTGGTAAAAATCCCATTCAGCCAGAAAAGCCAATTTTTCAGACACAGGTTGAATTTGAAAAAGAAACACATATTCAGGTTCCACTCAGATGGGGAAGCTGCAAAACCACTTGTTTTCCGGATCTGAGCTTTCCCTGTGGAGTTACCCCAACGCGTATCTCGCAATTGTTGGTAAAAATCCCATTCAGCCAGAAAAGTCAATTTTTCACACACAGGTTAAAATTGGAAAAAGAAACACATATGCAGGTTCTACTCGGATGGGGAAACTGAAAAACCACTTGTTTTCCGGATCTGAGCTTTCACTGTGGAGTTAGCCCAAGGCGTATCTCGCAATTAGTAAAATCCCTATTCAGCCAGAAAAGTCAATTCTTCAGAGAGAGCTCAAATGTGAAAAAGAAACAGATATGCAAGTTCCACTCGGATGGGGAAGCTGAAAAACCACTTGTTTTCTGGATGTGAGCTTTCCCTGAGGAGTTAGCCCAAGGCGTATCGCACAATTGTTGGTAAAAATCCCTTTCAGTCAGAAAAGTCAATTTTTCAGACACAACTTAAATTTGAAAAAGAAACACATATTCAGGTTCCAGTCGGATGGGGAAGCTGAAAAACCACTTGTTTTCTGGATATGAGCTTTCCTTGTGGAGTTAGCACAAGGCGTATCTCGCAATTTGTAAAAATCCCATTCAGCCAGAAAAGTCAATGTTTCAGACAGAGCTCAAATGTGAAAAAGAAACACATATGCAGGTTCCCCAGGGTTGGTGAACCTGAAAAACCACTTGTTTTCCGGATGTGAGCTTTCCCTGTGGAGTTAGCCCAATGCATATCTCGCAATTGTTTGTAAAAATCCCATTGAGCCAGAAAAGTCAAATTTTCAGACACAGGGTAAATGTGTGAAAAGAACACAATGCAGGTTCTACTCTGATGGGGAAACTGAAAACCACTTGTTTCTGGAGTGAGCTTTCAATGAGAGTTAAGCCCAAGGCGTATCCTCCCAATTGTTGGTAAAAAATCCCATTCAGCCAGAAAAGTCAATTTTCAGCCACAGCTGAAATTTGAAAAAGAAACACATATGCAAGTTCCCCAGGATTAGGGAAGCTGAAAAACCACTTGTTTTCCGGATGTGAGCTTTCCCTGTGGAGTTAGCCCAAGGCGTATCTCGCAATTGGTAAAAATCCCATTCAGCTAGAAAAGTCAATTCTTCAGAGAGAGCTCAAATGTGAAAAACAAACACATATGCAGGTTCTACTCTGATGGGGAACTGAAAAACCACTTGTTTTCCGGATGTGAGCTGCCTGTGGAGTTAGCCCAATGCATATCTCGCAATTGTTGGTAAAAATCCCATTCAGCCAGAAAAGGTCACTTTTCTGACAGAGCCAAAGTGAAAAAGAAACAAATAGCAAGTTACACTTGGAGGGGAGCTGAAAAAAACCATGTTTTCTGGATGTGAGCTTCCATGAGGAGTTAGCCCAAGGCGTATTCGCCATTGTTGTAGAAAAATCCCATTCCAGCAGGAAAAGGTCAATTTTCAGGACACAGGTTAAAATTGGAAAAAGAAACACATATGAGATATACTCGGATGGGGAAACTGAAAAACCACTTGTTTTCAGATGTGAGCTTCCCTGTGTAGTTAAGCCGCAATGCATATCTCGCAAATGGTTACAAATCCCATTCAGCCAGAAAAGTTAATTTTTCAGACAGAGCTCAAATGTGAAAAAGAAACACATATGCAGGTTCCCCAGGGTTGGTGAAGCTGAAAAACCACTTGTTTTCCGGATTTGAGCTTTCCCTGTGGAGTTAGCCCAATGCATATCTCGCAATTGGTAAAAATCCCATTCAGCCAGAAAAGTCAATTCTTCAGAAAGAGCTCAAATGTGAAAAAGAAACACATATGCAGGTTCCCCAGGGATGGTGAAGCTGAAAAACCACTTGTTTTCTGGATTTGAGCTTTCCCTGTGGAGTTAGCCCACGGCGTATCTCAAAATTGGTAAAAATCCCATTCAGCCAGAAAAGTCAATTTTTCAGAGAGAGCTGAAATTTGAAAAAGAAACACATATGCAGGTTCCCCAGGGATGGTGAAGCTGAAAAACCACTTGTTTTCTGGATGTGAGCTTTCCCTGTGGAGTTAGCCCAATGCATATCTCACAATTGATAAAAATCACATTCAGCCAGAAAAGTCAATTCTTCAGAAAGAGCTCAAATGTGAAAAAGAAACACATATTCAGGTTCCACTCGGATGGGGAAGCTGAAAAACCACTTGTTTTCTGCATGTGAGCTTTCCTTGAGGAGTTAGCCCAAGGCGTATCTCGCAATTGTTGGTAAAAATCCCATTCAGCCAGAAAAGTCAATTTTTCAGACACAGCTTAAATTTGAAAAAGAAACACATATTTAGGTTCTACTCTGATGGGGAAACTGAAAAACCACTTGTTTTCTGGATGTGAGCTTTCCCTGAGGAGTTAGCCCAAGGCGTATTTCGCAATTGTTGGTAAAAATCCCATTCAGCCAGAAAAGTCAATTTTTCTGACAGAGCTCAAATGTGAAAAAGAAACACATATTCAGGTTCCACTCGGATGGGGAAGCTGAAAAACCAGTGGTTTTCTGGATGTGAGCTTTCCCTGTGGAGTTAGCCCAAGGCGAATCTCGCAATTGTTGGTAAAAATCCCATTCAGTCAGAAAAGTCAATTTTTCAGACACAACTTAAATTTGAAAAAGAAACACATATTGAGGTTCCACTCGGATGGGGAATCTGAAAAACCACTTGTTTTCCGGATCTGAGCTTTCCCTGTGGAGTTAGCCCAAGGTGTATCTCGCAATTGGTAAAAATCCCATTCAGCCAGAAAAGTTAATTTTTCAGACAGAGCTCAAATGTGAAAAAGAAACACATATGCAAGTTCCCCAGGGTTAGGGAAGCTGAAAAACCACTTGTTTTCCGGATGTGAGCTTTCCCTGTGGAGTTAGCCCAAGGCATATCTCGCAATTGGTAAAAATCCCATTCAGCCAGAAAAGCCAATTTTTCAGACACAGGTTGAATTTGAAAAAGAAACACATATTCAGGTTCCACTCAGATGGGGAAGCTGCAAAACCACTTGTTTTCCGGATCTGAGCTTTCCCTGTGGAGTTACCCCAACGCGTATCTCGCAATTGTTGGTAAAAATCCCATTCAGCCAGAAAAGTCAATTTTTCACACACAGGTTAAAATTGGAAAAAGAAACACATATGCAGGTTCTACTCGGATGGGGAAACTGAAAAACCACTTGTTTTCCGGATCTGAGCTTTCACTGTGGAGTTAGCCCAAGGCGTATCTCGCAATTAGTAAAATCCCTATTCAGCCAGAAAAGTCAATTCTTCAGAGAGAGCTCAAATGTGAAAAAGAAACAGATATGCAAGTTCCACTCGGATGGGGAAGCTGAAAAACCACTTGTTTTCTGGATGTGAGCTTTCCCTGAGGAGTTAGCCCAAGGCGTATCGCACAATTGTTGGTAAAAATCCCTTTCAGTCAGAAAAGTCAATTTTTCAGACACAACTTAAATTTGAAAAAGAAACACATATTCAGGTTCCAGTCGGATGGGGAAGCTGAAAAACCACTTGTTTTCTGGATATGAGCTTTCCTTGTGGAGTTAGCACAAGGCGTATCTCGCAATTTGTAAAAATCCCATTCAGCCAGAAAAGTCAATGTTTCAGACAGAGCTCAAATGTGAAAAAGAAACACATATGCAGGTTCCCCAGGGTTGGTGAACCTGAAAAACCACTTGTTTTCCGGATGTGAGCTTTCCCTGTGGAGTTAGCCCAATGCATATCTCGCAATTGTTTGTAAAAATCCCATTGAGCCAGAAAAGTCACATTTTCAGACACAGGGTAAAATTGGAAAAAGAAACACATATGCAGGTTCTACTCTGATGGGGAAACTGAAAAACCACTTGTTTTCTGGATGTGAGCTTTCCCTGAGGAGTTAGCCCAAGGCGTATCTCCCAATTGTTGGTAAAAATCCCATTCAGCCAGAAAAGTCAATTTTTCTGACAGAGCTCAAATGTGAAAAAGAAACACATAAATGCTGTTCTACTCTGATGGGAAACTGAAACCACTGTTTTCTGGTAGTGAGCTTTCCCTAGGAGTTAGCCCAAGGCGTATCTCCAATTGTTGTAAAAATCCTCCATTCAGCCAGAAAGTCAATTTTTCTGACAGAGCTCAAATGTGAAAGAAACACATATAGCAAGTTCCACTCGGAGGGGGAAGCTGAAAAAAACACTTGTATTTCTGATCTGAGCTTTCCCTGTGGAGTTAGCCAAAGGCGTATCTCTCAATTTGTAAAAATCCCATTGAACCAGAAAAGTCAATTCTTCAGACAGAGCTCAAATGTGAAAAAGAAACACATATGCAGGTTCTACTCGGATGGGGAAACTGAAAAACCACTTTTTTTCCGGATCTGAGCTTTCCCTGTGGAGTTAGCCCAAGGCGTATCTCGCAATTAGTAAAATCCCTATTCAGCCAGAAAAGTCAATTCTTCAGAGAGAGCTCAAATGTGAAAAAGAAACAGATATGCAAGTTCCACTCGGATGGGGAAGCTGAAAAACCACTTGTTTTCTGGATGTGAGCTTTCCCTGAGGAGTTAGCCCAAGGCGTATCGCACAATTGTTGGTAAAAATCCCTTTCAGTCAGAAAAGTCAATTTTTCAGACACAACTTAAATTTGAAAAAGAAACACATATTCAGGTTCCAGTCGGATGGGGAAGCTGAAAAACCACTTGTTTTCTGGATATGATCTTTCCTTGTGGAGTTAGCACAAGGCGTATCTCGCAATTTGTAAAAATCCCATTCAGCCAGAAAAGTCAATGTTTCAGACAGAGCTCAAATGTGAAAAAGAAACACATATGCAGGTTCCCCAGGGTTGGTGAAGCTGAAAAACCACTTGTTTTCCGGATTTGAGCTTTCCCTGTGGAGTTAGCCCAATGCATATCTCGCAATTGGTAAAAATCCCATTCAGCCAGAAAAGTCAATTCTTCAGAAACAGCTCAAATGTGAAAAAGAAACACATATGCAGGTTCCCCAGGGTTGGTGAAGCTGAAAAACCACTTGTTTTCCGGATGTGAGCTTTCCCTGTGGAGTTAGCCCAATGCATATCTCGCAATTGTTTGTAAAAATCCCATTGAGCCAGAAAAGTCACATTTTCAGACACAGGGTAAAATTGGAAAAAGAAACACATATGCAGGTTCTACTCTGATGGGGAAACTGAAAAACCACTTGTTTTCTGGATGTGAGCTTTCCCTGAGGAGTTAGCCCAAGGCGTATCTCCCAATTGTTGGTAAAAATCCCATTCAGCCAGAAAAGTCAATTTTTCTGACAGAGCTCAAATGTGAAAAAGAAACCATATTTAGTTCTACTCTGATGGGGAAACGCTCAAAAACACTTGTTTTCTGGATGTGAGCTTTCCGGAGAATTGCCCGAGCCGTATCTCGCATTTTTGGTAAAAAATCCCATTCAGCCAGAAAAGTCAAATTTTCAGACACAGGGTAAAATTGGAAAAAGAAACACATATGCAGGTTCTACTCTGATGGGGAAACTGAAAAACCACTTGTTTTCTGGATGTGAGCTTTCCCTGAGGAGTTAGCCCAAGGCGTATCTCGCAATTGTTGGTAAAAATCCCATTCAGCCAGAAAAGTCAATTTTTCTGACAGAGCTCAAATGTGAAAAAGAAACACATATTCAGGTTCCACTCGGATGGGGAAGCTGAAAAACCAGTGCTTTTCTGGATGTGAGCTTTCCCTGTGGAGTTAGCCCAAGGCGTATCTCGCAATTGTTGGTAAAAATCCCATTCAGCCAGAAAAGTCAATTTTTCTGACAGAGCTCAAATGTGAAAAAGAAACACATATTCAGGTTCCATTCGGATGGGGAAGCTGAAAAACCAGTGGTTTTCTGGATGTGAGCTTTCCCTGTGGAGTTAGCCCAAGGCGTATCTCGC
>JALGBA010001970.1:0-183144 GCA_023970755.1 Azemiops feae
GAGGAGGAGGAGGAGGAGGAGGAGGAAAAGGACTGTGGGGCCCTTGGTGCTCTCTGAGCTTGGTAGTTTTCTTGCAGACGTTTCATGACCCAACTGGGTAACGTCATCAGTGCTAAAAGGGAATGGGATTTGAGGAGGAGGAGGAGGAGGAGGAAAAGGACTGTGGGGTCCTCAGTGCTCTCTGAGCTTGCTTGTTTTCTTGCAGACATTTCATGACCCAACTGGGTAACATCATCAGTGCTAGAAGGAGTTGGAGGAGGAGGAGGAGGGAGACTGACCTTCTGCTGAACACCTGCCTGTCCTTGGGCCACCTGTGGCTGGATGACCTTCTGCTGGGCCGTCTGGTGGTGCTGAGCCTGCTTCACCTTCAAAAACTGTTGGACGTGGAGCGGCTGAGTCATCACGGCCTGCCCTCCTGCGCGGGGACGCAAAGAGCAGAAGGCGTAAGCCACTTTTTTTCAGTGTCCTCGTAACTTTGAACCATCACTAAACGAATGGTTGTAAGTAGAGAATTACCTGTATATATATATATATATCCAGACCCATCGACTGGGCGGCTACAGGAAGTGGGTAAACAAACGAACAAAGGGTTCAACTAAACTAGCCAGCCCCATTTCCCACCCAAATCCTTCCCCCCCCACCACATACCGGCTGCTTTCTGCGGCTGCCCAATCGCCACGCTGATTCCAGAGACGGTGACGGGGAGGGCGGTAACCCCTGCCGAGGACACCACCGGAACGGACATCACGGGTGGCTTGGCCAAAGCCACTTGGGCGGCTTGAGGCGTCTGAGCTTGGATCTGGCTTTGGGCTTGAAGCTGAGAAGCAGCAACACGAGTCTAAGCAGGAAGGAATCGGGATTACTGTACAGGCGCAAAGCAAGAGGCCGGGAACTGGGAACGTCTAGACCAAGGATAGGCAACCTTGCCTCTTTTATGACTCGTGGACTTCAACTCCCAGAATTCCTGAGCCAGCATGGCTCAGCTTGGAAACCTCTCCTTTTCCCCTCAGCGTGGCTGGCTCAGGAATTCTGGGAGTTGAAGTCCACGAGTCATAAAAGAGCCAAGGTTGCCTACCCCTGTTCTAGTCTAACGAAGAGAAGAACTAGGGGTGACATGATAGCGGTCTTCCAGTATTTGAGGGGCTGCCACAAAGAAGAGGGGGTCAAGCTATTCTCCAAAGCAGCTGAAGGCAGGACAAGAAGCAACGGATGGAAACTGATCAAGGAGAGAAGCAACCTAGAACTAAGGAGAAATTTCCTGACAGCGAGAACAGTTAACCAGTGGAACAACCTGCCTCCAGAAGCTGTGAATGCTCCAACACTGGAAGCTTTTAAGAAAAGACTGGACAACCATTGTTCTGAAATGGTCTAGGGTCTCCTGCTTGAGCAGGGGATTGGATTAGAAGACCTCCAATGTTCCTTCCAGCCTATTATTCTATGTTCAAAGTCTTGCCTGTTCGGTCTAGAGCAGGGGTAGGCAACCTTGCCTCTTTTATGACTCGTGGACTTCAACTCCCAGAATTCCTGAGCCAGGCATGGCTCAGCTTGGAAACCTCTCCCTTTCCCCTCCGCATGGCTGGCTCAGGAATTCTGGGAGTTGAAGTCCACGAGTCATAAAAGAGCCGAGGTTGCCTACCCCTGGTCTAGACCAGACATGTTAAACTTGCAACGTCTCAGAACTTTTTCCCTATTGCCGGCAATGGGGTGCCGTGGTTTATGACGCGTCCGGCCCCCGGGCCGGCAGTTTGACACCCCTGATCTGGACCGGTGTTTCTCAACCTGGGCAACTTTTAAGATGGGTGGACTTCAACTCCCAAAATTCCCTAGGGCCTGGCTTCTCTAGATAAAACTCTATGGTTGCTGGAGTTCCGTCGGTTGGTTCAACCAAGGTTTTAAGCCAAAGTTTCTCAATCTCGGCCATTTTAAGATGGGTTGACTCCAATCCTCCAAATTCCCCAGCCCTTCCCAACCATCGTAACTTCAAATCTGGTTCGTTCAGTACCTTTTGGGGGGGGTTTGTTGTAACTTCAAACAGTCTCTTAAGTAACTGACCATAAGTGAAGGACTACACTTGCTGTGATGGGGGTGGGAAGCTGCTTTCTTTAAAAGGGGAGGCTTTGTTTTTACTAATTTGCTTCTTGCACTTTTTAAAAACTTCGTCTTAGCTTTTCTTGTCCTTTCTGAAAATCTCAGTGAGATTTAGGGACAAAAGAAGATGCACTTTTGGGGAGAACGGCCTGCCCTCTTAAGACCCAGCAAAAAGCACTGGACCACTCTGGGATGGTCAAGCGGTCACTCACCAGCCGGGCCACCTGGAGGCCGGTGACCGTGGTGCCAGCAAGGACGGCGCCTGGCCTGGAGGCCGCCACTGCCGTGAGCTGCTGGGTCTGTTGCTGCTGCACCTGAACCTGGGCTGCCTGCTGTGCTCCGGGGGCTCCCTGGGGCTGGGGGGCTTGTTGTTGTGTTGCCTGCAACTTCTGCTTCTGGAACTTGATGAGCTGCTCCTGGTTGGAGGAAGCCAAAGAATGCAAATTCCAACTTCTTGTATGGTGGCCCCAGCCAGGAAGGGGAGGCACCCCTGGGAAAAAGAGACTGGACAACCACTTTTCTGAAATGGTCTAGGGTTTCCTGCCTGAGAAGGGGGTTGGACTAGAAGACCTCCAAGGTCCCTTCCAGCTCTATTCTATTCTATTCTATTCTATTCTATTCTATTCTATTCTATTCTATTCTATTCTATTCTATTCTATTCTATTCTATTCTATTCTATTCTATTCTATTCTATTCTATTCCCCATTCCATCTATTCTATTCTATTCTATTCTATTCTATTCTATTCTATTCTATTCTATTCTATTCTATTCTATTCTATTCTATTCTATTCTATTCTATTCTATTCTATTCTATTCTATTCTATTCCCCATTCCATCTATTCTATTCTATTCTATTCTATTCTATTCTATTCTATTCTATTCTATTCTATTCTATTCTATTCTCTATCCCATCCCCTTCTCTTCTCTTCTCTCTTCCTATTTCTATTATTTCCATTTCCATTCCTATTCCTATTCCCGGCTTCTTTGGAAGCTGAAGCACTGGGAGAGAGGGAGGGAGGGAGGGATCGCCCAGCCTCTGAACCACAAAGGCAGAGACCCTCCTGGTTCTCACCTGGGAGATCTTGCCCACGGTCTTAATCTGGGGTTGTGATGGGGCTTGGCCTTGGCCTTGGGGAACCTGGACCTGTCCTCCTGTCTGCTGCTGTTGCTGCTGTTGGCGTAGGAGCTGGAAGTGATTTTGAGGGATGGTCTTTCCGGAGAGCTGCACGCTGGCTGTAGCCGCTGGAGGGGGAAAAAATAATTAAGAGGGGGGGGGAAATAAACTGGCAGAGGTGGCTAAATTGACTGCTTTCATTAAAGAACACAATTGATTTTGTTTCTACTTGGAAACCACTTTTGGACTTCGTGCCTGAGGTGGGAAGGGGGAAAAAAAAGAAACTTTGATTTAGGGTTTTGCTGATTAGATTCGTTTGTGCTTATAGAAATGGCTAGTATATAATTATTATATTAAAGGAAAAAGCTGAGGTTTCCTGAATTTACCGTATCCTACTGCACCAAAAGGAGTTAAGAAGTTCAATGCTTTTCTTTTTGTTTCACCCTTTACCCTATACTTTAATCTCTTCCCCCTTTCCTCCCTTATTTTACCCTTATTTTCACTTTTCTTCCTACTTCTGTATTTTACATTTTGATCAACTCATTAAAATTTTTGAAACCGTTAAAAAAAAAAGGGAGGGGGGGGGAAACATAAGCATTCTCCAGGTTCGTGCCAAAAGTGGAAGTTTGTGCTCTTAACACACACGTGAAGACAAGCCCTGCAAGATCAAGCAAAGGACCACGGACGCTTTGCTCTGAACCCGTGTTTCTCAACCTCAGCCACTTTCAGAGGTGTGGACTCCAACTCCCAGAATTCCCTGGCCGGCTGCAGTTACGCTGAGGCAATGAGCTTGTACAGCAGCAGAAGCTACCAATTCTTAAAAAGGATCTGGCCTTTCAGAAAAAAACAAGTGTATTCTTTTTTATTTCCATTTTTATGCTTCCCAATATCCATAGGCTCTAGATTAAGGGTAGGCAACCTTGGCCCCCTCATGACTCGTGGACTTCAACTCCCAGAATTCCTGAGCCAGCCTGGCTCAGCTTGGAAACCTCTCCCTTTCCCCTCAGCATGGCTGGCTCAGGAATTCTGGGAGTTGAAGTCCACGAGTCATAAAAGAGCCAAGGTTGCCTACCCTTGTTCTAGATTGTCCATCGTACAAAAAAAGAAATATTTTCAGCAGTTTGCCTTGTGTTCTCAATGGTTTTTTTTGCAGAGGTTCTGTCATTTTGTTCCAGTCTCCCCTTCGGGCACCAGTTTTCGTAGGATAACTCGAGTAACTTGTCCTTAAGTCCATTGTAAGACGTTACGTTAACTTCAGTTGGTGCTTAACGTTCCTAACATGTTTTAGCCCCCATTTAAATTAACTTTCGTCCCCATTTAGCTACCGTGATTGTCAAGCCAACATCGATTCTGGTTATAACTGTGGGTAGACTGGCCCCAGGGCAAGATAGGCGGCAAAGAAATTCAACAAAATATTACAAAACATTTCTCATTTTAAAGTTTCTTTTTATATATCAGTTCTTACGTTCTTATTCCCATCAATTAAAAAGAGAAGAGAGCGTCATTTTAAAAATAAAAACCGAACTTTGTGTGGCCCCCGTTTCTACTCCGCTGAGGTTAAAAAACATTGCAGCAGAGGGTGGCCAAGATTGAAAAACGCTACCTTCAAGGATGTAGCAGCCCTCCCCCTCCAGATTTTACCTGGGGTCACCTGAGTGACCAAAGACCTCGGCTGGGTCTGGACCGGAGTCAGGTTAGTGGTCACCACAGCTGAGGCCGTCACCGAAGTGACCGCTCGAACTCCCGGCGTGGACGCCAGCGTCACCAGTTCTGCGGAGGTGACCGACGTGCTGCTGGCGCCTCTCTGCTGGGAATGGGCCACCTGGCCAGTGGTGGTTCCTGCTGCTGAGGTCTAAAAGGGAGGAGAAAATATGGAAGCTTGGCGGATTGGCGGCCGAAGTCGCCTCGCCGGAAGGGAACTGCGAGCTGTGATGCCGGTTGCCCGGCTGAAAATTCGGATTCAGGGCCAATTTTTCTCTTGAATCTTTCCTGCCTCTCAAGTGTCTTCACATCTGTTAACAGTTTGGCCACCTTCATCCAACAGGGTGACGCCGTCCCTTGTTAACCCACAACGCATCACGGGTTGTAACTGAAGGATGCCAACCTTAGGAGGGCGGGATGTCGATCCAGAATAATAATGTAATAGGGAACGACTTTAGATCAATGCAGCCAAACCATTTTCAAGTTACTTAAATAGGGGTTCGTGTTATCACTGAACTAGATTTGATAACAACAACAACAACAATTTAGCAATTGTTGATAAGACAGACAAAAAAAGTCTGGATAGTGGACATGGCAGTGTCTGGAGACAGTAGAATAGGAGAGAAAGAACTGGAGAAGATAACAAAATACGAAGACATAGAAATAGAAATAGAAAGACTGTGGCAAAGGCAAGCAAGGGTGGTACCAATAGTAATAGGTGCCTTGGGTGCAATCCCAAAACAGCTGGAGCACCACTTGAGCACCATCATTGGCATTGACAAATTCGCCATCGGTCAATTGCAAAAGGCGGCCAAATTGCAAAAGGAGAAGGAGAAGGAGAAGGAGGAGGAGGAGGAGGAGGAGGAGGAGGAGGAGGAGGAGGAGGAGGAGGAGGAGGAGGAGGAGGAGGAGGAGGAGGAGGAGGAGGAGGAGGAGGAGGAGGAGGAGGAGGAGAGGAGGAGGAAGGAGGAAGGAAAGGAGAAGGAGGAGGAGGAGGAGGGAGAAGGAGAAGGAGAAGAAGAAGAAGAAAGAAGAAGAAAGAAGAAGAAGAAGAAGAAGAAGAAGAAGAAGAAGAAGAAGAAGAAGAAGAAGAAGAAGAAGAAGAAGAAGAAGAAGAAGAAGAAGAAGAAGAAGAAGAAGAAGAAGAAGAAGAAGAAGAAGGAAGCCAGCATTGACAAAATCACCATCAGTCAATTGCAAAAGGCAGCTCTATTCAGAACTGCTTACATCCTGCGATGGTACTTGTAACACACCCACATCTGCCTATCCCAGGTCCTTGAAGGAGGACTCGATAATAGGTGGACAAAAATGCCAGATCCAATCTGAACATCTGGATGACTTGTGCGCCGAACCGCCGTAATTCCAATCCTATCTCTTCTTCCAAAGGGGGCCCCTCCGTTTTAACAGAAAGCGGTCCTTTTTGCAGAATTAACTGCCTTAATTTTCTGCTCCGAGGAGCGACCACTCACCGCCAGCGTCCCGGGTATAATGGGCGAGGCCAACCGCTTGTTGATGGGTTGAAACGTCGTTGCGGGGACCCCAGTCATGGTGTTGACGCTCACGGTGGCTGAAAGCAAAGGTGAGGTCACTCGGGTTGCAGGTGGGGCAGAAATTGTGTGTGTGTGTGTGTGGGAGGGTTGGGGGGAGGGTGGGAACAATTATTCTGCCACTTTCCCCTTTGCAAGGACTGGCTGGATATACCTGTCTGTATGCTGGTCCCAGTCACTGTGGGTTTCATGGTTCCAGCCTGGAGAGAGAAGGCATCAACATTGGTATGAGGGGAAGCAGGGACAGACTCTCCTGATCCCCTCCAGGTATTTTTCCAGCATTAATGGGCCTGATGGGGTCAGTGTTAGTAACCCAGGGCGGTGAACGTATCTGTTATTCCTTCTTCCTCCTATTTTCCCCACAACAACAATCCTGTGAGGTGAGTTGGGCCAAGCCAGCCAGCTTTCATGGGTAAGGCAGGACTAGAACTCACCATCTCCAGGTGATTGACCCAGAGTCACCCAGCCAGCTTTCATTCCTAAGGCGGGACTAGAATTCACAGTCTCCTGGTGATTGGCCCAAAGTTGCTCAGCTGGCTTTCATGGGTAAGGCAGGACTAGAACTCACCGTCGCCAGGTGATTGAGCCAAAGTCACCCAGCCGGCTTTCATGCCTAAGGCAGGACTAGAACTCACCGTCGCCAGGTGATTGGGCCAAAGTCACCCAGCTGGCTTTCATGCCTAAGGCAGGACTAGAATTCACAGTCTCCTGGTGATTGGCCCAAAGTCGCCCAGCCGGCTTTCATGCCTAAGGCAGGACTAGAACTCACCGTCGCCAGGTGATTGGGCCAAAGTCACCCAGCCGGCTTTCATGCCCAAAGTGGGACTACAACTCACGTTTCCTCCCGATTGGCCCACAGTCACCTAGCTGGCTTTCACACCTAAGGCAGGGCTAGAACTCACCGTCTCCTTGGTTACTAGGGAACCGCCTCACCGCTACGCTATTTAGCATGAATCTTGCAATCTCTCCGGACGTCCAAGAGGGAAAGGAAACCTCCCAAAGCCATGCATAAAATCCAGTGGTTGCTTCTGGGACCCTTGATTGCCTACCCTGAGCCTTTCCCGGCCGCTTTGCAAGCTCGCAGGAGGCTCTTACCAACACAGCTGTGTTTGCCACGGTGGTTGCGGCTGCCTGCAGCCCCCCTTGGGCCTGCTGGATGCCTTGGCCTTGCACCTGGGGCTGGGCCTGCACTTGCTGCCCCGCCATTGGCTGAGCGGTTTGCTGTCCGGATTGCTGCGGTTGCTGCTGCGGTTGCTGCCCCTGCTGTGGCTGTGGGGCGTTTTGTTGCTGAGCTCGTTGTTGTTCTGCCAGAGCCTGGAAAGAAGCAGAGAGCCAAAGAGTTGGCAGTAGAGCTCTCCTGCGGGGGGCCCCTGCCATTTTCTGGGCAAGGTGTCCAGATGTGGTTTGATCTTGCCTCCTTCTGTCTAGGGCTGAGGAGGAGGGACTGGTTACCTAGTTAATGTGGCATCCTTGGTGCTCTCTGAGCTTGGTAATTTTCTAGCAGACGTTTCATGACCCAACTAGGTAACATCATCAGTGCTAGAAGGGAGTGGAATTTATGGAGAGGGAGGGAGGGAGGGAAGGAAGGAAAGGAAGGAAGGAAGGAAGGAAGGAAGGAAGGAAGGAAGGAAGGAAGGAAGGAAGGAAGGAAGGAAGGAAGGAAGGAAGGAAGGAAGGAAGGAAGGAAGGACTATGAGGTTCTAGGTACCCTCTGAGCTTGTTTTTTTTTCTTGCAGACGTTTCATTACCCAAACTAGGTAGCATCATCAGTGCTAGAAGGGAGTGGAATATATGGAGAGGAGGGAGGAAGGGAGGAAGGGAGGAAGGGAGGAAGGAAGGAAGGAAGGAAGGAAGGAAGGAAGGAAGGAAGGAAGGAAGGAAGGAAGGAAGGAAGGAAGGAAGGAAGGAAGGACGGACCATGGGGTCCTTGGTGCTCTCTGAGTTTGGTTTTTTTCTTGCAGACATTTCATTACCCAAACTAGGTAGCATCATCAGTGCTAGAAGGGAGTGGAATATATGGAGGGGAGGGAGGGAGGGAGGGAGGGAGGGAGGGAAGGAAGGAAGGAAGGAAGGAAGGAAGGAAGGAAGGAAGGAAGGAAGGAAAGAAGGAAGGAAGGAAAGAAGGAAGGAAGGAAGGAAGGAAGGAAGGAAGGAAGGAAGGAAGGAAGGAAGGAAGGAAGGAAGGAAGGAAGGACGGACCATGGGGTCCTTGGTGCTCTCTGAGTTTGGTTTTTTTCTTGCAGACGGTTCATTATCAAACTAGGTAGCATCATCAATGTTAGAAGGGAGTGGAATTTATGGAGAGGAGGGAGGGAGGGAGGGAGGGAGGGAGGAAGGAAGGACTAGTATGATCTGCAAATAGGCCCAAGAATTAAAAACACAATCTCTCTCTTTCTCTTTCGATATACCTTCTTTTCTTTTGCGATGCGTTCTGCCCGGAGAGACGCAACTTGAATCGGAGGCAGGGGCTTATCATAGTTGATGCCGCTAGAAATAGAGGGAAAATAGGCAGGTAATAGATAAAAAAATAAATAAATAGAGTCAGTTAGGTCAGATGGGCAGTATAGAAATATGATGAATGAATGAATGAATGAAGCAGTTAATTAAACCCTGATGATTTCAGTGCTGGGTTGCCTAGAGACACATATAACACCTCACTGGAATAAGAAGATGTTGGGGTAAATATTCTAAGCTCTAGGTCAAGGCTCTCCAAACTTGGCAACTTGTAAGACTTGTAGACTTCAACTCCCAGAATTCCCCAGCCAGCATGGCTGGCTGAGGAATTCTGGGAGTTGAAGTCCACAAGTCTTAAAAGTGGCCACGTTCGGTGACAAGGATCTAGAGATCCTTGTTTTTTTCTACCTTTTCTTGCAATTTCTTACCTTTCTGCAAGGACTGAAGTGTGTTTTGGATTTTTCTGGAAAGGGTTCATGCCAAGTCTGAAATAAAACAACCCAAAAAAGAGACTTTGTTGGAAAGTCACGCAATTTAAAAACGCCACGTGTAATTAGATGCAAATCCAAATTTGAAATGGAGGAATCAGCTTAGGCAGACAAATCAGCACCCCAAGTTAACCTCAGAAGGGGCATATCCAGGCACATATTTTCTTCATAAGACATTCCTTATGCTTTTCTGAAGTGCATACTTCTATTATGTAACACGAGACTGTCTTTCTAGTTGATTAGGTTTTTATCCTGCCCCTTACTACTTTAAAAGTAACACAAGGTGGTGAACATACCTAATACTTCTTCCCTCTCCTATTTTCACCACAACATACCTGTGAGATAGGCTGGGATGAGAGAGAGGGACTGGCCCAAAGGCACCCAGCTGGCTTTCACGCCTAAGGTGGAACTATAACTCACTGTCTCCTGGTGATTTGCCCAAAGTCACTCAACTGGCTTGTGTGCCTAAGGTGGGACTAGGACTCACAATCTCCTGGTAATTGACCCAAAGTCAACTTTCATGCCTTAAGCAGGACTAGAACTCTCTGTCTCAATCAATCCGAATCAGAAGAGAGCTGGAAGGGGCCTTGGAGGACTTCTAGTCCAGCCCCCTGCTCAAGCAGGAGACCCTATATCATTTCAGACAAGTGGCTGTCCATTCGTCTTAAAAACCTCCAGTGATGAAGCACCTACAACTTCTGAAGGCAAGCTTAACTTATGACTGCTTAATTGTCCTCACTGTTAGGAGGTTTCTCCTTAATTCCAGGTTGCTTCTCTCCTTGATTAGTTTCCATCCACTGTTTCTTGTCCTGCCCTCTGGTGCTTTGCAGAATAAGTTGACCCCTTCCTCTCAAATTCTGGAATATTGCTATCATGTCCCCCCTCATCCTTCTTTTCTCTAGACTAGCCAAACCCAAGTCCTGCAACCGTTCTTCATATGCTTCGGTCTCCAGGCCTTTAATCATCTTAGTTGCTCTTCTTTGCACTTTTTCCCCCAAGTCTCAACATCTTTTTTGTGATGTGGTGACCAAAACTGGATGCAGGTATTCCAGGTGTGGCCTTACTAAGGCTTTATAAAGCGGTACTAATACTTCGCGTGATCTTGATTCTTACGTAACCAAGGATTGTATTAGCTTTTTTGGCTGCTGCCGCACACGGCTGGCTCCTGTTTAAGGGATCGTCCACTAGGACTCCAAGGTCCCTCTCGCAGTTACTGTTTTTGAGCCAGGTTTCACCTAATCTGTACTCGTACCTTTGGTTTTTCCTATCCTTGCTTTTCTCCACATTACATTTCATTTTGTGGGATAGGGCCCTTTGCTCAAGTCTGTCAAGATCTTGTTGGATCCTGAGCTTGTCTTCCGGGGTGTCTCCTGGTTTCTAAGTTAAGATCTTCCCCACTACACCTGGCTCTCCTTTGTAAATATCACGCCTGGGGACTGCCAACTGGATTCAGGCCTATTAAGTACGGAAAGGACTCATTTTCTCCCTAGTGTCCCTTTATGAACTTACAGGGGTTTGATGGGTGGGCTCCTCTTCCCAGCGATTAATTTCATGATCTCGAAATGGTTTGTATAGAGATGGGTGTGCGATGCACCTTCATCCTGGGCATACAGCTGGTTGGTCCGAAGCGGGCGACTGTTCTTTGTCTAAACGTGAGCAAATGAGAAACTTCATACGTGGAGCAACATGGAAAGAAACAAGGAGGCACTGGTCTATACGCCAACCCTTGTGGGAGCTTCAACACAGCAACCTTCCCTAATCTGGCCTTCTCCAATTGTGAGACTATTAACAGTGTTTCTCAACCTGGGCAACTTTCCGAAGTGTGGACTTCAACTCCCAGAATTCCCTTGGGTCTGGCTCCCCTAGATTAACACTTTATGATTACTGGAGATCAATGGGTTTAACCAAGGCTTTAAGCCAGGGGTCTTCAAACGTGGCCCTTTTACGATTTGTGGACCAACTCCCAGAATTCCTCAGCCAGTGGGAGTTGAAGTCCACAAGTCACAAAAGGGCCAAATTTGAAGGCCCCTGGTTTAAGCCAATGTTTCTGTATGTGGGCAATTTTAATAAATGTGGACTTCAACTCCCAGAATTCCCCAGCCAGCATATAGATTCCATCTAGACCAGAGGATACTGTCTGGATAATTAGACAAGAGTAACTCCAGTGAAGGCTGAGAAGGGATGAAACCCTAACGTAATTTCGAACATGTGTTTTCCCACGTCTTAGGATAATGAACTGGAAGAGGTGAATGACTGCTTATTGATCTCTTCACTGCCTGACCTCTTGATTTTTGATTTTCAGAACTAAAGACAGCTGGTTGTAGCCATCAACATTTATGACAAGCTAGTTCCAATACAGCCTTCAGGGTTGCCACAAGGAGCAAGGAAGGTTTTCCCCATCACAGAGAAAATTGGATTGTTTTTTTTTTTTAAAAAAAAAAACAGTTTGCTGAACAAGCCACAATGCCCTGCCATAACACCATCGGGCTAAGCTGAAAGCCACAACTGATAAACTCCACAGGGTCAGATCTATGCAACCTGTAAAGTCCAAATTGAAGGCTTAGTGTGATGCTTGAACTTGGCCACGCATCTGTGCATGGGCAAACACACCCACACCCACACACAAGAGACATGGAGCTTTTTTCTTGAAATGTCGGTCTGCTAATCAACTTGCAAACTGTTCATTTGCAACCTCACAAACCTTTCAGAGGATTGGGGTTCCCCCCCTCCCCCCGGGAAGAAAAGGCTTAATATTTGTGATGTGAGAAAGAGGGCTCCCTCATTGGTGTGTTTGTGTGTATGTGTGTTGGTGTGTAATCCAATTTGTAGAGGAGCGCTCAGAAGGACCACTACATCTCCTAACAACACAGCTACAGCTAACGTGATGCTCAAATTCTGCAGGGTTTAATTTGAAGGGGTGGGTGGGTGGGTGGGTGGAGAGGAGGTGATACGTTACCTGAGGGGCTGTTGCAGGGATTAATTCATTAAAGTTCTGCAAAGCAATCAGATTTCAAAATGAAAAGTAAAAAAATAAAAAAAAACCAGCTAGTAGCCCAAATTTTATTAATTCAAACCCAAAAATTAAAAAAAAAAAAAAAGAAAGAAAGAAAGGGAAAAAAAAAAAATTCATGAGGAATGAGGTGTCATTTCTGGGGAGGTGGGTGGATTCTTTTGTTCTTTTCTTTTCTTTTTTTTTCCTCCCTAAACAATAATTTAAAAAAAAAAAAATGATATTCAAACCGGGTGAGGAAATTGCTCAACCGCATGCTGGAGACACAAAAGGGACCACAAATCACAATCTACTGCGTCGGGACGCGAAAATAAAAAGGCGGAAGGCTTTGAAAGGGCTGAGTTGGGTGGAGGGGGTTTTTTTTTTGGGGGGGGGGGGGAATATGGACCGGTTCCTACTTCAGCTTGGGTGCCATCTCTGCTGACGCCTAAAGAGAATCGGAACTGTCTGCATTGGAACAACAATTTATAAGTGCACACCTTATAAATGCTTTTAGTCTTCTTCTTAGGATTCGCTTCATACATAAGCTGTAAAATAAGAAGCAAAGTTTTGACTTTCTGCGACGGGTTTTGGGAAGGCGATTAGTGTCACAAGAATAAAAATAATAATAATAATAAAATCATCATAAAAGAAAAGGGGGAAAAAAGAAAAAAAAAAACAAGGTCCGGGAAAAACGAAGGAGGTCCTGGTGCCTTTTGAAAAAAAAAAAAGCACCTTTGGGACAGCCATGACTTGGATGACTGAGAAATCTCCATGGACAATAATTCAAAGAAGTCCTTCCTGGAGTCATGGGCAAAGGAGGGGCAGGCACAAGGCCTGGGGGGGGGGAGTGGGGGAGAGACAGGCTTCGCCATGCCTGATGGGACCCCCAAAAGGAAGTGGGGAGCATGCTGGAAAGCCTTGGCACAAACTCCTGGGTCTCGGTCTCTCTGCCCGTCCGTCCAAGAGGCATCAGGGTTGAACCTAGCTCAAGAGGGCATCCGGGCGGTCGCGGGAACAGCGTGGCAATTTCTTAACAAGCAAAATAATAAGAATATTTCTTTTAAAAAGAAGAAGAAGAAGAAGGAGGAGGAGGAGGAGGAGGAAGAGGAGGATAAAGCACCACACCAAAGCATCACACACACAAAGGCACACGCGGTCACAGAGAGGGAACCGCTTCGAACCGTTCGGCCGCAGGCTCAGAGAAGCGGCCCCGTTTGGGCTGGCACTCACCTTCCCTTCTTCGCGGGGAATGACGACGTTTTCGTAGCGGTTGCGGCACTGCTTGGGGGAGCGGTAAACCCGGCTGCAGGAGTTCACCACGTCGCTCACCAGGTCCCAGTTGGGGGTGTGGGCGGGGGACATGATGGCCAGGTTGAGTGGGAGCTCCAGCAGCTGCTTGACGGCCTGGAGTAAAAGGTGGAAAGACCGGGAGGGAGGTATCAAAATACGGAATAAGGGAAGGGACCTTGGAGTCCAACCCTCTGCTCCAGCAGGAGACCCTCTACCACTTCAGACCAATGGCTGTCCAGTCTCTTCTTGAAAACCTCCAGTGAGGAGGGAGGGAGGGAGGGAGGGAAGGAGGGAGGGAAGGAAGGAAGGAAGGAAGGAAGGAAGGAATGGAAGGAAGGAGGGAGGAGGAGGGAGGGAGGGAGGGAGGGAGGGAGGGATAACAGAATACAGAGTTGAAGGGGACCTTGGAGGTCTTCTAGTCCAACCCCCTGCTTAAGCTGTCTTCCTTCTAGGGAATGGCGGGCAATAAAACAGCGATTTGTTAGACTTAAGAATGGCAAGGATTTACGTTAAGAAAGTAGGAAGGGGGGGGGAAGCAGTTCTGAAGAAGGAAGAAAAGAGATTCCTTGGCTGCTTCTGAGCTGAAAACAAGAAGTGAGGTACAGAGATGACCTCTAGTGCCCGACTGCTTGATGGCACCGACTGGGTCACATCGGGCAGCCCCTACAGAGGTGCTGGGGTCGCCTTCTGGTTGGTTTGGTAGACCAGCCCTCACCTGCAGGAGAGCCCAGTCTTCGCTGATCAGCCACTCGGGGTTATCCTGGCCGGCCTCGGCTGCCGGCTTCACCAGGGTGGGCAAGGGCTTGGCAAAGGGGGTCTGCTGTTTGAGCAGGATGTTCTTCTTTTGCTCCTTGCCTTCCCGTCGCACTTTCAGCATCCCTGGAGTGGCGCGGTCAAAGAGGGAGCGAGGAGGGATGACCACTTCTCCGTGACGCTGCTTCTTCTTCCTGCCTGCGGCTGGGAGAGAGGATGGCTCACAGTCAGCGGGACAACTAGAGAGGTGTCTCTCGTTCTCGCTGTGCGTTTATGTCGGCGTGTGCGAAGAGACAAACAAGAGCGCAGCCTGGCCCAAACAGGTAAAGCCTCGAGCCAGGAAGATGACTCGGATGGAGTCATAATTAGCTTCCAGGCAAAGGTGACGAGAGGTGCAGCAAATACACGAGAGAGAAGGCATAATGGAGCCCAAATCCCACGCAAAGCTTACTGGAAGGGTCGGTCTTGTGCCTTTTGCGCTCTTTCCTGACGTACACGGGAGGCAGCTTGGATTCTGGGATGGGGACCGGCTCGTACATCAGACACATGACCGAGTCAATGTAGATGTCGTTGTCATCCTGCGGTGGGGTGGGTGGAGTCCAAAGCTGCAAAAAGCACCAGGAGAGAGTTACCCTTGTTTCCTAAACTATACATACGTGTGTGTTTCACTGGAGAGGAGGAGGAGCAGGAGGGGGAGGAGGTGGGAAAGGGGGAGGAGGAGGAGGATGGGAGGAAAGGAGAAGAGGAGGAGGAGGATGGGAGGAGGAGGGGGATGGGAGGAAGAGAGGAGGGGAGGAGGAAGATGGGAGGAGGAGGATCAGGAGGAGAATGGGAGGAAAAGGAGAATAGGAGGAAGAGGAGGAGGGGAGGAGGAGGGGGATGGGAGGAGAAGGAGAAAGAGAAGGATGGGAGGAAAAGGAGAAATAGGAGGAGGATGGGGAGAGGAGGATGGGAGGAGGAGGAGGAGGAGAGGAGGATGGGAGAAGGAGGAGGAGGAGGGGAGGAGGAAATGGAAGGAGGAGGAGGAGAATGGGAGAAGGAGGAGAAGGACTTACTGGCATTATTTCAGTTTGTCCATCTGGGCCTTCGTAAAAATACTCCTGTAGTAGCAGCAAGGGTGGTGGTGGTGGGGAGAGAGAGGACAGAGAGAGGTGCATTCAGTTCCAATGTTATGACAAATGTGCCCCAATTCTTACCACCCCTCTTAGCAGCCAGATCAAAATAGGGAGCATCATCTAAGGGATCCCCCGCCTCCGAGACCCAGGCTCTAGTCCCCGAAGGGCTTCGTCAGCTGGAAACAAAGAAGAGGAAAAAGCCGAGCAAACGGGAACGTTGACAGCCGCCGCCAGGTCTGGCATTCGCATCAGCTGGGAGCTAAGTGGGAGAAGTTAATGTACGGCAACGGGAGAAGGGCGACATTGAAAAAGACGGCAAGACGGCGATTGGGACGGGAAAGCGCAACAAGCACAAGTCTGGAAATATTTCCAGCGCTTCGGGACGAGGGAATGCACCTTGTTGTAGGCGTCCTCTCGCGTGTAAGTGAAAAGTTCTTCCTCCTTCCCTTGCAGAAACGTTTTCTCCTCTTCCTCTTTCAGCCCTTTCAGATGCCGAGCCTCCCATTTCCGTTTTGCTGTCCTCACTTCCACCTAGACATGAAAAAAACAGGAATCCAGTAAAAACCAGGAAACGTAGGTTCTGGGAGAGCTTGCGCCCAACGGGCCACTGGTATGATATTTCTGCATAAAACGACTGCTTGGGGGGGGGGGCTTCAGAAGATGCCTGTGTCTGTTGAAGGGGGCTGGAAATGTTGTCTTCCTTTGACAAGTGAGATTGATAATAGCACAATCATGTTAGCGCTCCTACTTCCCAGCATAATCAACAGCCAGTCCGTTTGATCTAGTGGTTAAGGCACCGGGCTAGAAAACGGGAGTCCATACGTTCTAGTCCTGCCTTAGGCAGGAAAGTTGGCTGGGAGACTTTGGACCAATCACCAGGAGACTGGGAGTTCTAGTTCTGCCTTAGCCATGAAAGCCAGCTGGGTGACTTTGAGCCAATCACCAGGAGACTGGGAGTTCTAGTTCTGCCTTAGCCATGAAAGCCAGCTGGGTGACTTTGAGCCAATCACCAGGAGAGAGTGAGTGAGTTCTAGTTCTGCCTTAGCCATGAAAGCCGGCTGGGTGACTTTGAGCCAATCATAGGAGAGAGTGAGTGAGTTCTAGTCCTGCCTTAGGCAGGAAAGTTGGCTGGGAGACTTTGGACCAATCACCAGGAGACTTTCTAGTTCTGCCTTAGCCATGAAAGCCAGCTGGGTGACTCTGAGCCAATCATAGGAGAGAGTGAGTGAGTTCTAGTCCTGCCTTAGGCAGGAAAGTTGGCTGGAGACTTTGGGCCAATCACCAGGAGACTGGGAGTTCTAGTTCTGCCTTAGCTATGAAAGCCAGCTGGGTGACTTTGAGCCAGTCACCAGGAGACGGTGCGTTCTAATCCTGCCTTAGCCATGAAAGCCAGCTGCGTGACTTTAGGACAGTCACTCTCTCTCATCCCAACCCACCTCACAGGGTTGTGGTTGTGGGGAAAATTGGAGGAGGACGCCGCCTTGAGTTATTTGTCAAAATAATAAAGGCGGAATGCATGTAAATAAACGTACGTAAGTAAATAAACAGAGCCTACCTTGTTTTCTTTGGATTCATTCTCCTCAGCGGAAGCATGAAAGAATTCCAGATAATTCAAGGCATACTTTTCAATGGGGGTGAGCTGAAAAAAAAGCAAAGAGAAGGCAGAGCATGACCAGTTAAAATATTAACGGGCAACAGATTATTGACCTTTGGAGTGGGCAGAAGGCCAATAAGAAGGATTTAAATAAAAAAAAAACGTGCTTGGTTTGCATTAATTTGGCGTCACTTGATAAACAGAACCACACTCTGTTTATCAAACTGAGAACGCAACCTCTTCTTCAGCTACGAGGGCTTGGTTTCGAAAGGGACATAAATCTTTCGAAACCTTTTAAACTCTTTCAAAAAGCAAAAGAACGGACCATTTGGACAGCTCTAGCCCAATCTTAAAAGAAGCATATATATATATATATATTTTCTTAGAGCAGAACGCTTGCGGGGGGAAATCAGACGCATGAATTAAAAAATAAAATAATAAAATAATAAGCCAGGCGTAAGAACGGAGAGCCAGGCTAGAAACTGGGAGATGGAGAATTCTAGTTCTGTCTTTGGCCTGCAGCCAGAAGGGGGAATCTTAGGCCAGTCCTCCTGTCTAATCTTTAGAAGAAGGCAGCAAGGGAAACTGAAGAGTCATGCCAAGAGAACTGCAAGGGCTGGCCCAGGTAGAAGTCAGGAGTCCCCTCGCTAATTAAAAAGCACAGACAAATAGATAGCAAAAGAAACTGCATCTTGGATCAGAATCGAAAATAGGGCACCTGATCGACCACAGCCACCAGCTCCTTCAGCAGAGACGGTTCCTCAAGATATTGTGCCTTTCCGAGTTCTGAAACCAGAGGCTTCAAGGCCGATTCGCTCTCCCCGTCCAGAAGGCGTGAGTTCCACTCCTCCTCCTCCTCTTCCTTCTCCTCCTCCTCCTCCTTCTCCTCTTCCTCTCGTTCGGTGCTTTTCAGAGCCTTTGGAAGACACAAAGCATCCTTTTTTATTTCCTCCCCTGCCCCTGTGCTGATAGCATATATTAGATACATTTGTTAAATTTATTTGCTGCCTATCTCGCTGTGGTGGCTATTCTAGGCGGCTCACGACATTAAAAAGAGTTTTGGTCACCACGATGTAAAAAAGATGCTGAGACTCTAGAAAGAGTGCAGAGAAGAGCAACAAAGATGATTAGGGGACTGGAGGCTAAAACATATAAGGAACGGTTGCTGGAATTGGGTATGTCTAGTTTAATGAAGAGAAGGACAAGGGGTGACATGATAGCAGTGTTCCAATATCTCAGGGGCTGCCCCAAAGAAGAGGGAGTCAAGCTATTCTCCAAAGCGCCTGAAGGCAGGACAAGAAGCAACGGATAGAAACTAATCAAGGAGAGAAGCAACCTAGAACTAAGGAGAGATTTCCTGACAGTGAGAACAATTAACCAGTGGAACAACCTGCCTCCAGAAGCGGTGGATGCTCCAACACTGGAAGTTTTTAAGAAGAGACTGGACAGCCATTTGTCTGAAATGGTATAGGGTTTCCTGTCTGAGCAAGGGGTTGGACTAGATGACCTCCAAGGTCCCTTCCAACTTTATTATTATTAATTATGATGATGATGATGATGATGAAAAGGAAGTAAAATAACACAACAATAAACACTGAAAAGGAGCACAATGAGAAGACATCAATACGATAACCCAAAAGAGGGATGGGTGGAGAGTAGAGGGCAAGGGGAGAAGGTGGGAATTTTCCAATCAATCCAGCACGGAATAAGAGGCGTAACTACCTCTGGTGTTTTCAAATCTAATTCTGCACCAGAAAAATATGGATTTTATATAACGTTTGTTTGCCAGAGGAAGCAAAGATGCACACTTTGTGAATTGATCTATAAACTGAAACAATATGTGTAGTTCTCGACTTACGACCATAATGAAGCCTACCCATGACGGTCATAGGCCACGATGGTCGTAAAGCAAAAAACTGGAGAAAAATACCGGTTTGGGGGCAAAAATGTCGTAAAATAGGGTCATGTGATCCGCAAGATGCAAGAAATAGCCATAAACACAGGTTGCCGACCGCCCAACATGGGGTCAGCCATCGGAACTTCGGAACCAGGGCGGAAGTAGCCCTGGGAAGGGTCACTTGTAAGTTCAAATGGTCGCTAAGCAGCCAGTCGTTAAGTCGAGGACCACTTGGACGTTAAAAATAGCCCTCCAAAGGAACCTGTCCCCCAGCAGCTCAACTCTCAACCGGTAAATCCAAAACTCAAATGCTCCACACGTTCTGACATCCGCTGAAAAGCTCTGCCCTTCCTCACCTCTATAAAGGGCCTGGCCACTTTGGGAGAGATGGTTTCGGATGGAGACGGCTCTTGCGACAGCATGACAAATTCTTCGGCTTTCACCCGGAAGCCCGAATCCTCCATCGGTGAGTGAACTTCAAAAAGTTCCTGAATTGTTTGCTGCAGAGAGAAGGGAAGGGAAGGCTTATTCCATCTTCACCTCCCTTGTTTGCTTACCTTGGTTCCTAGCTAAAGGTAAGTTTCCCCTGTCCAATCGTGTCTGACTCTAGGGCAGGGGTGGGGAACCTTGGCTCTTTGATGACTTGTGGACTTCAACTCCCAGAATTCCTGAGCCAGCATGGAGAACTATGCCCTTTAGGACTTGTGGACTTCAACTCCCAGAATTCCTGAGCCAGCATGGGGAGCTATGGCCCCCTTTAGGACTTGTGGACTTCAACTCCCAGAATTCCTGAGCCAGCATGGGGAACTATGGCCCCCTTTAGGACTTGGGGACTTCAACTCCCAGAATTACTGAGCCAGCATGGGGAGCTATGGCCCCCTTTAGGACTTGTGGACTTCCAGAATTCTTGGGCCAGCATGGGGAACTATGGCCCCCTTTAGGACTTGTGGACTTCAACTCCCAGAATTCCTGAGCCAGCATGGGGAAGTATGGCCCCCTTTAGGACTTGTGGACTTCAACTCCATGCTGGCTCAGGAATTCTGGGAGTTGAAGTCCACAAGTCCTCAAAGAGCCAAGGTTGCCCCCACCCCTGCTCTAGGGAGCGTGCTCAGCTCCGTTTCTTGGCTGAGGGAGCCAGCGTTGTCGAAAGACGATTTTTGTGGCCATGTGGCCAGCACGACTCTACACCAAAGGTGCACTGAATGCCGTGGCCTTTCCCACCGAAGTGGTACCTATTCCATCTACTCGCCTTTGCGTGCTTTCGGACTGCTAGGTGGGCAGGAAGCTGGGGCGAGAATCTGTCGTTTCTACCCCACTTCATTTCCCGAGCCTTCTGGGGGGGGGGGGTCAAGTAGTCAGACTTCCCCAAAGCCACCGGCCCCCAGCTAAAATCTGTCTGCCGTTTTCAACAAGGAGATTACCTGCGTTAAAAAGGCCATGGAGTAGTCGTTTCCCTGAGCAGCTACTTCTCGGATCAGATCCTTCGTCCCATTTTTTAAGAGTTTCTCTTCGACCGAGTTCCCACTGACCAGCCTGGAGAAATCAGAGAGGAAGCTTTAGAAGGAGGGGCCGAGAAAAACAGGAAAGCCGTGGATAATACAGGCAGTCCTTGAGTTACAACAGTTTGGTTTAGTGCTGTTCGAAGTTACAAGGCACTGAAAAAAAAATGACTGTTTTTTTCATACTTATGGCCGTCGCAGCATCCCTACAGCCGTGTGGTCGAAATTCAGACACATGGCAACTGACTCACAGTCCCAGGGTCATGTGATCGCTTTTCTGTGACCTTCTGACAAGCAAACTCGATGGGGAAGCCAGATTCACTTAACGACCGTGTTACTAGCTTAACGGCGGCAGCGATTCCCCTTAAGAACTGGGGCAAGAAAAGTCGTACGAAGGGTCAAAGCTCACTTAACGAAGGTCTCAAAGGTCAGATGTCTCACTTAACAACAGAAATTTTGGGCTCGGTTATGGTTATAAGTCAAGGAAGTATTGGATCCAAAAAAAAAGAAAAGAATGAAGAACAATGATTTGGAAGGATAAGAGTTAGGCCCACCCATTCCTCCGGGGTTGTGTCTTCCTTTTCGCTAGCATCACCTGTAAATGTGGATGTCCTTGCAGCGGCCAATCCGATCGCACCACTCCTGAGCTTTGGCTTCCATCACCGGGTTTAAATCGTTGTCGTAAAACACAACGGTGTCGGCCTCCACAAGGTTGACGCCCGTGGAGCGGCTGTGAGAAGAGAGGATGGCGCAGAAGAGCCGTTTGTCTCGGTTGAAGGTTTTCATCAGCTCCTGAGAGGGAGAAAGGACACACTGGTTGCCACAGCTCACGAGTAGAAGCGAAAAACAGGATCTGCCCCATCCTCATTGGCTAACAGCTAAACGTGGCTGGATTTGACCAATGAAAAGCAGGCAGAAATCCATGTCTTATGAAGTCTGTGTCTGGATGCAGGAGCTGTGTATGTCTAAAAGTCTAAAGAAGAGAAGGACTAAGGGTGACATGATAGCAGTCTTCCACTATCTGTGGGGCTGTCACAAGGGAAGAGGGGGTCGACCTATTTTCCAAATCACCAGAAGGCAGGACAAGAAGCAAGAGATGGAAACTAACCAAGGAGAGAAGCAACCTAGAACTAAGGAGAAATTAGTGAGGACAATTAATCAGTGAAACCTCCAGAGGTTGTAGCTGCTCCATCACTGGAGGTTTTCAAAAAGAGATTGGATAGCCATGTATCCAGAATGGTATAGGGCCTCCTGCCTGAGCAGGGGTTGAACTAGACGACCTCCAAGGTCCCTTCCAACTCTGCTATTCTTTGTTATTCTGCTACAGACCTGAATGTGGTGTGGGAACTTGCTGACTGGGTGCAAACGGGCTTCCTCCCACAGGGAGCGTGCTAAGGGGAAGAGTTACAAAGGTTTAACTCGTGTCAAATTCTGGAAAGAGTGAGATAAATAGCGAGACACACCTGGCGCTCTTCCTGGTTTGCGCATTCGTCGATTCTCACATAGGTGAGGAAATGGAAGTTGAGGAACCGTTCCAAGATGTCCAACATGAGCATCATCTGGGACAAGATCAGCACCCTTCGCCCTTCCGACTTCAGCTTCTGCAGTAAGACCGCCAGGGCTTCCAACTTCCCTGCGATGCAAAAAGAAGAAGAATCAGATTTGGGAGCGCAAAGTGCCCGGTCAGGTGACGGACAGGCGCACATCAAGGTCTTGCCTCTACCTGCGTCGTACTGGATTAGACGGAGGTCAGGAAACGGAAGCAGCCGGGGCATGGTCAGCTGATGAAGCTGGCTCAGGTAAGGCAGCATCTTCTCCTTCAGGTTGTGCCGGAGGAGCTTCATCCGATGGCGATAGACGGGGGGAAGCCTTGCCGTGTGCAAAGAGGGAGGAGCAGCCACAGCAGCGGGCAACACGCAGAGCACCCTTGGGAACAAAGCACAACCACGGCAAATGTTCCTGGTGGGGCCATGCTGTGACCCGCACATTTCAAAACCCTTCAACCTTAGGGGGGGGGGAATGGTCCTTCCGGAGTTTTGACTATTTATAGTCCCAATTCTTGAAGACTGGGAAGAGGAGGAGGAGGAGGAGGAGGAGGAGGAGGACTGTGGGGGGTCCTTGGTGCTCTCTGAGCTTGGTTGTTTTCTTGCAGATGTTTCATTACCCAAACATTATCAGTGCTTGAAGGGAGAGGGGTTTGCAGAGAGGAGGAGGAAGGAAGGAAGGAAGGAAGGAAGGAAGGAAGGAAGGAAGGAAGGAAGGAAGGAAGGAAGGAAGGAAGGAAGGAAGGAAGGAAGGAAGGAAGGACTGTAGGGGCCTTGGTGCTCTCTGAACTTGGTTGTTTCCTTGCAGATGTTTCATTATCCAAACATCATCAGTGCTTGAAAGGAGAGGGGTTTGCAGAGAGGAGGAGGAGGACACCTCAAGCTGGAGATGAGCTCAAAGCTCAGCTGCGTTAACTCCCAACTCTGAACGAGGTACTGCAACTAGACATTACACAGGCAGGTCAAGAGTTCCGCAACATCTGGAAGGTTGAAGCTCCCCATCCTGCTCTAGAACCACCTGGCTGGTTACAGAGGAACGGATGAAGGAGCAGATGCATTTTCGGTACCTTACGACTGCAAGGATGGCCAAGAAACCCGCGGCTCTTTAGTAGCAAAGAATGGGAGAAAATATAGCCACCTTCCAACTACAATTATCTGAGGCTCAAATTAGTTCCCTCGAGAGCCCATAAAGATTAACTAGATCAGGGCTGTCCAACCTTGGCAACTTTTAAGACTTGTGGACTTCTGGGAGTCGAAGTCCACAAGTCTTAAAGCTGCCAAGGTTGGACAGCCCTGAACAAGACAAGCAACTGGGCTTTACACAATCCCACAAGTGCCCTTTGCTAGGAACTGTTAGGAGGAAGCTCCAGCCGAGGGCGGAGCTTGGAATCACCTGCTGATGGTGTCCCTCAAGGACTGCTGCTGCTGTTCCAGCTGCCGTGTCAAGCCGTGAAGAGGGTCTTGATGATCTTTGGAGAGACGGCAGTTGACAAAGCCAGCCCACCTCCATTTGCTGGCCGCGGTGGAGAACTGAGGGGCGGTGTTGGAGTCGCCCGCCAGGGAGCAAATCCTACGAAGATCCTTGCCGTAGACGGGAGCCCTGGAGCAACGCCGCTCGTTGCAAGAAAAGACCCTGTCCAAGCGCTCTTTCAGAAGCCTGTTTTTCTCCTCAAACGACTCCTTGGCAGCAGACAAAAAGAAGAGCAGTGAGAGGAGATTGCGGAGGGAATTCACACTCTAAAATGAGAAAGATAAAAGTTCTATCGCTGCCTGCTGGTATGACCCTACACTGAATTGCAAACATTCTTTTTCATCCAAATAAGGGTCTATCAGGTGACCTTCTAGGGACAGTGGCAAGTGTCCCACCCTATAGGAGAGTTAGGTTTTCGGTTTTCAGTGATTACAATTGCACTGATCCTCCATCTCAGTTTCTACCGGGGGAAGGTTGTCTTCATAGTGTTTTCTATATTGCTATAATAATAATAATAATAATAATAATAATAATAATAATAATAATAATAATAATAATAATAATAATAATAATAACAACAACAACAACAACAATAACAATAATAATAATAATAATAATATGCAAAAAACCACCTTACTCGGAACTGACTCTATATTCAGACGTTACCTTACTTGGGTCCTTGTTTAGGACTTGAACTGTTAAGTTTTTACCAGACTGAATTGAATTGAATTAAAAATAAAATAATAAAATAAAATAAAATAAAATAAAATAAAATAAAATAAAATAAAATAAATAATAAAATAAATAAATAAAATAAAATAATAAAATAAAATAAAATAAATAAAATAAATAAAATAAAATAATAAAATAAAATAATAAAATAAATAAAATAAAATAAAAATAATAAAATAAAATCACCATCAGTCAATTGAAAAAGTAGCTTTAAATCATTTTGTTATGAGATGGGTGGCAAATTCAAGAAAGAAAGAAAGAAAAAAAAGAAAGAAAGGAAGGAAGGGAGAGAGTGAGAGAAAGAAAGAAAGAAAAAGAAAGAAAGAAAAGAAAGAAAGAGGGAGGGAGGGAGAAAGAAAGAAAGAAAGAAAGGGAGAGAGAGAAATAGAAAAGAAAAAGAAAGAAGGAAAGAAGGAAAGAAAGAAAGAAAGGGAGAGAGAAAGAAAAGAAAAAGAAAGAGGGAGGGAAAGAAAGAAAGAAAAGAAAAAGAAAGAGGGAGGGAGGGAGGGAGAAATAAAGAAAGAAAGAAAGAAAGAAAGGGGGAGAGAGAGAGAGAAAGAGAAAGAAGGAAAGAAGGAAAGAAACACAAGACACTGCTACACTGCATACACTCCGCCAGTTCCAGCAGGGGATTGGAAAGAGACCTTCAGGCTGAGCCCCTGGTTCACAAGTGCAAACGAAGCCCCGGTACCTGGGAGTGTCCGCCATGGATGCCAGACTTCAGGGACGAAGCAGAGTCTCCCGACGCCAAACTGGCCCCCAGGCTTCTTCCTGGAAACACAGACTCAGACGTAAACCAAGCGCTTCTACGGCTCAGACATGCCCTCATAAACGACTTCGCTCTTGAATCAGGCTGTGGAGGTCGCGGGTCGCATTCCTACAGGTGGCGCGTGACTTACAACAGTTTCTGTAGTGACCCTCCGAAGTTACGGCGGCACTAAAAAAAGGGACTTCCGACCGTTTTTCCACACTTGTTGCAGCATTTCTCCCCCCCCCCCACGGTCACGTGATCAAAATTCAGACGCTCGGCCACCGACTCATATTTACGACGGTCGCAGGGTCCCGGGGTCACGCGATCCCCTTTTGCGACCAGCAAAGTCAACGGGGAAGCCGGACTCACTTAACAACCGAGTGACTAGCTGAACAATTGCAGTGATCCGCTTCGCGACTGGGGCAAGAAACTGGGGCAAAACTCGCTGAGCAACCGTCTCGCTTAACAGCAGAACTGTTGGGCTCAATTATGGCCATTAAGTCGAGGACTGCCTGCGCTCGGTGCCCCGATTATCAACAGCGTCCTTGCATTTCACTACTTTACTAGTCACCAAGTGTGATCAGAAATCTCACCTAGGTCTGCAGAGGGTGAGATTACCTTCAATCAAGATCAGGTGAGGCACTAATGCCACTCTGTAAAGCCTTAGTAAGGCCACACCTAGGATACTACAACCAGATTTGGTCTCCACACTATAAAAAGAGGTTGAGGCTCTAGAAAGAGTGCAGAGAAGAGCAACAAAGATGATTAGGGGGACTGGAGGCTGAAACATATCAAGAACGGTTGCTGGAATTGGGTATGTCTAGTTTAATGAAGAGAAGGACTAGGGGGGACATGATAGCAGTGCCTCAATATTTGAGGGGCTGCCACAAAATGAGGGGGTCAATCTATTTTCCAAAGCTCCTGAAGGAAGGACAAGAAGCAATGGATGGAAACTGACCAAGGAGAGATTCAACCTGGAATTTTCTGGCAATGAGAACAATCCACCAGTGGAACAGTCTGCCTTCAGAAATTGTGGAAGCTTCCAAGAGACTGGACTGCCATCTGTCAGAAATGGTGTAGGGTCTCCTGCTTGGGCGGGGGGCTGGACTAGATGACCTACACGATCCCTTCCAACTCTGTTATTCTAATTCTAAAAAATTCTAAGGGCACTGCCTTCCCGAACCAACGTTTTATAAGGGGCACTTAAAAAAAAGTTTGAACGTTCATATTTACGGTTTGCAAACATCGCTGGCTGCATTTGCAGTGGCTTCACTGATAGTTCCGGTTCGTTATTCTCTTGTTAACGCTCTGAGTGTAAGAGCAATACAGGAATTGGGCAGGTAAAGGTGGACGGATGCAAAGGGAGTCTCCTTACCTGGCTGAGCTCCCGCCGAGGTCTGCAGGCCCACCGGATGCTGGTTCCCCAGTGCGTTCAGAGAGTTTTGGACACTGCCAGGCTGGGCCACTGTCTGAACCACCACAGGGCCCTGGGGCCTGAGATACTGGGGACCCGGAGCCGAAACGATTTGCAGGACACTGCCTGGTAGGTAGAAATTTAAGATGGAGGAAGTTGCTGAGTGCCCACTGAAGGAAGACTCTCCCGCTGGTTTTTAACATCTCGCCTTAGGCAAAGTTTACAGCCACTGCAACGTCCCCGTGGCCGCGTGGTCAACATCTGGACACTTCTGGATTTTTGTGCTTGAAACTTTGATTTTGGGTTTTATTGACTAGATTGATCTGTTCCTTCTAGAAATGGCTAGTTTATATTACTATGGAAAAGTAACGTTTCATTCTACTGCAGGGGTCTTCAAATTTGGCCCTTTTATATGACTTGTGGACTTCCAACTTCCAGAATTCCTCAACCAGCATCGCCGATTCTGTAAACCGCTTAGAGAGGGCCGTAAAGCGCTGTGAAGTGGTATATAAGTCTAAGCGCTATTGCTATTGCGATCTCCAGAACAGGAAAGATTCGGGAGGGTTAGCTTGACAACTTGCCCTTAATGTCTACAACCAGAGGACCAGGCAAAAAAACCCCAAAACACGTCCCAGGAAGCACGGGAGGCTCCCCAACCCCAGCCGACAAAATCCTGGGGAACGGGGGAAGCTCCCCAGATGTGCTCTTCAAAGCGCCTCACCTTGCAGCTGCAGAGGCTGTCCCGCGGTCAGCTGGCGGAGTTGACTGTGCGACAGAGTGAATTTGTTCCCCTGGAACTGCAGTGTCACCGGCGTCTCCGGCTGCGCGATCCGGCCTTGGGCCCCTGCAATGGAAGCCAGCTGGGCTATTTTGACCACTTCACCACCTGGGGGAGAGGGGTGGAAGCACCCGTGAAGAAGGGGAGGGCGAGGGGCGGGGGGTGAGGTGGGGCTTCTCCCAGACATCCCCTCGATTTCCTCTGGCCGTGGTTAGTAAAACAGACGCGAACCACATGCAGAGATGTAGAGGTGGGAGAGGAGGGAGGGGTGGAGGGAAGTGTCATCCAAGAAGTTCCACAGGTACAGCTTTTGATACAGGTGAGGGGCCAATTGCATCGGCTCCGTTTCTTTAAAGGCAGAACGGTGAGTGAATCGGGGCAGGCCGAGGGCAGAGATCCTGACTCTTTCACAGGTTTAGCAAGCGTGACCTGGAAAAACTCACGTGACACTTCGGAAAGAGAGAGCAGAAAAAGTCCTTCAGGTCAGACCTCTACCGCCTTTTCAAAAGCAAACTATAAACTCGAGAGAGGCAGGAATTCACAACGCGAGGGGCACGTGGAATAATTTACCGGAGGGGGGGGGGAAATATATATATATTTTTTAGGGCTTCGCCAAGTTCGGGGTTGGGGGAACCAACGCGAAGCAGATTCGTTGGGCCTCCCAATCACCTTGGCAGACGATCCCAAAGGATTTAATTTCCCCCGTTGATTTGAAACGTCCAATTAGCGGTGATGAATTTTGGACCGGGGAAGGAGGGGTGGCTGGGATCGCTAAGCTCATGCAGCCCTTAGCCAAAAGAATTTGGATTCAGCCAATGTATTTTTCAACCCACAGAAGGTTATCTTTCACAGAGCCCCCCCTCTGATGAAGAATTAGAGGTTTATTTGCTTGGAAGGGACCGTTTTTGTCTGCGTGTCACCCTGCAAGGTAAACATGGAGTTCAGGCTCTGTTCACGCGAAGCTAAAAGCTTCTCCGTAAAATCAATCAGAGGGGGGAAAGATAAAAATCAGGATGTTTAATGCCTGGAAACCCTCCTCTATGCTTCGAGGCCTCCAAAGTTCAAATCTCCCGAGTTTTGGAGTTGAGCGTGGCACGTTTGACTTTGACAAAGGCAGCAGGTTCCCCCGGGGAAACATTAGTACATCAGTGCTCAAGAGCCTCTGGAACCGGGCTGGGCAACTGTGGCCCCTTTACGACCTGTGGACTGCAACTCCCAGAATTCCTGGCTCAAGGAATTCTGGGCGTTGAAGTCCACAGGTCGTAAAGGGGGCCAGAGTCGCCCACCTTGGCTCCAGATGCGCTAATAGTGCATCTACCATCGGAAATAAGATCACTTTAGCCTGTTCCTAGTTCTTCCCGTTACGGAGAGCGCCTTCCTGTGCAAGAGACATTCTTTTAGCCAAGATGGGGTTAGTGTTCTCCCAAAAGAAAAAAAGAAAGAAAAAAAAGGAGAGAATTAAATTAGGATAAATTTGTTCTTTCCAAAAATTAAAACAAAAGAAAAAAGTTTCCAAGAAAAGCTGACCAAGAGAAAAAAAAAACATGCAGAAGAAGTGAGATTAAGTTGACACCACTAATGTACAGGTAGTCCTCGACTTAATGACCAAAATGGAGCCCAAGGTTTCCGTGGCTAAGCGAGGCAGTTGTTAATAAGTGAGTTGTGCCCCATTTTACAATATATATATTTTTTGGTCACTTTGTTTAAATGAATCCCTGCAGTTGTTAAGTGAATCATGCTGCCGTTTAAGCGAATCCGGCAGCCCCCACTGACTTGGCTCTGGAAAGGCTTACCAATGGGGATCGCGTGACCCTAGGATAGTGCAACTGGCGTTAAGGACATGCCAGTTGCCGAGTGTCCAAATTCCGATCGCGTGACCGTGGGGGATGCTGCAACGGTTGTAAACGTGAAAAAGTCGCTTTTTTTTCAGGGCCGTTTAACTTCAAACCGCCACTAAGCAAAAAGTTTCCAGTCGAGGACTACCTGTTATGTTCACAGCAATTTTCCTGAGTTGTCCTTTTTTTCTTCTTCTTATCTAAATGTTGCACTAATGAGCAACGTAAAATGGTGAGCAAGGCAAACTCCAAAGGGGAGAACGGAAGGGAAGGAGCAATCCGAGCCCCCGTCCCAATATATCTACGACTACGTACGTATCCCTGCACACATTTTTTTTTTAGGGTGCCTAACAACTTAACCTCAGGGAAGCTTTGGAAAAAAAGGAGGAATGGAGGAGGAGGAGGAAGAGAGAAGGAAGCTGGAGAAATCTGGGAAGCAGGGGCGGAGGGGCACTTACTGGGTAACCGAGCCTGTGCCTGACTGGTTAACACGAGCCTCTGAGGCAGGACACTCTGCTGGATGGTGGGTGGGGGGGCCTGTGGCTGGGCCTGCCCTAGCTGGAGGCCTTGGGTGGTAGCCTGGCCCCGCAGTTTCACTGGATGGGCCGGGCTAGTTGCGGTGGCGAAGGTCATTGCTGGCTGATGTCTCGGAGGAGGAAGAGGAAGAGGAGGAGGTGGTGGTGGAGGAGGAACACTGGAGGAAGACGGGGCCGTCTGCAATTGTGGTGCTGCTGTGCTTGCAGCAGAGGAGACGGCAATGGCGGCTGCAATCAATAAGGTCAGGGGGGTGCAAGCGGTTAGAGTCGGTCCTTTTTTTTCTCCTTCTTCTTCTTCATTTCAAGGGTCAGAGAAACTGCAAGGGGTCAGTTTTAAACCTTTGGGGGGGGTGGGGGGCTCAGAGTACAGACACGTTGCCTTGGGGAGGAGGGGGGGGGGAGACAAAAAAAAATAAGGCAAGAAAAATCCAGAGGCGTTTGGGAGCTTAAACCGAGGCAGCGAAAGTGACTCACGGCGCAAATTGTCTCGTGACGCACAAACGCACCTGCGCAAACACACATGAACACAACTTTCCTTGCAGAGCGGTGTGTGTGTGTGTGTGTGTGAGGTTGGTTTGCTAGCTCTTTGCTTCAAAAGCTTGGAAGGCTTTCCAACGTGAAGTTCTCCATCTTTATCAAAGGACAGCTGGGGTGGCATCAAGAGAGTCAAGGTTGGTCCAGGGCTAGGCAACCTTGGCTCTTTTATGACTCGTGGACTTCAACTCCCAGAATTCCTGAGCCAGCATGGCTCAGCTTGGAAACCTCTCCCTTTCCCCTCAGCATGGCTGGCTCAGGAACTCTGGGAGTTGAAGTCCACGAGTCATAAAAGAGCCAAGGTTGCCTACCCCTGGTCTAGTGGTTAAGGCGCCAGGCTAGAAAGCGGGAGACTGTGAGTTCTAGTTGCTCCCTTTGGCAAGAAGGCCAGGTGGGTGACCTTGACCCTGTCCCTCCCTCCCTCTCTCAACCCAACCTACCTCACAGGGTTGTTGTTGTTGTGGGGAAAAGAGCAGGAGGAAAAAGTTGTCTTGGACACGTTGAGTTATTTGTAAAAATAATAACGGTGGGATACAAACAAAGCAAATGAATAGGGGTGCCCTGAAGAATCAGCTTTATCATGCCCATCCTAGCTTCTCAGTGGAGACCAAACAAAGACATACAAACACACACACACACACAAACACACTGCCTGGAAACATGCGCTTTCAGCTCAAACTGAAACATTAAAAAAAAAAAAGAAAAGAGGATGAAAACACAGGTAAAAGGAGTTGTGCGTGAACGCTTCGATAACCCTCCATTTTTTCAAACCAAGCACAACCGAGTCTCTTCCAGGGCGAGGCAAAATGAGATTCTCCCAGAATGTTAGCGAACGGGCTGGGATTGTCTTCTTTAAAACCAAGCTTTGCATGCAAAATTTAAGCCTTTTAAGCTCCAGGTCGCCTGCCTGGACCGTCTCCAGAAAGAGCACGACAATTTGCTGTCACTCTTTTTCATTCCCTTTCCGAAGTTTCAAATCAAAAGAGGGGGGGGGAAGGAGGGAGCAGGAGAGCTTAAAATCAGCTCTTCAGAGAGAAATCCATCCAAAGGAAACCTGCCTGACGGTGAGATGGGTGGCGTTTAAATTTAACCAACAAAATAAAAGATCCGGAAACGTCTCGGTCCAAGGGAATTGAACAAGAGCATCCTGCCTTGAAACCCAGGAAGACCACCCGCCAACAACTAGGAGAGCACCTAGTGGGTTGAAAACCCCACAGAATCGGCTCACAATTCACAGAAGAACCTCAGAATGGAGCTTCCAAAGGCCAGCTCAGGACGCATTCAGAAAACAGAGAAACCGAATGCAGCTGAGCTGGATGGAAGGTCAGATAAAGACCTGGGAACCCTTCCTCAAGATCCCAGGTGGACAACTCCACGATCTGTAGACCCAACCTGGCCTGAGGTCCACAGCTGGAAAGGCTGTTCAAGAAGAATTTTATTAGGCGGATCTACTCGACCCGGGCCTCCGGTAGGACAACGGAGTTCAGCTTGCTCAACACTGATTTCATCCAGATACGCAGGAGTTCCAACTTGGGGTGGTGATGGTGAACCTCAATAGATCAGGAAGGCACAAGGTTGAGGAAGATTGGTTTCATTCCAGGGACTTGGTTGAGGGAGGGAGGGAGGGAGGGAGAGAGGATGAACGTGAAGGGGAACCAACCCACACCTGTTGAAAAGGAAGGAACCCCAAGCAGGATCACCTTTCTCACCTTGGCTGGCAGTTACCGTAGTCATGGGAGATCTTCCTCGCCCTTGCGCCTGTTGGGCAACCGTAGCCGCGCTGGTGGCCCGTTGCACTTGAGTGCTAGGAAAGGTCACCATCTTCCCTTCAGGTTTTTGCCCATAATGAACAGGTTGAAACAATCTGGGGGGGGGGGGGGAAACAATGGTTGGGTGCTGTGATGATTTTTCCATAAAGTACTCTTGGGAGTCCTAAGCAAAACCCAAGTGTCTACGGTCATCCAGGTCCAAGTTACCCCAAAGATGCTTTTCCACCAGGCCACTGGACTACCTTGTTTTTCTCTGAAGATGTTTCGCTTCTCATCCCAGAAGCTTCTTCAGCTCTGACCATCCAGTCAGACCAGACCATTCCCCACCGTACCAGTCAGAGCTGAAGAAGCTTCTGGGATGAGAAGCGAAACATCTTCAAAGAAAAACAAGATAGTCCAGTTGCCTCGTGGAAAAGCATCTTTGGGACAAGCAAAAATTATTTCACAGACTCCCTTCTGTCCTATTAAAAATTGAGGAACTGTCTCCCTCAAGGAGGGGAAGGATTTGGGTTCTCCTTTTCTGAGCCAAAGGAACACTTCAGCATCCTTTTTAATGACCTCAGCATGGAAGGGAGTCAAATATTTAGGGGACGGGCCTGGTGCCCTAATCCTTGGAGATGCTTTAAGTTCTTCCTTCCTTCCTTCCTTCCTTCCTCCCTTCCTTCCCTCTCATTGTCCCTTCCTTCCTTTCTTTCTTCCCATTCTCCTTCCTTCCCTCACATTCTTCTCCCTCCATTTCCTTCCTTCCTTCCTTTCCTCCCTCCCTCATTGTCCCTTCCTTCCTTCCTTTCTTCCCATTCTCCTTCCTTCCCTCGCATTCTTCTCCCTCCATTTCCTTCCTTCCTTCCAACCCTTGAACGCCGTTCTGAAATTGAGACCCATGCTTTTAGATTGTGACTATCAACATGCCACGCAAAACTGAACAGGGACAAGAGTCCAATCGACGTTAGAGTTGGCTGCCTAAGGGCCATTGAGGTTACGGAAGGTGCTGCTTACCTGTTGGGCTTCAGCTTGACGGGGGCAGGCCTGGGAGGTGGCAGGGGAGAGGTGTAAATCTCCTCGATAAGCTTTCGTGTTATTTTTTGCTTGGGCACCACCTGGGATTCGTACCGCGTCGTGGTCTTCTCAAGCCCAATCAGGTCAAAGAGGCTCAAGTCTGCAACCTAGAAGAGGGCCGAGAGGGAAGAAAGTGTATCTGGGTACCTATTATAATTTTATTTAGTCCATTTATTTAGTCCGCTGATGAGGTTACCTAATTGGGTCATGAAAGGTCTGCAAGAAAGCAACCAAGCTCAGAGAGCACCAAGGACCCCACAATCCTTTTCCTCTTTCTTCTCCTCCACTCTGCACACCCCACTCCCTCCTAGCACTGATGATGCTACCTAGCTGGGTCATGCAATGTCTGCAAGAAAGCAACCAAGCTCAGAGAGCACCAAGGACCTCACAGTCCTTCTCCTCCACTCTGCACACCCCACTCCCTTCTAGCACTGATGATGCTACCTAGCTGGGTCATGCAACGTCTGCAAGAAAGCAACCAAGCTCAGAGAGCACCAAGGACCCCACAGTTCAACCTTGAGCTACAAAGATTCTCTTCTATCGTTAGTCCATTTCATCTCTCCCCTCTCACACACATACACCCACTCACTCACTCACTCGCACACACACACAACGCACACACATTGCGGCGTCCTCGGTCACCCCTTGGGACAGAAAAGTTGAAATCAGAAAGGAGAAGCTGGGAGGATTCTCCCTCTTCCTCACCCAACAGGGAACCTGGCACGTCCACCGTTCTGGCTCACCTTCCATAGGTTGCTTTCTACCGCTGTGAAGGCCAGCGAGGCGGTTGCATACTGCAGCGCCTCTGAAACGTAAGACGAGCCGCACAGCCGGGGGTTGATCAGATCCGGGTGGTTGCAGATCTTCTGCAGCTGCATCAAGACGTGAAGGACGCTGACGAAATGCCCGCTTTTCAGAGCGTCTTGGGTCCTGCCGAGGGAGAAGAAAGCAGAGGGTCAAAGCCACAACAGGGGAGCGTGTGATGCCCGTGAGATCAGGATGTCAGGATCTCCATCGTTGGCCTGGCGCCTTGCCGGGCTCCTGCCGTCAAAGAGGAAAGGAACGGGGGGAAGCGTTTGGGGCAATCCATACCTTAGACTTAGAATAAGGTTACTGTCACTTTAAATGTGCATGAAAATGAAATTTCGTTGCATGCAGCTCTCAAAGGGTCACCACCTCCAATATGCACTACATAAATATGACCTCCAAAAAATATTTGCATATACCCATCTCTTAACATTAAGAAAACCAAGACCATGGCATCCGGCCCTCTCAATTCCTGGCAAATAGATGGGGAAGAAATGGAGGTAGTGACAGATTTTATCTTCCTGGGCTCCAAGATCACCACAGATGGGGACTGCAGCCAAGAAATTAAAAGACGCTTGCTCCTGGGGAGGAAAGCTATGGCAAATTTAGACAGCATACTAAAAAGCAGAGACGTCACCCTGCCAACAAAAGTACGTATAGTCAAGGCCATGGTTTTCCCAGTTGCAATGTATGGCTGTGAAAGTTGGACCATAAGAAAGGCTGAGCGCCAAAGAATGGAGGCCTTTGAACCATGGTGCTGGAGAAGACTCCTGCGAGTCCCCTGGACTGCAAGGCGATCAAACCGGTCAGTCCTGGAGGAGATCAACCCTGACTGCTCCTTAGAAGGCCAGATCCTGAAGTTGAAACTCAAGTACTTTGGCCACCTAATGAGAAGGAAGGACTCATTGGAGAAGAGCCTGATGCTGGGAAAGATGGAGGGCAATAGAAGAAGGGGACGACAGAGAATGAGGTGGCTGGATGGAGTCACTGAAGCAGTAGGCGTGAGCTTCAATGGACTCCAGAAGATGGTAGAGGACAGGAAGGCCTGGAGGAACGTTGTCCATGGGGTCGCGATGGGTCGGACACGACTTCACAACTAACAACAACAAATACCTTAGACTTAGAATAATGTTACTTCACTTTAAATATACATTAAAATGAAATTTCGTTGCATGCAGCTCTCAAAGGGTCACCACTAATTAATTAACACTAATGACTTAATGTTCAGCGCAGAAAGACGTACTCGGGTTGGAGAATGACGTCTTCGTACATCACTTTCTGCCTGTTTGAAAGCCGGCACTTGAGCACGTGTTCGTACTTCTTGGTCAGCTGTTTTTCGACGTCCCGTTTGGATCTGCGCAAAATAAACGGCTGGATCATCTGCGGAGCAGAGGTGGAAGGGAGGGAGGGAGAGAGAGAGAGAGGAAGCTGCTATGAATATTCAAAAGTTCAAAAGTAACCTTAGAAAGAAAGTATCACTTCACAGAAAGAATGGTGGAAGCCTGGAACCCACTTTCAGCGGACTGCTAATCATTAGGAAATGGGTTTAAACATGCTTGGGATAAACAGCCGTCCATTATCCGGCAAAAGTATAAAATAAAAATTGATAAAAAATATTAATTAAAAGAGGGAGGGAGGGAGGGAGGGAGGGAGGAAGTCTAAGAAGATTCTCAGTCATCCAGTCATGATTGTGCTAAAGGTGCTTTTTCAAGAGGCAACTGGAAAAGAAAGAAAGAAAGAAAGAAAGAAAGAAAGAAAGAAAGAAAGAAAGAAAGAAAGAAAGAAAGAAAGAAAGAAAGAAAGAAAGAAAGAAAGAAAGAAAAAGAAAGAAAGAAAGAAAGAAAGGAAGGAAGGAAGGAAGGAAGGAAGGAAGGAAGGAAGGAAGGAAGTCTAAGAAGATTCTCAGTCATCCAATCATGGTTGTGCCAAAGGTGCTTTTTCAAGAGGCAACTGGGGAAAGAAAGAAAAGAAAGAAAGAAAGAAAGAAGGGAGGGAGGGAGGGAGGGAGGAAGGAAGGAAGGAAGGAAGGGAGGGAGGAAGGAAGGAAGGAAGGAAGGAAGGAAGGAAGGAAGGAAGGAAGGGAGGAAGGGAGGAAGGAAGGAAGGAAGGAAGGGAGGGAACAAAAAGCAAATAAACTCAAAGGGCAGAACTTGATGGACCTCTAGGTCTTTTTCTGCTGCCAGTTTTCTATCTTTCTAACAGAAGCTTTGTCAAATCCTATTTGTTGAGTGGACACTGGGATAGCCCTGTGCCCAATTCCAGCGCCCGGCTTGGGGGACTCACCCGGTGCAGCCTGATGACCAGCTTATGGCAATAGTCTTGGTTCTCCTCGTTGGCAGCTTTCACGGGGAAATCCAGATAAGCTTTGGAGATTCCTGGAATCAGGAAGTGCACCATGGTCCACAGTTCCATCAAGGTGTTGTGCAGAGGGGTATCGATCAGGAGTAGGCGGTACTGACTACAGAGAGAGGCACAGTGTCAGCCCTCCCAGAGAAGCCAGGCAAAGAACACAACAAAATGACCTACTTTAGTGTGAGGTTACATTAACAAAATCTGACAAGTCTGAAGTCCAAACTTCCCACTGCTACTTTTAACAATTAGGGAGGATCCTTCCTAGGTTTTTCCCTCTGACTGCTGAGCATCTGTTGTGTAGATTCTCTAACTCTTTGTTTACTTTGCCTTCCTTCCTTCTTTCCTCATTGTCTCTCATCCCTTTCTTCCTCCCTCCCTTCCTTCCTTCCCTCTCTCTCGTCCCTCCCTCCCTCCCTCTCATTGTCTCGCTCGTCCCTTCCTTCCTTCCTTCCTTCCCCTCTTATCTGACTCTTCCTCTCCTCCCCCAAGGTCACCCCCACATTCCATTATGCACAGCTTCTCTTTACACAGAGCTACAGAGAGTCCTCGGCTTACGACCACGAGGGAGGCTCACTTTTCTGTGGCTAAGGGAGACATCTGTTTAAGTGAGTTTTGCCTCGCTTTGCGACCTTTCTTGCCACAGTTGTTAAGGGAATCACTTCAGCAACCCGGCTGTTCATTGAATCTGGCCCCTGTGCTGACTTGTTTGTCAGACGGTCGCAAAAGAGGATCACACGATCACTGCAACCGTCATAAATACGAACCCGTTGCCAAGAGGCTGAATTTTGATCACAGGGCCCTGGGGATGCTGCAACGGTTGCTAAGTGTGGAAAACGGTCATAAGTCCCTTTTTTTTCAGCGTGGGTGTAACTTTCAGCAGTCATTAAGTGAATGTTTGAAAGTCGAGGACTACCTGCATACAGTCCTTAGCTTCTTCTGACCAACGGCAGCAGAACGTAAGCCAAAGAGAAGCTGAATTTGGATTCCTGGCCCAGACAAGGCTCAGAGGAGGGAGGGTCAGGAGTGGCCTACCCTACAGGGCAAGAACCGGGGCCCACGCGGTCCAAACGGGGGGCCGGGGAGAAAAGGCGGGTTCTGAAGGGGTCCAGACCTGCGAAGGTGGAAGACGGCTTCCCAGTGCTTCTCCGTCATGTTCTTGATCTGCTGCATCTCATCCACAATGAGGTACTTCCATCGTATCTTCATGAAGGCTTGGTGGCCCTTGAAGAGCTGCTTGTAGGAGGTGATGCAGACGTTAAAACTGTTGGGTTCCGTCCACTCCTACGGGAGGAGGGAAGGGAGGATATAGGAAATGGGAAGGGCAGGGAAGGAAGGAAGGAAGGAAGGAAGGAAGGAAGGAAGGAAGGAAGGAAGGAAGGGACGAGAGAGGCAATGAGAGGGAGGGAGGGAGGGACGAGAGAGACAATGAGAGGGAGGGAGGGAGGGAAGGGAGGATATAGGAAATGGGAAGGGAGGGAAGGAAGGAAGGAAGGAAGGAAGGAAGGAAGGAGGGAGAAGGCAAGAGAGGAGGGAGGGAGGAGACGAGAGAGACAATGAGAGGGAGGGAGGGAGGGAAGGGAGGGAGAGAGGAAGGAAGGAAGGAAGGAAGGAAGGAAGGAAGGAAGGAAGGAAGGAAGGAAGGAAGGAAGGAAGGAAGGAAGGAAGGAAGGAAGGAGGCAAAGTAAACAAAGAGTTAGAGAACTGGTCCTGGAATCTACACCTGTATTAACTTGTGGATTCACTTGCAGGAATGTTATGCTCCCCTGTATCCCACTCCCCTCTTTTCTTTCATGTGAGTGACAACATTCCAGGAAAACATTTGGCATCTACTTAAACATTTATTTCTGAAGAATAAGAAACCATGACTTAAGAAAACCCATTTGTCTGAAATGGTATAGGTTTCCTGCCTGAGCAGGGGGTTGGACTAGAGGATCTCCAAGGTCCCTTCATTCTATTCTATTCTATTCTATTCTATTCTATTCTATTCTATTCTATTCTATTCTATTCTATTCTATTCTATTCTATTCTATTCTATTCTATTCTATTCTATTCTATTTCTATTCTATTCCTATTCTATTCATTCTATTCTATTTCTATTCTATTCTAATTCTATTCTCTTCTATTTCTCTTCTCTTCTATTTCTCTTCTCTTCTCTTCTATTTCTCTTCTCTTCTCTTCTCTTCTATTCCTATTCCTATTCTATCCTATTCTATTCTTCTATTCCGTTCCGTCCCATCCCATATTCCATTCCATTCCATCCTCTATATTCTATTCTTATTCTCTTCTAAAAATGGCCTACCTGTCTTTTCATTCTTAGTTCTCGCTGGGTACCAATGTAGAGCAGGAGTTTTAGGCCAGGGCACCAACGTTTGAGCTCCAGCTCCCACTTCAGAATGTTACAACTTCGGACGACGACCAGGTGAGGCCCCCAATCCCCTGGAAAGGAAGACCAAGAAGAGATGCTAAGAGTCCGTCCCTCGTTCGCCACCTGACCCGCTTACACCCCCCTAAGAGCGCGTACCTTCGTTGCAGGCCAGGTGGGCGAAGAAGGCGATGATCTGCACCGTTTTCCCGAGGCCGGCTTCGTCGGCCAAGATGCCATTCAGCTTCTTCTTGTACAACTTGGCCAACCAATCCAGGCCAATCTTCTGATACTCTCGGAGGGAGCCGTACAAGAGGGGAGGCGTGTTGTATTTGACCTGCAAGAAATTGTGCAAACACGTTTCCTCTCCATGACATTCAGCTTGCTCTCTTCATGACAGGGAGTCCTCGACTTAACAGCAGTTCGTTTACAGACCGTTCGAAGTTACAACGGCACTGGGGGAAAAAAAAGAGACTCGGGACCATTTTTCACACTTAGGACTGTTGCAGAAGCCCCGGGGTCACCTGATCAAAATTCAGAGGTTTGGCAACTGACTCACACTTACGATGGTCGCCGTGTCCTGGGGTCATCCGATTCCCCTTTTGCGACCTTCTGACAGATAAAATGAAGGGGGAAACCAAATTCACTTAACAAACCGAATCGCTAACTTAACAAACGCAAGGATTCGCTTTAATGACTGTGGCAAGAAAAGTCGTAAAATGGGGCAAAACTCACTTAACAAAAGCCTTGCTTAGCAAATTTTAGGCTCAACTGTGGTCGTAAGTTGAGGACTACCTGTAATACCTAGGGCAGTGATGGCGAACCTTTTAGAGACCGAGTGCCCAAACTGCAACCCAAAACCCACTTATGCATCGTCGGGTGCCGGGTGGGTGTGGCCCATTGGCTGGGTGTGGCCCATTGGGTGGGCGTGGCCCATTGGGTGGGCGTGGCCCATTGGGTGGGAGTGGCTGCGGTGGTAACAGCAGACTAGGCGGGACTAAAAAGTTCAATCAACCAATTCCAACTTTGCGAGATCTTTTTTTTCCCTGCGAGAAGTTGAAATTGACTGATTGAACTTTTTTTTTTTGCACACGGCGGTGGAGGCCTAAAGCGAAAAGGTTTTATAAAACCCAGCTGAAGGCCTAGGACTGGGGCGACGGCGCGCATGCCCACAGAGAGGGCTCTGAGTGCCGCCTCTGGCACCCGTGCCATAGGTTCGCCACCACTGCTATACACTATACAGATGCTGCAATGGATGTAAGTGTGAAGAACAATCCTAAGTCACTCTTTTCACTGCCGTTGAAACTTCAAACGGTTACTAAAAAAATGGCTGTAATTCGAGGACTGCCTACAGTTACAGAGCCAACTGTCAGGCTCCCAAAACTAAGAAAGACCTGCGGAGTTCCTTCTAAGCAATTTGCTTTATTGGTCCTCATTTGGAATAGATAAGAATTCTTTACTTAAGAGACAAAAGTCCTGCTGAATCTTGCCAGACAGTCGCAAAGGGATACGGCAGCCGTCGTAAATAGGAACCGGTTGCCAAGGGTCTGCATTTTGATCACGTGACCATGGGGATGCTGTAACGGTCGTAAGTGTGAAAAGCGGTCCTCAGTCGCTTTCTTCAGTGCCCTTGTAACTTCGAACGGTCACTAAATGAACAGTTGTAAGTTGAGGACTACCTGTGTTATGGCCACAACGTAGACTACTGGAATTTCCATTTCTAAGCAAGGCAGGGGTTAAGGGAGTTGTGACGCCGTTTCACTCCATTTTGCATGCTTGTCAAAACGAATCGTTGCGGTCGTTAAAACTAAATCTTGCCAGACGGTCGCAAAAGGATACTGCAACCGTCGTGAATAGGAACCGGTTGCCAAGCATCCGAATTTTGCTCGCAGCGACCGTGGGGATGCTGCAACGGTTGTCAAGTGTGAAAAACGGTCGTCAGCTACTTTGTTCCAGTGCCGTCGTAACTTTGATCGAGGCGGCAAGCCGAGGATTACCTGTACACCACCAGTGAAATCAGGACCAATCCACACGGATGGATTTACCGCAGTGGTGATCCGGGCGCTGCCTTTCGGCAGTAGGACCTCTGCCGTGGCCGCCACTTCGGCGATGTCTCGCCCGCGGTTCTTCCCGGGCATCATTCTCTCGGCCCCCTTGTACTGCTCAATGCTGAGGAGGGAGTCGATCGAGATGACCTCCTTTGGAAGGAATTCCCTCTCGGCTAGGTGATCTTCCATTTCTAAATAAAGAATAAATGCTTTTAAAAAACCCTCTCTTTTTATTGTTTTAATGAGTGCTAGGCTAGATAATTTCATTCATCCATCCATCCATCCAACTGGAATGCTACTCATCTCACTAAAAGTCAGACACTGAATAAAACATTAATACAATAACCTTGAGGTCACTTGGAGGTTTATCTGTGTCCTCAAGGTCACCTGAGTAGTGAAATGGGTGTGCTGAAAGCAGTTCCAAGAATATCTCAAAATGCCCCCCCCCCCTGCTCAAATACCTCAAAATTCCACATCCACCCCTTCTAAGAAAGCATTTGGAAAGGAAACTCTGCCAGCGTAATACCTTCTTCGCTCATCTCGTCTTCCGGCTTTGGCCAGTGGAAGTTATCAGCGAAGGCTCCTTCGTACATCTTCATCAAATCATTCAAAGGCAGCTCAGCTACGAACGAGATGGGATGGGGGGAAAACAGAATTGGTTTTGCTTGCGGGAAGCTGGCAGGGAATGGTTGCAAATCGTGATCTCGTGAAGGAAAGGTGGAGAGCCACTGCACCCACCTTCCTTCGCCAGTGTGGACAGCTCCAGCTGGTGGTTGACCTTCCCTTCTTTCGCCTCCTGCTCTTCTACTGTCTCCTCCTCATCTTCCACTGGAAAGAAAAAGTCAGCCCCCCCCCCAGGTCAAGCCCAAAAGAGGAAGGAATATCCATATGCTGGAACGTTCTACTTGCCCGCGAGGAATTCTATACAAACGGACATCTGTATTTCCTAAGCCAATCAATTAACGGACTGTTCAATTTTAATGATGCCATTTTGGGTGGGCGGTTCTCCCTTAAAGCCTGGCTAATGGGTATGGATTTAAATTTTAGGAATTTCTTGTTACCGTATCATTTCATACCCTGCTAAACAGCTTAGACCAGGGGTGTCCAACTCGCAACGTCACGTGACGTGTTGCGACGTAGCGTGACTTTTTTCCCCCACTGCCGGCAATGGGGTGGGCGCGGTTTCGGCACAACGCATCCGGCCTGCGGGCCGGCAGTTTGACACCCCTGGCTTAGACCATGATGACAATTACAGAATAGCTGTAGTTTTTACATCCAGAAGTTCTAAAGTTATTTTAGAAACTCTAGCGGGATTTGCAGAGGCACCCGTTCAAGCTGAAACGTAGAACACCACCTTGCATTTTTCAAGTTAATTTTTTTTTAAAAAAAAAGTGCTCTTTTTTGGTAAATTGAAAGCAGCAAATCTGTTAGGGAGAATATTTCTGGGCTGTTGTTTTATTGTTTTGCTCTGTTTCTTTCTCTCCAACACAGCAGGTAACTTTGAGACATCACAGCCTCAAGGAACACAGCCCAGCCTCCTCAATTTTAACAGCACACCTATAAATTTAGCTCCATCGTATATATTAAATAACGCACTCGATTCGATAAGGGCCATCTTTATGTATCCAGAATGGCCAACTCCAAGTATGACTAAATCTCACAATTCACAGAACCCAACCTTTTTTGGGGGGGCTGGAGGGAAGAACTGAACCAGCCAAGCGAGAATAATTGAGAAGGCTTCGTCACAAAATTTTGGTTTGATTCTTGAACGGGTGAAAGCAGAACAGTTATTTTCCCTCTGGAACTAAAACAGAATCCCCAAACTGGAGATGTACAATTTTGTTTCAGTTTTCACATCTCATCACAAGTAGATGAGATAAAAAGGGTGGATCAGAAGACCCCCCCCATCACCGACCTTCGTCATCTGTGAGGGACGTGCTTGCTTTTCTCTTTCTTCTACGGGACCACGAACCCTACAAAATGAATATATAAATAGAATAGAATAGAGCTGGAAGGGACCTTGGGGGTCTTCTAGTCCAGCCCACTGCTCAAGGAGGAGAACCTATACTGTCCCAGACAGGTCAATGTCCAGTCTCTTCTTGAAAATCTCCAGCTCCCACGATTTCTGGGGGTAAATGTGCATCTGTTTTAGAAGGGTCCTTCGCCCAACCCCGTTCATCAAATGCATGATTTATTGTTAATTACCTCCAAGAAGGAAAAGAACAGGACCACCACCCCCAAAAAAAAAAATGTGAAGAAGAGGATGGGGAAGGTCTCCACCAGGGCTCATGTAAAACAACTGCCAGCCACAGCAGATGTTATTGAAGAAGGCTGAGATGTGGGTACTTGATGTTAAGCAATTTCCTTCTTCAAAGGTTATCAAAGGAAGCTCACCAACAATGGCTTTGTTTTATAGATCAGTCTCCCATTACAGTTCCCCATCTTCCCACTATATTCCTTATGTACAAGAAAGCTATTTACTGCCAGCAGATCTACCGCTATCTAAATAAGACTTGAAAAAATTGTAATTTCAATAACAGTAAAACATGCAATATGTCCAGAATTATCAAGCAGGAGATGGGAGGGGGGGAAAAACGTCCCTTACCAAGTTGTTTTCTTTTTCCAGAAGGAGATCCTCTAAATGTCTCGAATCTTTACCTGCAAAACGGTTACACCTTTTTAGGCACCTTCTAAGTCACCCAACCCCTTATGTTAGCCTAGCATGTAAATTCAGTCAGGATCAAGAAAATAAAACCCAGTGAAAGAGAATGTTAACATATTACCGTGTGGTAATATTTTATTTTATTTTTTTAAAAAAATTGAAACCTAAAGAATCCGAGTTCCCTCTTAAAATCATACCTAATGAACAATGAAAAAAATGAAATTCGCTCCCAAAGTTAAAATAATAATAAGCTAGGATTAAGGGACAGCAGGACCACCGCAGCCCGGCAGGATCTGACCATTTTAAAAGAGTGGTTTTAAAAGTCACCGTTAACTCTTGAGCAAGAACGTGCTTCCTGGTTTGCAATATGCAAAATGATACCGCACTGATGACGTCACCTACTCTGGTAATGAAACGTCTGCAAGAAAACCCCCAAGCTCAGACAGCACCAAGGATGCCCCCAGCTTCCTGTCTTATCATATCGCAACCTCGTTTTGCAGCAAATGACAGGAAGACTACCTTTCTTTGCACGCCTCTTTAAATTCAATGCTTTCCTCCTTTTCTCTTGAAATTCAATCTGCAGCTTTATTTCTACCACCTAAAAGACAGAGCGGAAATAAGATTTAGAACCCCACTTGTTAATTATTACGAGGTTTGCATTCGCTTGACGTCGCCTATGTGTCACCGGGACAAACCTGGCAGGGAAACTGAATTGAGTGGCCTCTAAGCAGCGGCGTCCAGGTAAGGGGTCTTTCCAAGGTGCTATTTCACCTGAGAATGAACCTTCTAATGAGAGAAAGAGATAATTTCAAAGCCGTGTAACCCAGTCAAATTTCCCAGTCAAATTTAGCCCCATTATCTCTCTCAACTTCTAACAAGGGAAGATAAAAAACGTCCTTGAGGAGGGACAGAGTGGTCTTCCCTCCTGCCAGGCAAGGGAACCACAATGGCCCCTTGGTCAAAATCCTCAGCCACCCTCAAATCCGCTCGCACCTCAAGAGAAGCTGGGAAATTGGAACATCAGAGCTACATGCAGTTTTCTGGACTGACACGGACACACCGGGCATCACGCAACGTGAGTCTCTGTCTGGGAGTCCAGTTCATCCAGGATAAACAGAATATCCTCCCAAGGAGCATATTCCTTCCCCCCCCCCCACCCACCCACCCAGTTCGAGGGTTTCAAAAGTGACTGGCAAAGCAAGAGAAGGATTACCTGTTCGATATTCGACCAGAAATATTCTATTTCTCTGGCAATTGTAGCAGCGATGCGCCTTAGCTTGGTCTTCTCTTCCTTCTTAGCCCTCTCTGCGTTGAGGTGCTTCTCTTCGTGGTAGCGAGCCACTGTCCTGACCATCTGACGTAAAAATTTAAAAGGAGAATTGCTAGACAGTGGGGTCTTCCACCAAGGTATTACAGCTCTGGCTTTAACAGCTATTTTTTAACAGCCATAAAATGTTCGACAGACATTTTAAATACTGCTTTTTGTGAATTTTTCATGCATTAATGTTGCATTCTATTATGCCATATGCCAGTGATGGCGAACCTTTTAGAGACTGAGTGCCCAAACTGCAACCCAAAACCCACTTATGCATCGTCGTGTGCCAGGTGGGTGTGGCCCATTGGCTGAGTGTGGCCCATTGGCTGGGTGTGACCAATTGGGTGGGCGTGGCTGCGGTGGTAACGGCAGACTGGGTGGGACTAAAAAGTTCAATCAATCAATTCCAACTTTGCAAGATCTTTTTTTTTCCGCAAGAAGTTGAAATTGACTGATTGAACCTTTTTTTTTTGCACACGGTGGCGGAGGCCTAAAGCAAAAAGGTTTTATAAAACCCAGCTGAAGGCCTAGGACTGGGGCAACGGCGCGCGTGCCCACAGAGAGGGCTCTGAGTGCCGCCTCTGGCACCCGTGCCATAGGTTCGCCACCACTGCCATATGCCATATATATGAAAAAGCTAGCAATGTTTTTTTTTGCATTAATCATTAACTTTTTGAAAGCTCCCGTATATAAAAGTTTATCTGATCCTGACTACAGCAGCTTCCTTCAAACCAGCACGCCGGATCTGCCTGAACTTTTAATTCACAGAATTCCGGGACTCTTCCTAGCTAAGAAATTCTGGGAACCGCAGCAGCAATACATCTAAACTAGAGTTTTTCAACTTTTTTGGCAACTTTTAAGACGCGTGGACTTCAACGCCCAGAATTCCCCAGCCAGATTTTCTAAAATTGTAAAGATGCCTCTCTAGACTTGTCTGCATCTCATCGGGAAGCTTTTAAAATTATTATCTGAATTTTAGTTTTAAAATGTCAAGCGGAATACCAATGCTTGCTTTGTGTTAGTTCTCTCGACGATTCACCCGAAGAAAAAGACTGGGAATAAACCGAACGGATGCCCTTGTAATGTATTTGATCCATAAATGCAGGGAATAAAATGTACCAATGGGTTTCTGCTCAGGAGCTGCAGAAGAAGTCAGCATCCTGGAGAACATCAGCAGAAACAGCTCACAACACACCACTGTGATCGTGAAAGCTTCCGCTAACTGTGTCCTGACTTACGCACAAATGGGTATCTCTCGGGTTAAGTAGTCTTGTGTACAAACCTTACATCAACCCACTCCATCTCCTACCAACCTCTTCCACTTTGGTGGGCCATTATTCAACAGTTTGTGGCTAGTTAAACTAGCACCCCCCCATTTGTTTGAGCCAGAAAACTAGGATTATTATAGTCCAAACAAATGAGGACCCTGCTTTCTTTCATGTTTCTTCATTCCGGGCTTCGCGAAGGAATGACAAATAACCATCATCCAGACCTTCTTGGCAGTGGCCATCTTCCATCGTCTTTCTTGGGCAAAATCTGTTGCCATCCACTGCATCTCCTCCAGGAGATAATCCCACTGAGATTTGGGCCTGGGGGCCTCCTGAAGTTTCGGCAGTCGTCTCAGGGACCATAAGCCTTCCTTTCTCAGCTCCGCGATCCGTTGGTGGACGTGGTTTTCCTTGTGGAAGCAAGCAAGGGAGAACGGTAAGTTGGTGGCTAGGGTTTCTGGCGACATCAAAAGAAAGGAGGGAGCTTTAGTCGAAGAATTCATTACCGACAGTCCCTGACTTACGGCCACAATTGAGCCCAAGAAGCAATGGATGAAATTTATCAAAGAGAGAAGCAACCTAGAACTAAGGAGAAACTTCCTGACAGTGAAAACAATTAATTCATGCAGACGCTGTGGGTGCTTCAACACGTGAGGCTTTTAAGAAGAGATTAGGAAACCATTAGACAACGTGATTGTTATCTTGGTTATGCATTCTTCTTTAAAAACTACTTGTTTTGGAATTCCTCAATATTTTTGATGCCATATCCTAATTTTAAGTGGGTTTTGGCTACAATCCTATGTATTTGGGGGATTAATGTATATTGAATTTAATGGATTTTACTTCCAAAGATATTTGCATAGCAGTATGGCATAAATGTACATTTCATTTGATTAAAAACAAAGGATACGATCTAATACCCATTTATTTATGAATAAAACCCACTAACCATTTGCCTGAAATGGTATTGAGTTTCCTGCTTGGACTAGAAGACCTCCAAGGTCCCTTCCAACTCTTGTTACTCTGTTAAAACTTAAACCTGGAACATGGACATCATCTTTCAGACTATGGACTGAAATGGCCAGATGGTTGGTATACAGCTATTTATCGGTTAATAGCACTAGCAACAGCACTTAGACTTATATACCGCTTCACAGTGCTTTACAGCCTTCTCTAAGCGGTTTATAGAGTCAGTCTATTGCCCCCCAACAATCTGGGTCCTCATTTTATCAACCTCAGAAGGATGGAAGGCTGAGACAACCTTGAGCCAGTGAGAATCGAACTGCTAGCAGTTGGCAGTTAGCCTGCAGTACTGCATTCTAACCACTGCGCTACCACGGCTCATGATCACAAACACGAGTCAGTTGACAAGCGTCTGAATTTTGACCACGTGATCATGGGGATGCTGCAACGGTCGTAAGCGTGAAAAATGGTCACAAGTGACTTTTTTTTTGGGCACCAGGATGGAAAGAAAAACTCTCACCAACTTCACTTGCTCCGCCAACTTCTCGTGCGCACTGTCCTGGGGCAGGGCTGCTGTGGTGTTTTGTGCTGTGTTCTGAGTTTTGGGTGCTACTGCCACTGCCAACCCTGGGGGTTTGGAGGCGACGGGAGAGGTTGATTTATTTGTCCCTGGCGAGGATCGGTTGGCTTGGGATGAGTGCGTAGTTTGTGGCGCAGGATTGGCAACAGAGGTTGGCGGGTTGCTTGAGGTAGGAGGAACCACACTTGCTGAAATACGCTGGGAGTTTTGGTTAGAGTCGGAGGAGGGACGAGCCAGAGTTGTGATCTACAAAGAACACGCATAAATTAGGACACAAGTTTAGAATAGCAAACAGCTTCGAGGGATAAACCATATTCTGTTTTAGAGTAGCAGTCAAACAGAAAAATATATACACAAATTCACCCTTGTTGAAAGGAAGCATTAATGCTCTGGTCTTGGATCTGAACTGTAGATAGTCTAAGCCAGAGATCCCCAACCTTTGGGGCACCAGGGACTGGTTCCGTGGAGAGAGGTTTTTCCGTGGACTGGAGGGTGCGTGGTTTTGTGTGCTGCCTGCATCCCACGGATGGGGCTTTGCTTGTTTGTGCGGACCGGTTGCTGGCATGCCGTGGCCCGGTACCGGTCCACAGACCGGGGGTTGGGGACCCTTGGTCTAAGCCTGTTAGTTTTCATACACAATGAGGTCTCTAGTTACCAACAGAAAAATGTGCATGATTACACAACTGTAGGCTGCAGAAATAAATACACGGGCATAGATCACTCGCATTTACAATGCCTCTTAAAAAAGGATAATTGACTGACAATCAAGAATGCTAGCTAAGTTTTGCCTTTCATGCTGCTCCTACGCCCTTTAGATTTTATCTTGCATGGTCATTCATATTTCTATCTTTTTTTTTTTTTTTTTTTTAAAGAATTTTGCAAAGGAAATCTTTTACCCTTTAGAATGGACTCTCATCCCTGACTAAAATGCCAAGTAACTGGATCTAGATACCTGCTGTGGGGTTGGAGCTTGAGAGGGCACCACCTGGGAGGGGGCCATCTGTCCCGGCCCATGCGCTGTCGGCTGCACTTGTGGCTGGGATGGTGCTTGGACCTGGCCATGGGACAGAGCAGCAGCAGCAGTGACCGTAACGCTTTGGGGCTGTGCCTTCACGTGAATCGCCACTTGCTGCACCGGTGGGTCATTTATATGAGCTGCTTGGGGCGCCAGCTGCAGCGTTGGTGGAAGAGAGGTGATGGGCACGTTGGTGGACTGCAGTCTACCGGGCAGCTGAGGCGGTGGGGTGTGGAGACTGGCTGCATTCTGCACTGGGGGACCTTTGGAAGGATCATACTGCTGCTGGCTCTGCTTCTGACCCGTCAGCTGCACAGTCTGAGGGGTAGGAGGCATTCCACCTGCAAAGCAAAAGAAAATAAGAATTAAGGAGGCAAGGCTCAAAAACGTACAGTGGCAGCACGGCAGGGCACAGCGAAGACGTGAAACGTCCACCGAATTACTTACTTGGCCACTCCAGTAAATAAACCGTAAATGTATATAAACCCGGGTCAGTTAAATAAACCACCCTCTTCATGAACCGGCAAATTCAAAGTCACTGGGGAATCCCGGCAAGAGAAACCACCGGCACAACTTGACCGTGCGCCGAATTTAGGAAGAGTTGGCCTAGTGAATCGACCGGCGGGAAGCAAACCTCGCGATGAACTAAATGGCTAAATGGACGTCCTACGGCTTAAGGAGTGTCGATAGGTAGTTACGAAACCAAAACCGAAGACGAAGGAGAAATGGAGGCACTAAGATCCGTTAAAAAGAAAAAAAGGGGGGAAAAAGAACTACCGGGGGTTCCAGAAGTAATTATTTTGGCTTCGACACGCATGAGTGGCTGTGTTTTTTTTCCCCCCATGCCCGCATGCATCGTTCGAGGTTGACACGAGCAAGCCACTTCACGCCAAAGGTTAATTTGCAAGGGGGTGAGGGGGGGGGCAGAACCAGAGAGCTCAAAAAAGAAAAGAAACATAAAATTTAATTCAAGCAGGCTTCTGCTTCCCTCGCCCCGCCCCTTTGCTAAATTAACGGGCGGCTGGCAGGTGGCCACACAGTACCTTGTGCAGTTGGCATGAGCTGTTGAAGAGGGACTCCTGAAGCCACACCTGGATGCTGAAAAACCATCCCGTGACGGCCCACTTCAATTCGGGCTCTCTTAGACGAATCTGGTGATATTCAAATTTCCATTTATGGCAGGATAAATGCACAAGGAGGCAGGGGTGGGAGTGTGTGTGTCAGGTTATACGGTTTGCAACGGGGCTCCCTGGGAGTTCCGGACGTCGCTAATCAACCAGCCTACCAGGAGGGGGGGTTTGGCCCTAAAAGATACTTTAGAAACACAGGCAGTCCTCGACTTACGACAGTTTGCTTAGTGACCGTTCAAAGTTACGAGGGCGCTGAAAAAAAAGGGACTTAGGACGGTTTTTCACACTTGCGGCCGTTGCGGCACCCCCCCCAGGGTCCCGTGATCGAGATTCAGACGCTTGGCAACTGGTTCATACTTATGACGGTTGGCGTGTCTCCCCCCCTCCCCTTTTGTGACTTTCTGACAAGCGAAGTCAACGGGGGAAGCCAGATTCACTTAACAACCGTTGTTTACTAACTTAACGACTGCAGGGATTTGCTTAACAAGGTCGTAAAAATGGGGCCGAACTTGGCTTAACGAATATTTTTCACTTAGCGACATAAATCTGGGGCTCACTCGTGGTCGTAAGCCGGGGACTACCTGTACTTCCGATGTGGCTGGGTTTTGTTTTAAATCAAGACTACGAAAGGAGCGGGCGGCTGAAGATGTTGTTCCTCCAAATACGGCTGTTGGAGGGTTGGGACTTTTCCATCGCAAGAGCCTGGCCAAAGGATCGAGTTGAGGAGTAGCGGTTTTTAAAAAAAGTGCGAATCGAAGCCGTCTTTTGGGTCGAGACCCTAAAGGGACCGGAAAAGTTCTGCAGGAGGAGGAGGAGGAGGAGGAGGACGCCATACCTGCTGATGTAAGTGCTTGTTGTCTCTTAAAGGCTTCAATTTCTATGGCATTCACCGTTCCAGTTACTGGAGTCCCTGCATGCACCTGCTATTGTAAAACAGAACAGCCTGTGAGTGGGAGACAGAGTTTTTTGGGGTTTTGTTTTTTTTTAAAGGCAGTTCACCCTTGTTTTTAAAAAGTCGACAGTGAAAGGAATGTGAGCTTATTTTGATTTCCAAAGGTTTGCCTTTGTATTCATTTGGTAACGATCCTTTCCATCACAAATATAAAAGCTGCCGAAAGAAAGCAGAGCTTATGTGCCAGTTGGCTGGGTCTCTCTTTCCTAACAATACAACAAGCTAAGACCTTTCTCTCTCGCAACTCAAACCTCTCGCCTTTGTATTTCTACCGTCCCCGGTCTAATCAATTGATCCTGTATTTTGCACTACAAACAGATCTATGGAGAGCTCCATGCTTGCCAGATTACATGGGTGGCTTTCTCCAAAATCCAATACTGTTGTTTTGTCTCCTGTCTCTCTCCTCTACAATCATGCAACGGGGACGTTACCTGCCAGTTCTCAACTTCTCTCTAAATAAGAAAGATGAAGTAGTTTGCCATTACGGTGTTACTGAAAATAATTCAGGTGTTACTGAAAATAATTCAACGTACGTAGGGTTCCCGCCAGTTCCCCATGCAAATTTCTGCCTTGTTTTTCTTCTAAGCTACTGACATTTGGACTCTTGTATCTACAGCCAGGAAGCTCATATAGCTTGTCACTGATTTGGCAATGAACATTGCTATTTTTATAATGGGGGTGGGATTACATATTAGAAGAGAGGGATGTGTCCATGAAATGAGATTAAATGCCCATTTCATCCTCATTTTTCCCCCAACAAGCAGTAAAAAGATTCTACTTAATACTTTACGGCAGGGGTCTTCAAACTTGGCCCTTTTATGACTTGTGGACTTCGACTCCCAGAATTCCTCAGACAGGCATGCTGGCTGAGGAATTCTGGAAGTTGAAGTCCACAAGTCATAAAAGGCATGCTGGCTGAGGAATTCTGGAAGTTGAAGTCCACAAGTCATAAAAGGCATGCTGGCTGAGGAATTCTGGGAGCTGAAGTCCACAAGTCATAAAAGGGCCAAGTTTGAAGACCCCTGCTTTACGGGCTGCTAAGGCAGCCGTTTTCCCCACTGTGCTACCCAAGGAAGAGATGCTTTGCCATTAAGCATGGAGCACCTGCTTAACCATCTAATTATCCCATGAACTCTACAAATTACAAATTACTCTCCTGCTTGAGCAGGGGGCTGGACTAGAAGGCCTCCAAGGTCCCTTCCAGCTCTATTCTATTCTTCTTCTACTACTTTGACTAATTATAAAGAGGATGTTTACTAATATAGTCTTTTATATCTGTATTTGTTGTTTTTTTTAACCCTCATTTTTTTATCTACTGTTGTGCCCCACCCTGAGGTGCCTTAGGTCAGATAGGTAGCGATATAAATTTGATAAAATAAAATAAAATCAATCATCTAGCTTGGAGGGAAGAAGCACTTCTTTCGAATCATTCGGTATCTAAACCCCGTCAAGTTCGTTGTGTCAAGTTCACTCCCAAATTCCCTCAAATAAAAAGACCTGGATATTTTCTGCATGGACATTTATCTTTACTGAACCAGTAAGGACACGGTAAAGAAATGCGTGCATCACTTGGAAAGGCTGCTCCTGATAACAAGGCTTACAAATATTGTAGTAAGTAATAGACTCTCTGGGCTGCTTTGTAAACTTACTTATTTAGCTTATATCCAGGCTAATCCATTCATAATGACTCTGGGCAGCCCTGGGGGTCGACAAATGTTTTATACAGCCCTACAACAGCCATATTCAGGTTGAATTATGCACTGGAAAAATTGACATTAACCAAAGGATTGGATTATTGATCTCCAGAGTTCCTATTAAGCCTATTTCAGACACATTGAAAACCAATATAAATTTTCATAAATGAATGAATGAGTGAATGAATGGGAAAGCATATTTCATCTCTCTTTTCCCTGCCTAAGGATTTCTACACTCACCAGAACTCTGTTCCTTCTGAATTGTAGAAGCAATGGCCTACTCTAAGTAAACAAGCAGAACAGAGAAAGGCAATATCCCCTGACATTTCTATTGATCTTATTTATTGATCAATAATCTATTGGCTTATCCCTTGTTGATTTAAAACATTTACATAGCAGCCCATCTTATAACAAACTCTGGGTAGCTCCCAATCAAAAATGAAAATAACGTACATAAGTTAATAAGTAAGATACAAAAATGAAAATAAGTAAAACTATTAAAACAAACAGATGAAAACCAAAAACCTGGTGCCAAGTCACACTGGATTCCCCACTGTGACATTTCCAAAATGTCTAGGTGCCTCGTGTGACATTTATAAAAAAATCTTTTTAAATAAAATGTAAGATGTAAGCATCTATTTATCTAAAACGTGTTTTTTTTGGATCCCATTTTTTTTTAGCCTAAGAGCAAACAAGGTTTGAGAGTTTCATTGTCTAAAAACTAAATGCCAAAGCTATCCATCTCCTGTCTGCAGGAAGAAAGAACGCGTAGTCCTAGATCTGCAAAGGCTCCTTTTCATAACACTCAACCATGGTTTGTCATTAGTACCGAATCAAGGTATTATGGATTCACATGCCACAAACCCCATGCTGGCTTCATCGCACTTTACAGTTAATCTGGCAATCCTGTAATGCATACACACTGGGCCATAAATTAGCATGCCGCTGGACCTTATAAAATGTGCTAGCTCAACCTGAACCGGAAAGAAGGGAGGCACGGTTGCAAACTTGTCATTTTTGTAGGTTAGCATTTGAGGACCACCACCGGACCCCCCCCAAAAAAGAATTTTTAGAAAGATTCCACAGTCAGAGAGAGAGAGAGAGAGACACAGAGAGAGACCCACAGTTACCAGATAGTACATACAAAGGAACCAAAGGACAAGCAAACCAAGTGGAACACGTTAAAAGCTGAAAAGTTAATGAAATCAGCCAGCAACTTTGAGACAAGGTAAATAAATAAATAAATAAATAAAAACTTTCTTGGTATCCCACGAACACTCATGCAGTTGAAAAGTTTAAATGTTTTACTGCTCATTTTTCTAAAATGAGAAGGGATGGGCTGATGGGGTGGGAGAAGGAAAAAAAAAAAAAAAGCAGACTTCACTTTCAATTACCAAATCTGACTGAGCAAAAATAATGATCATCAGTGTTATCATCATCATCATCATCATCTGGGATGAAACTAAGATTTTTTTTTTAAAATCCATTGAAAAAGTACCTGAAATGGTTGCTGCTGAATTGAAAAAGCAGCAGAAACATTTGGAGGAAGCTGGGTTGCTATAGCAACAGGAGTACCAGTCTGCCCATCCTTTCCTGTCACAACCTTTACCTGAGAGAAGATATTTTGGGAAGGGGGAAACAAAAGGGGAAATCATTTTTTTTTCTCTTTCATTCTCTTTTTCTCTTCCCCAAAAAGAAAAAATCTGATCAACGCATCCCACTTTGCATTACTGCAAATGGGGTTGAGAACAAAAGGTGTAACTTCGTTTCACTCCGATTATTTTTGTTTAAAGACTTCTGGTGGGTGGTGTGTTGTTGTTGGTGGTGTTGTTGTTTTGGTTATATATCAAAACAGAGTGAGGGACAAGCTAGCAGGAAATATTTTCCCCTCTGGCCATGCAAAAGTCTACATTGAAATTGCATGTAGACGTTAGCGTGGGTTAAAGTTTGAGATCTTGGCTTTCTGACAAACGACAAAAGTAGCATGACAGACAGTAGACACTCAGAAGAGCCCCAGACATTTATTAAGCAATGAGGGCACACCTCCCGTTCCCCACCAACCACCACCATTCCCATAATGATCAGCCCCATCTAGACGAGCGATGAGGTGCGTTGCTTTAGCTTAGCAGAAGATGGTGAAGAAGAGAAGGACGTTACAATATATACAAAGGAAGGAAGAGACGTTGGAAAACCTTAGATGTGAACAGGTCACACGCTGTCATTTGCTGGTTAGACAAGTTGGTTTTCCGTGGTTTTGTGAAAGCTTTTCCTAAATCCTCTGAGCTTGGTGGTTATCTTGCAGACATTTCATGACCCGATTAGGTGACGTCATCAGTGTTACAAGGCAGTGCGGATTCACTCGCTTTTTACAGAATAGTGGCTTGCCCTGTTAGTGTTGGTGGGAATGTTCTTGGCGGCTCCTTCGTTACTTCGTTACTGTTGTTTGCTGTTGGATTGTTTGTCTAGGCCAGGGGTAGGCAACCTTGGCTCTTTTATGACTCGTGGACTTCAACTCCCAGAATTCCCGAGCCAGTCCTAGGCCAGAGGTAGGCAACCGGGGCCCTTTTATGACTCGTGGACTTCAACTCCCAGAGTTCCTGAGCCAGCCCTGCTGAGGGGAAAGGGAGAGGTTTCCAAGCTGAGCTATATTGGCTCAGGAATTCTGGGAGTTGAAGTCCACGAGTCATAAAAGAGCCAAGGTTGCCTACCCCTGGTCTAGGTTGATAGTTTCTTGATTGGAGTATCGTTTAACTGCTTGATTGTTGGTAAACAACAGCCACCAAGGACATTTCCACCAATACTGACAGTGCAAGCCACCAGTATAAAAAAAAGAGAGAGCGAACCCCACTCTAGCCCTGATGATGTTTCCTAGTTGGGTCATGAAAGGTCTGCAAGAAAACAGCCAAGCTCAGAGAACACCAAGGACCCCTCATTTCAACCCTCAGCTACAAATATTCTCTTCTATCTTTCCTGAATCCGTTTAGACCATTTTGGGCTCCCCCCCCCCTTACTGACCCTACAAACCAATTTTCCAAAATGAGCATAAACGTGTAAGAAACATTTAGCTGGATATCTCAGTGAGGATCATGGAGACCAAAAACATTTGCCCAGTGCCACTAAACAACAACTACATCAAATAAAGATTACTTGCAGATTAAAAACGGGAAGCAACAGCCTGTGTGTCACAAAAATCCAACAATTGCTTTAAACTAATGGACCATTTAAAAAAGATGAGAGAGACAGTTAAAAGCCCATCTTTTAAACTATCACAATGAACAGAAAATTAGCATCATTAATTTTGTCCAGAAAAGCTATGGGATTTCTTTTGCTGCACCTCACCTTTCTCAGGGGAACAGATTTTAACAGGACTTTCTCAAGAATACCTGCTTTTAAAACATGCAGCCTTTGCCTAAATATAAAACGTTTAAAATCAAACAAAGGGACATTACATCAATGTGATAGCTTCCCCTGGCTTTATTAGGATTAATTCAGCACCACAAAATAATTAATCTCCTGTGTGATGGAGATGCAGCACTTACTACCTTCTGAATATTTATTATGCCTTATGAGCAATCCATCTAATTTGAAAGCCTGCTCTCCATTCAATATCCCTAGTTTTTTTAGGAACACAGCCATTATCGCTATGATGGAGGTAAACATTCTATTAATTTACTAACAGTACAACTATACTCACTATTTTTTATTAAAACCAAATCTGCCATAATTTAAACCTCTCTCAGGAAATTGTAACTACAAATCAAAACCTATATATCCTATATTTTTAACAAAGCTAAACAGCAATTGAGTCAATTTACGAGGCTTCAAAAATAATCTCAGAAAACAACTTTCTGTTAAACGAATGACACTTCAAACTGGAATTGTAGAACATAAACTATTAATAAAATTCCAATGAAAGATTTTTTCTTTCTCTCTCAAAAAAGTTGTGGATTTGTATAAAGAGTACTCACGGTTCAGAATAAAAGATTGGCAAAGTTTATGCAGTTTTACAAATAAATAAGAGTAGATAAACAAACACGTTTATAAAATGTTGACCACATGTTTTAACTTTAGGTTGCAATTCTCAATTGTAACTACTTTAGATTGCAATTCTGTATACAATTACCTAACAAGTCTCACTAAATTCAAAAGGCGTATGCAAAGCATTACATTGGAACTTTTTTATTTTCAGAAAAAAAGCTGGAGATTGGACATTTTCAGCAAGACGATCAAAGAAAATGCTGGATTGGGGTAAGCAATTTGCAACTTTTAAAAAACATAATGAAGGAACATGAATCAGGATCCCAAAATTACATCCAGCTTCTATCCGCGATATTTAATATATTTTTGTCTTCCACAGCAAATGTGTAAAAAGAGACACAGAACTGGATCAAGTTCCTGCCCCTTTTTCTCTTATACGAGTATAAATAAATGGTCCAAAACAACTGATTCCTTATTAAAACAGTCTTTTCTGATAAATACTTTTGAGATATAACTAGGAGAACATCTCAGACCATAGAGCGATGTGACAAAGTAAAGCAAAACCCAAGACTTAACACAATTTCACGCTCGGTTCTAACTCCTGCAAAGGACGATTTTGTCCATCTCATTTGGAGTCTGTGGTTTCTCTGACGAAGCAATCAAACTTTTCCATTTCCTTGGAACTTCCACAATGAGCTTTCAAAGATGAATGAAAAGACACTCTTACATTTTACCCCAATCCCAAACGAACGTCCTGCATCCCTTACGTGTGGTTAGCGCAAGCGCTAACACAATAATTCAGCACGAGTTTGGCAGACTGATGCATTAACCGTTGGACCAACCAAAACCATCTAGTCTTCCTCAAAGGTTTCTCCCTGACAAAATCCCAATTCAACTTCATTTAGGGAGGGAGAGCCGCTGCCTCCGAGACACCAGCTAACGTACTCAGGTTTTAGCCAAGGTGGGCAAAGAAGAGTTCCTACCTCATCGTTGATGACTTCAGATTGCTCCTCCTCCTCCTCCTCCTCCAGATCCAAGTCGTTTTGCCGAAGGTAGGCTTGCAACGGCAGGCAGTGCTTCTTCTTGAAGGCCAAGAAGTCCATCATGTTCCCTTGCAGGTGTTGCAAGAAAAACAACTCAATCAAGTACTCTTTGAAAGCATCTTTCAACGTCTCCATCTGCTTGAGGTGATGCTCCAGACACTGCTTCCTCATCTGAGCAGCTTCTGGGGTGGCAGGGGGGATTTCCTCGACTTTCTTGGCCTTTTTCACCACGGCGCAGACCGAGGGGCCCAGCGGGTGGCCGGTTAGCCCTTGAGGGATGCTCGCCCGGGAAGGGCTTGTGGGAGGCGGTGGGGACGTGATGCTGAAAGCAGGGCCTCCGACCCCGGCGATTAATCCGGCAGAAGTCCTGTCAAACCCCAAAGATCTGTTCAAGGGCTGTCCTTGCTGCTGCTGCTGCTGCATCCCTTGGATAATGTTGCTGATCTGGGGCGGCAGGTTGTTCGTGGTGATGTGGCCAGGGTTAGGTAAGGCTTGGATACTTCCTCCGCTAGCCACAGGGCTCTGAGGTCCAAGATGGTGGATGGTCCCGCCGGTCTGAGAATGGGGCTGGGAGAGCCTGCGTTCTCGGACTGTCACCGAGGCGCCTGACGACGAGAGCTGGACCTGGGCCGTGGCGCTTGGAGCTATCTGAGTCAGGCCGGAGCCCTCTTGATACACAAAGTGCCCGCCGTTCGAAGGGCTCAAGCTGATCTGCCTCACCAACACGCTGGCGTCCACGAAGCCCCGCGTGGGGCTCTGGCTGCACATCCCCAAGCCGGGCCCTGGGGTGCCTGCTCGGACACTTGAAATGGTCTGAACGGAGACCGGGCTGGGCTGCGTGGGGCTCTGCGACTGGACCTGAGGGGGCAAGGGAGAGGTGACCTGGATATAGGAGGGGGAGCCATGCTCGAACCGCCTTTGTTGAGGACTGAACTGAAAACTCGGGGAAGTCGGGCTCGGGATTGGCAACGGGGTGAGGGTGATCTGCTGGTTGGCGGTGGAAACAGGCCCCACATTCTGCAAGGTGATGTTTACGTTTTGCCCCGCTACTGGGCTTCGGCTCATGATAAACTGCTGGATTTGGTAGCTGGGAGACTGAGGCGCCGAAGGGCTGGCCGAAGGAGCAAAGGAAGGGGCCGGAGAGTGTGGCAAATTGGCCTGCTGATCTTCGCTCTCGCTGCCGGTGAAGGATCGGGACCTCTGGAGCTGGCGCTGTGCATTTTGCGGGCCAGTCGCATGGTGCATTATCGCGCTGACAGCAGTCTCTGAGTCTAAAAGAAGAAGATAGACAAAGCTCCATTAATTAGGGGAAACTTAAGCCCAATTCCTTGTTAGGGCCATTGACCATCCCTTTCTACAATTCCGTATGAAAGCTTATAATCCACAAAGAGAGATTAAGAGGGGAAAAGAAAGGGAAACGCCTTTGTGAACAGCTTTTGGATTTTAAGAATGATTATACTTGACAATGGCTAACGAAAACAGTAGAGGCTAATGACAAAAAGTATAGACAAAACCTTGGACTGGTACGCATTTGTCCAAAAAAATCACTATGGATCAAATCTAATTTGACAGCACCCATCTTCCTAACTGAAAACGTCTCTTCCCAGTCAAATAAATAAATAGAAACATTTTATTAAAGTAACCTTCCAGCCATTGAAGACCCTGGACAGATTCTTGTGGATTGCAAATTGCACTCTCCAGAAAGGGCGGCTTATTTAGACCCTTATTTAAAAACTAAAAAATATTGGGGCACTAGGAAAAACAGTCTTAGTTCTTGCAAGGAACAAACCTGCACATCATCAATTACTAGACTCTTCGTATCAAAGGCCACCTCACAGAACACCTTGATCAGACGTGGGTTAAGTGCAAGAGTGATGATCTATTCTGAAGTTTCATTTTCTTTTTACCTATTTGCATGTTTGTATTAGTTGAATACAGTCAATTGACTTGATTAATAAAGTTCTCTTCTTCTATTTCACCTTATACGGTGTTAACTTACTCTTTTATCTTCACTTTATCTTACTCACTACATTTTATCCTGCTTTATCTCCTTGTAGCTATTTTATCTCACATCACTGTATCTTATCTCATTTTATTCTATTTTACTCTGCCTGATGCTGAGCTTTGATGTGGTCCATTGACTTAACAAAGCCTCTTTCTTCTCCTCCTCCTCCTCCTTTTCTCTTCTTCTCTTTCTCCTCTTCTCCTCCTTGATCTTCTCCTCTTTGATCTTACTCTTTTACCTTCACTTCATCTCACCAACTACATTTTATCCTATTTTATCTGACGGTTAACTGTTTTATCCAACTTCACCGAATCCTGTTTTACTCTATTTTCCTGTGGCTGATGCTCTTTTTTTTGATTACGGCCCACTGACTTAATAAAAGTTCTTCCGTTTTACCTCACACTATTCGATCTTCCTTTTTTTTTTTTTTTAACCTTCACTTTATCTTAACCTGCCACATTTTACCCCGTTTTTATCTCCCCTCAGCTGTTTTCTCCCCTTTCACTGAATCTTAATTCTCATTTTATTCTATTTTACTGCGGCCGATGCTCAGCTTTTCAGACGGCCCACATGGACTTCATCAACCGAGGGCATCCTATCTATGCCTCCAGACGCCTTTAACGGGCCTCGGCAGCCTGTCGGGCCAGGGGACCGTTAGTCGTGGCCGTTCAGCCTCGCTGCTTAAAAGAGGAAAAGGATGAGGGGGAAAAAGCCCAGAAAGGCAGCAGGTCTCAAAGTCCAGCAAACGCGCCTTCCATAGCTAGGAAGAAGAAGAAGAAGAAAAAGCGTTCGCCTTTCCCGCACGTCACCTTTTTGGCCTTTGCCGCTTCCCGTTATTCCTCCCTTCGCAGGCGCGCGCGACGCCTGGATGCGGGAAGGGAGGGGGGGGGAGCTGGGACCGTAACGTTCCTTTCGAGCGGCCTAAGCCGCCTTGCCCTCCCAACCCGCGGCGCCGCTGCCCTCCTGGCTACCTTTTCTTTCCCCTCCCGCGTCGGCTCTCAGGAAGCCGGAGCGCGCGAGCGAAGCGTCCGCCGCTGCTCAGCGAAGACGGCCCGCTCCGAGCCGGGCCCAGCCTCGGCCATCCGCTCCTGACAGGAAACGGACTGCGGCGGGGGAGGGGGGGAAAGGGAGGAGCCTGAGGAAGACAACAAAAAAGGGCGCATGCGCCGAGCGGACGAGCGCCGGCAAGGGACAAAAATAAAAAAAGCCCCACGAAAACGACGTGTTTTTTTTTTCTCTTTGCAATTAACGTAGCGGCTGGGAAGAAATGAGTGCGCATGCGGGGAAGAGACTCCGCCTGGCGTAGAGACGAAATGGGGAGGAGGAAGAGGGGGGGAAAGGAAAGAAGCCCGTACTCCGCATGCGCAATGTGGAAGCGCTGCTAATTAAAAAGACTTGGGTCTTGAATTAAAAAGACTTGGATCTTGCATTTTGGAGGTGGATTTTCCAAATAAACAAATGGGGTTTTGGGATTCTCCTAAGGAGAGATGTACTGTATTCTATTGATGCATGCATTCTATTCGTGCATTCTTGAATGCATTCAGTGAGGTTCCACTGCAAAAGCACGCAATAGAAAAATTAACCTTTTTTTTAAATTATTTCACATGGAAAGATAAGCTGGCTGCCCTGACTTTATAGTGGGCAGTATTTATTAAGACTAAATTTAGTATTTAGGAAGGCTAAACCTCTGGTCTCGGTGACCGACCCAGATTGGATCTTGCAATATTTATTAAGTTTTTATGCTGCCCATCTCACTCTGCAAAGCGATTCTGGGTGGCTAATACGAGTGGGGGTATTCTTTATTGTTTGCATATGGGCTTTTGCTTTGCAGAAATTGGACTCAAACCAGGAAAATTCCAAATCTGCAAGACATGTACACTGCAACTACGGCGTTGATTTATTGCGTGCCATCAATTCCTAGTTTTCATTTCCTAGTGACCTCATAAGATTTTCTCCCAATCTCTCTGACTTGATTCTTTAGTCCTTCCCCCATCACTCCAGTAACTGAGTCTGTCCATCTTGCTGTTGGCTATAACCTCCTTTTTCCACCATTATAGATTGGCGCGCGGTGGCTCACATAGTTAGAACGCTGGGTTGGAGGTTAGCAAGGCTGGATGCGAAACCTGAGAGCTGCTGCATATTGGGGTGAGCTCCTGTCACTCAACTCCAGCTCCTTACAGGTTCGTGAAAAGAGTCCCCCCTCAGACATCCCCCAGGCAAAGGTGATGTCACCCACTAATCCTTTCAACCTGGAGGTTTAAACGGCGACTCCAAGACTGTTATCAACGTCTCACATGAACCGAGGCTTTCTGTTAAGTATGTGCCGTTGGCAACTGTTAAAACAGTTTCAAAGAAGTTCAGTCACAATCATCCTGTTCGAATCCAGTTTATTTCACTGCAGTTACAGATTACAAATCTGGAAAGATGAGTGTTTAAATTAGACATACTCTAAAGCAGGGGTGTCAAACTGTCAGCCCGCGCGCCGGATGCATCCTAGCGAAACCGCGCCCACCCCATTGCCAGCAATGGCAAAAAAGTCGCAACACGTTACGTGACGTTGCGAGTTTGACACCCCTGCTCTAAAGTCACTTTTCCAGACCTCTAAAATTCTGTCCCGAGCAAGGTAGAATTTTCACAGGGAGACCACCAGGAGTCTCATGCAGGAACTAAAAGAAACTTTTAGATAGAGTAGATAGAACAATTTGACCTTAAATCTGATCCTACCTCTCTTTAGTCAAGAGGCTGAGATCCTACGTCATCCTAAACCCTGATACAGCTTGGTTTTGGATTTTGCATGCCCCTGCCAGTGTTAACTTTGTTTTAAAACGTGGGACTTAAGAAAACCACGTTGCTTTTTATGTGGGTCTATCAAACAGCTAGGCTTCTTAATGGCATTATTCCAACCACTCAATGCCACCAACACAGGACGATTCCTTCCAATGTTTAACTAGCCAGTTAATCCAAGCGACTAACTCATTCTGCCCATATTCCAAAGGAGAGAACCTTGGTATGTATCTTCTTGTGAAGATCTCAAGATCAATACGTTATACACTGCTGGGATTTGTTCCGGAGATCAACCGCGCTTGTTACGTAGAACAAGCATTCAGACGTCACTGTCCATCGTGAGTAGCACAGTTAGAATCAACGTGCCTGAAAAGGAAAAAGAATCGAAACAGAAATTCCTAATTATACAATTAGCAAGCCAGATATGAGATAATTTACTGCTCCCCAAGCAATCAACAGGTAACAATAGGGGATGTTTGTTCCAACTGTAGGCCTCAAAGGGGACCAAGCACCCTTCTGGACATCCAGTTCAACACATTTTCACTGTATCCTCAGGCAATGCCAGGGCACCCTATGGGTTGTGGAGTCTCTGGAGTAAGACTGAGGAAAAGCAGGAGCTGCAATTAATATTCTAATTATTACACCATTCCTAAATCTCTCTCTCTCAACAAATGAGCTCATGATGGAATTAAACTATTATTTATTAATTATTCCAATTTCACACCCTCGGATCCATAATCAGCAAAACACAGAGAACGGTGCTGAACCCATGATGGAATTAAAATTATTTATTAATTAATTGATATAACCACGCCTCTCCTCCAGAGGACTCTAGGAGGCTTGCAAGCAATTAAAACTATAAAAAAAAAACTCCAAAGAACCGTAAAACTGTTGAAAAACAAGCAAGAGACGATAACAAGCACGTTAAAAACCATCGTAAAATACATAAAACTCACACCCTACAAACCCATTCATTTAAAAACTAATCAGTACTCCATCGCACTGGCTGAAAAATTCATTTATATTTATGTATTTAAAGTTCCCACCAGCCAGAAAAATGCCCTTTCCTATTGTTTTTTAAAAATGAATTTAATCTACTTACTAGTTCTATCCATTTTTTTCCTTCTTCCAAATTTGCTCAAAAAACACGTTTACTGCATTCTGCACTGGGCGGCACCACTTTTAGAATCCCCCTCTCCAGATCATACCATTCCGAGCTCTTCATGGGGGGGGGGAGAAGAGATTCTATTGGTCGATGCCAATGAAGAGCTCCGTCAGCGCAGGCGCAATGGATGGGGGTTTTCGTAAGCGGAAGAGGGAAACTAGGAAGACAGGATTCCCGCTACGGAAGCCAGCAAGGGACAAAATAACGTGGGGAAAAAAAGGCAAAGCTTACACATTCGCCTCTCCTAATCAATTGAGAACATTTGACTATTGACTTATTTAAAAATAAGAGCTGCAGGAATGTGAAAATTTTGATTTTTCAAGCTGGCACAACAGTAACAATTAATAAAGCCTGATATACAGATCTATTTTTTATTTTAAAACTGTTTTAACAAACAAGGTTGATTCTATCATGGGAATTGTAGATTTTGTTCTGCAGATTTCCCCAAGAGATAAAAGTGTATTTCTAAACTGGATCATTATTAGAACATTTTTTTTCCAGTTTCCCAACAATTTGGCTCTCCTACGGTCATGCATTTTGCTCATCAAAATGTACTCACATAATAATTGGATTAAAGCCCCAACAGGTTAAAGTTTATTTAACCCTGGTTCACCGAATAAATAATAAACAGCCATTTATTTGCAGCTAGGCTGTTCCTTTTCGCAGTCTTTATTTTTTATTAGGGAATTAATAATGATCCATATACTCATCCTTGACTTGCAACTATTAAGTCACTTTTTCCAGTACCGTTGTAACTTTGAACGGTCACTAAACAAATACAGCAACTAGTAAGCCACACAACTACATTCCGATTTGTTTTTCTTGATGGCTTCCAAAGCTTAGAATGTTCTCTAACCTCCCCCCAGATCAAATTATATCAGCATTATATGCAACCTAGATTAGAAATATTTTTTTAAAAAAACCTTTGTACCTTGTGTCATAAGAAGCCTTTATTATTATTATTTTTCAAAAGGAGCATTAAAAAAACCTGAAATAAGACAAGTTTTCTAAAAAATGGAGATGAAACTCAGATGTTCCAACCCAGAGTTTGTTTCAATCACCACATTATTTGGTCTATGAGAAAGTGGAAATAAAAAATAAAAATATATTGTTTTTACAAAAGGAAGAAAGAGTTTCCAAAGTCCTTATTCCTTGACTGAGCCAATAATCACAGAAAGCTTTCCAAAGGAATAATTAATGTTGGCTGTTTGGAAAAATCAAAAGGGAACAGCATCCTGAACAGCTTGCACTTATCCGTTAAGAGTCTTGATCATTATTTTTCTCCATTTTAACCATAATTTAGCAAACTTCTTTAAAAAAAAAAAAGAATTATTTTTATCGAGCATAATTAAAGCAGTGTTTGTTCTAGCTAGCATGTCTCCCGTTCCGTTGCTGCAAAGAGGGCAGAAAGCCTCACTCTTGTCCTTCTTCATCTCTGTTCAAGACTAAGGAACATCCATCATTGAGAAAAGCTTGATTTTCTGGCCAAAGGGACTTGAATCCATGGTACCAAAGTGTGCCTGAAATCCTCAATCAGAGTTGCCTTCACATCCATCGCTACCTTCAGGATCAGACTGAAAGAAGCAAAAAACACTTTTAATTCTTCGACGGAGATTCTCAATCACCCAAGTCACGATTGTTTTTTTTCCCCAAAAGGCAACTGGATTTTCTTGGTGTTTTTTTTTCCCCTTGAAAATGTTTCGCTTCTCATCCAGAAGCTTCTTGGTTGAGAAGCAAAACAAAGGGAAAAAAAATCCAAGAAAGTCCAGTTGCCTTTTGGGGGAAAAAACAAAACACATCTTTGAGACTTTAATTCTTCCCAAAGAAAACCCCCACGTAAGGCAATGGTTACAATCTGCAATATCACGGTTGGAAGTCACAACCTTGCTTATTTCTTAAGTTTTTTTGTCTATGGAGGATCTCCGTCAACCAGGTCACGGTTGTCTCAAAGGTGCTTTCAAAAAGGCAACTGGACTTTCCTCAACGAAAACTCAAGGAAATCCAGTTGCCTTTTTAAAAGCACGTTTGGGACATTTTTAAGATTTATATTCTGCTTTCTTCAAGGACCCCATGGAATCTCCATTAGCGTCTCCCATCATGTTATCCCCCCAATGATAAATCTGTGGGCTGAGAAATACCCCAAATTATTTTGTTTTCTTTTTCTTCCTCATTCCCTTCTATGGGTTCTGAACACTCCTGGGGGGAGGGGGGAGACCTTGGGGGAAACGTATGTATATTGTTCTTTCGCTTATCCTCTACGCTTCCTCTATCTGCTTACTCTTTGAACTATTCTCCCCTTGATGTCAACCTGGGGATGAGAAAGGAATTTGCCTCCGGCCATCTGGCTTATCTCTCGCTGCGGATGAGAAGGTGCAAAGACTCAATAATGTTTTCACAGCCTTGGAAACGGAGTCTTATCAGCCTCGTTCCCACCGCGGACTTAACACCTGAGGATTGGTCCGTTTGAACTGACCGGATGAACTATTGGGGTGAGGTTTGCTTTTTGCTCCTTTAATCTATTGATCCGAGCGGGAAACCCTCAGATCCTGCCTTCTATGCCTGCTATCAGCTTCTCCTAATAAAAGTTCCTTTGGGGATGAATCTGTTGCAAGAGTTCTGCTTTCTTGGGAAGAGGTTTCGAAGCGGGTCCTTACAGTCTCTCCACTTCTAGTCCAGCCCCATCGCCACTGAATCCCCCTGGTTCTTGGGCTGGGAAGGAGGGAGCCCAAATTATTTCCCCTTACCTTGGCATCGCGGGCGTCTTCCTGCAACTTTGAGATGGTGGAATCAAACTGATGGTTGAAGAGCGTCTCCAGCCAGTTCGTCATGGACCTTTCTTCCTTCTCTGTATTGATAATGGTGGGATAGATGTGCTGCTCTTTGAAAGCCGCGATCTTCTCCTCTTCTTCTGCCCATTCCAGGGCTTCGTGGAGACCATCGTCCCCAAACCGTTGATTGTAGCTCTCAAAGTGAACCCGCTCCAAAATCAGACCCAGCCCAGGAGCTTTGGGGATGTCCACTCTCTCCTCTCCCCAGCTCTGCTCCAGGATGGACAGGGTGGCGTGGCCCTTCACAACGGCGATCACCAAGCCGATCATTTTGCGGATCTGGTGCATCATGAAACTCTGTCCTTTTACCTTCAGCACCGCAAACTCCACGCCGTTCCTGACGAAGGGCTCTTCGCAAAACATCTCCATGATGTAGCGTTTGGCGCTGGGATCCTTGGGGCCCTTCTGGGAGGTGAAGTTATGGAAGTTGTGGGTGCCTTTGTAGCAAGCCAGGAGGTGGTTGACGGCCTCCAAAGTCTCGGCACTCAAGCGGTAGGTTTCATCCTGAGGAACATCATCTTTGTGGGCAAAGGCGAACGTTGGTAGCATGTACGAATAGGTCCGGGCATCACATCTGTTCTTGGAATTGAATTTTCCGGTCACCCTTTTGAGCCCTGTTTTTGTTTTTTTAACAGACAAAACTTTAGGACCATGTCAACTTTGGGTCAACCTTTTCTCACCGCTGGGCAGGGTCCCGAAAACAAGAACTTATACACACCCCCAGTATGGGTCCTTTGACAATGGGTTAAATGCCGAATCCAGAGGAATTTCCAAACCTGATTAAAAGTCGTTTCCTTAAAGTAGAAACTCTTGGGATGATGTGTATGGAGGTTCTCAGTCAATCCAGGTTATCCCAAAGGTGCTTTTTTTTCAGGAGGCAAATGGGCTTTCTTGTTTTTCTTTGAAGACGTTTCGCTTCTCATCCCAGAAGCTTCTTCAGCTCTGACTAGAATGGTGGGGAATGGAAAAACAAGAAGAAAAAAAAACCCCAAAGAAAAACAAGGAAGTCCAATTGCTTCCTAAAAAAGCACTTTTGGGACAACCATGACCTGGAGGACTGAGAATCTCCATAAACATTTAACTATGCACTTTGGGGTGAACACCCTTCGGATGGTGAGGGAGCATGAACGGATTTCCAGAAAAATAAAATTGCAGACCACAGGAACCATTTGCGCTTCAGTTTGAGATGCAGACAACACAGACTCATCCCCAACAGCCTGCGCACGTCTTCAACTGGGAAGGGACCCAGGGCAGAAAACATCCTGCAGAAAGCATAACTTCCACAACACCGTCCTTTCAGCACCACTCAGGTGACCCTGAACACACAGGGAAACCTCCAAGTGGCCTCAACGACTATCTAAAAGAAGGCAAACGACCCGCTGTCTGCAAAGAGTATAAATCCTTCCATTCCCCACCATCCAGTCAGAGCTGAAGAAGCTTCTTGGAGGAGCAGCGAAAGGCTATCTATATCTGGAGGGTCCCAGACTGTATGCACAACCTTAACCGAAAAAAACAAAACAAAAACACATTTAACGTCCTTAGTTAAATATTTCCACCAGTGCAGAAAAACATTTTGTTGTTTCTGGCCTGTGCAAGATTTTATTCCTGTTACACAAGGTTTGACCATAGGGGGCAAGACCCCCTTACTTGAAATGAAAAACCCCCAAGCTTCTTGTGCCTATGATGTAATTCTAAACCCTAAACTCTCTTACCTAAAATTCTTATATGAGAAGGAAGATGCTTGTTAATCTTCTGTAGAATATCTTCGATCAGCCAGACCTTCAAGGAAACGATCTGTCCAGCCGCAGACACGCCCTGAATTATATTTTTTCAAAAAAGAAAAAAGAAATCAAATCAAATCAAAATGAGGAATGATTTAAACGGAAACTGGACAGAATTTTATAAAAATGCCAGCGAGTCACGTTTTAAAGGATGTTTGTTTGCAACTTAATTTATAATTCACAGACTTGAAAATGTTAAAACGTTCCAATTAAGTCCAAGGGGGGAAAAAGCTGCTCTTTCAAAAACTGCATTACCCTTTCAGCAGAATCGTAATTCCCCGTCGTTAAACAGATGGTCATTAAGTCAAGAACTACCTTATCGGTCCTGGCACATCTCTGAAACGACATTTTCTTCATGTCTTCTCCATGATTTTCTGGAATACATCCGGATTTTATGAGGGCTGATACTAGGTCATCCTCAATTGTCCTGTACTGGGAAGTTTTCACGTTGCGCTGAGAGGGAGGGAGAAAAAGAGAGAAATGAATGTATTCAACTCATCTGAGCCCAAAGAATGAATTGCTCTGCAGGCACGTGCCTGGTTGAGGAATTCTTGGAGTTGAAGTCCACAAGTCATAAAAGGGCCACGTCTGAAGACCCCTGATCTATGAGACCATCTGAGAGAATCTAACATCAGCTGAACCCAGCTCATCTTCATGCAAACAAGGACTTTAGCAGATCTATAGATAGAACATTCAAACATCTGCAGAGAACAGAATAACAGAGCTGGAAGGGACCTTGGAGGTCTTCTAGTCCAACCCCCTGCTCAGGCAGGAAACCCTATACCATTTCAGACAAATGGTTGTCCAATCTCTTCTTAAAAACTTCCAGCGTTGGAGCATTCACAACTTCTGGAGGCTGGTTGTTCCACTGGTTAATTGTTCTAACTGTCGGGAAATTTCTCCTTAGTTCTAGGTTGCTTCTCTCCTCGATGAGTTTCCATCCATCGCTTCTCGTCCTGTCTTCAGGTACTTTGGAGAACAGCTTGACTCCCTCTTCTTTATGGCAACCCCTCGGATATTGGAACACTGCTCTCGTGTCACCTCTAGTCCTTTCTTTTCATTTTTCTCAACCTTGGCAACTTGAAGAGGTCTGGACTTCAGCTCCCAGAATTCCCCAGCCAGCCATTTTACCCTCATCTTTACATCCCCAAGAAGCTAGTGGGGAGAGTCCCTTTCTGAGTCTCTTTCTCCACCCATTATGCATCTGTGGGCTATGCCGTCTCTTTTCTGACTGTCCCCTAGGCCAGGGGTCCCCAACCCCCGAGCCACAGCCCCTTACCAGTCCACAGCCTATTTGGAACCGGGCTGTGTCAGAGATGGACTGGGGTGCACACAAGAGCACACTTCAACTCATGCAAGCGGTGGGAGGGCTTGCAGTCAAGCTGCGCATGCATGCCCATGCGTGCCGGCCTGCCACTCTTGCGAATTGAGCTGTATGTGCACACCAGCCCCATACTCATGGGGCGTGGTTCCCCTCTTCCCCCCCCCACCACCAGCCAGGCTGGACCACTGCCCTAGGCAGCCTCTCTTCCCCCCATCTCCCAAAGTCTTTCCCACGTGCCATTATATCCAGGCGCTGACCTGCATTCCATGGTAGCCCTTCCCACAATACACCAGCAACAGCACAACTTTCTTCTTCGGGAACTTCTTTGTCTCATCCTTGACCTCTTCCTCACTGTCCTTGAACCTTTTGACCTCGTGTCCATTCTCCTCCTGCCTGCCGTCCCCGTCCCTCTGCCGCTTCTCCAGGCAGTTTTCCAGACTTCCCAGCTGCTCAGCCATGACAAGACACTGGAAGAGACCACACCAAACGCCACAAGGAGCCACAGATTAACGGAGGAATAGTTGGGTATGGTAGTCAAGGACAGTTGCAATGCTAGTCAGGGATAGCTGAAATGCTAGTTAGATATAGGTGTAATACTAGTCAGATATAGGTGATATGCCAGTTAGGTACAGTGCAATGCTAGCTAGCTACAGTTGCAAGGCTAGTTAAGGACAATTGCAATGCTAGTTAGGTATAGTAGCAACGGTAGTTATGTACAATGGCAATGCAAGTTATGTACAATTGCAATGTTGGTTAGATATATAAGGGTAGAAAGAGAGAACCCTCATATAAGGATGGATTTTAAACTGCTCTGCAGCCCCTGCTTCTGTCTCTACGTTGCTTGTATAGAATATAAAATAATAAGGGTTGAAAGCACCTTGGAGGTCTTCTAGTCCAACCCCCTGCTCAAGCGAGAGCCCCTCTACCATCCGGACAAATGGCTGTCCAGTACAAATGCAAACACGAATAAAACAAACGTCCCTGTTTAGAGCTGAAAAGCAGACGGTACTTTTGCAGGAAAGAATGGTTAAAAATAAAGCAGGGGAAGAAAATCCTGAAAGTGTTTCTGTCCAGAGATGGATGGATGGGAGGGAGCAAGGAAGAGGGAGGGAGGAGAAGGAAGGGATGGGAGGGAGGAGAAAGAAAGGGAGGGAGATAAGGAAGAAAGGAAAGGAAGGAAGGGATGGGAGGGAGCAAGGAAGAGAGAGAGAGGGTAGGAAGATAGGGGAAGGAAGGAGAAAGAGATGGGAGGGAGGGAGGGAGGGGAGAGAAAGGAAGGGAGGGAAGAAAGAAAGAAGGAAGGAGAAAGAGATGGGAGGGAGGGGAGAGAAAGGAAGGAAAGAAGGAAATAAAATCTGGAGCTGAAAGGCAGGCAGAACCTTTGCCAAGACTGGCTAAAAGGGCCTGCCCCCCGCCCCCAGGGACTCTCCGCTCGTGAGAACGACCCTCCTCCTAGCGCATGCCTTCATTTTTTACGGATACCCACATTCCGACGTGCGCCGCAGCGCCAAAGACTCGCGGCTCTCCTCCGGGCTTCGCCAACCAACCGGCTAGATTGCCAGGAATCCAGCCGGAATCGGCTGGTTTGCCCGAGAGACCCAGGATCCGGGCGCCTCCGCCGACCCCCGGGGGCGCTTCTCCATGCCCCGGCGGTGACCCAGAAAGAACCCCAAATCCCCTTTCCCCCCCCAAGCCGCCACCTCATTCCAGCAAGCGCTGGAGAGGAGCCGGAGCGAGGAGAGCCGTCTTGCAAAGCGCCGGCCGCCACTCCGACGTGCAATGCAATCCCCGCGTCTCCCAGCCCGGGACCACGTGGGAAACCGGAGCAGGAGGAAAGGGGGGGGAAGAAAAGAGGGGGGGTTATTATGGGATGGCGTACGGCAGGCGAAGAGGGACCGGGTGCATCGGCGTTGCGCGTTTTTGCTTTGCACAAAAAAAAAAAAAAAAAAAAAAAGCACCGGGCGCGCTTGCGTTGTCTGAATGGGTGCGCGTCGGGGGCGACACCCGTGTCTCCATTCCCCCCCCCACCCCCACCCCTTTGGCGATTCGAGTTTGTTTGCACTCGCTTTGCAAAGAGGCCGGGGGGGGGGGAGGCGGAAGAGTGGCAGCCCGCGCCTTACACGGATCTGCGGTTGTGTGGATGGGGCGCAATCTTTGAGCGCTTGGCACGGCGGGGTTGGAAGGGAGACCCAGACTTGGTTCACCCACCCAGGCTGGCTCAAAGCGGTGGTCGCTTGGGTCGCAATTTGCAACCGGTTGGTTGCAAATCCAGCCTTGCTTCGTGTGAACGAAGCTGGATTGCAGAACGAAGCGCTTGGCGTGGCATCAGAGCAGCGAGCTGACTTCCCATCTCGGTTTGTTTTCTGGGGGCTTGACCACGTTGGGGAAGGCCAAGTCTTTTTAGGGTTAAAGGTTCAGGGCATGGGGGAACCTCAAACCTAGAGAATTGGGTTGACGGTTGCCGTGTCCCGGGGTCACTTGATCCCCTTTTGCGACCTTCTGACAAGCAAAGCCAATGAGGGAGCAGATTCCCTTAACAACCTAACTGAACAGCTGCAGTGATTCACTTAAAAATGGTGGCAACAGGTCGTAAAATGGGGCAAAATTCATTTAACAAATGTCTCACTTAACAACAGAAATTTTGGACTCTGTTCTGTTCGGTCCCATCCCATATTCTGTTCTGTTCTATCCCATCCCATCCCATCTTCTATTCTATTCTATTCTATTCTTACTCCATATTCTATTCTATTTCTTCCATTCCATTAATTCTATTCTATTCTATTCTTATTCCATATTCTATTCTATTTCTTCCATTCCATTAATTCTATTCTATTCTATTCTATTCTTATTCCATATTCTATTCTATTCTATATTCTATTCTATTCTATTCTATTCTATTCTATTCTATTCTATTCTATTCTGTTCTGAAGAAGCTTCTTGGATGAGAAGCGAAACGTCTTCAAAGAAAAAACAAGAAAGTCCAGTTGCCTCTTGAAAAGAAAGCACCTTTGGGTCAGAAGCCAGAACTGAAGAAGCTTCTTGGATGAGAAGCGAAACGTCTTCAAGGAAAAACAAAGTCCAGTTGCCTTTTGAAAAATCATCTTTGGGACAACCATGATGAGAATCTCAGCAGAACATGGCTACTGAACTAGAGGTCCATCCTGGAGAGGTTGGGGGGAGGAAAAAGACAAAGCACCCCAAGGATGAAAAATCAAAATTTTATTTTCCTGAAGTTGGCGTCATACAACGGAAAGCAAGAATACACCCATGTGCCAAAGTCACGTAACACTTTTCCAACAACAACAACAACAAAATAATAAAAGGCCAAGTGTCGATCAAACGTACTTTCTCATGAACAGAGTGGCGATGATGCTGAAGGTCAGTTGGGATCTAAATTCAGACGCTACGTACAAAATGCTGAATCAGTAACAAACCCGTAGAGGAAAGGAAGCGGATGAAAGAAGCCCCTTCCATCCTATTTTCTCCCCCCCGCCCCCGTTTTAAACTTTTCCCCATTCCTGACGTGTACAGATCAATAAATAACTACTTTCCCCACCAAACAAAACGAACAAAAAAAGTCAACAATGTCTCATGCTACATGCAGTTAGTTTGAAAACCTAAAAGGACAAAATAATAACAAAAGTCACCAATATGGCGTTAAGAAATGCCTTCGTTTCTAATATTCGTTTTCTTTAATCCAAGCACAGTGGTTAAATTTCAAGTATTGAGCAAATATTGTACGTGTGAGAAAGATGAAACTCAGTGATTTTTTCTTTCTCTTTCTTTCCTTTCTTTCTTTCTTTGTTTCTTTCTTTCTTTCTTTCTTTCTTTCTTTCTTTCTTTCTTTCTTTCTTTCTCTCTCCTGAATGACGTGGACAGCTAAGATGCATTCAAGTCACTAAGGATAGCAGGAAAGTTAGCTCTGAGTAAACCAAGTGGTTTAACAAAGTGGGGAGATAAATTGGAAATTTACAGCCTCAAAAGCAAAAACTGGCAACCTGGCGGGTAGGAAAGACTTTTTCAAACAATGTTTCTCGTGCAACAGGCATGGCGTCTTTGTCCCATAGCAGCAGGAACAGAATCTCTTAAAAAGTTTAGATTATCCAACGATCCCCTCTGGTGTTTAAACAAGACTTAAGGAAGAAAAACAGCTGAAATACGCAAAAACGTGTCCTAATTTGAGCAAGGAGAAAACGCGACATGCATTTTTAAAAGACTGGACATCTCGACTGGACTTTTGCTAAATGAAGAAAAAAGCGAAATGATGATTGATGGATTGAATGATTGGGGGGGGAAAAAATCCATATTCAACGAAGTAGAGATAGAAAAGCCAGAAAAACATGCCGTCAAGACAAAAAGTATCGGCAATGCTGGTCACGCCCAAACCTAGCAACACGCTGGGCCCGATGGAGGAACGCATCTCGAAAGTCCTAAAACAAGATCAGGACGTTATTATTTTAAAAGCAGATAAAGGCCACTCAATGGTGGTGGTGAACTGCACGGCTTATGAAATGAAGGCATTTGCCTTCAGGAGATTCAAACTCATTGGTAGCCTCATGTTGCAATGAACAAGGACACACATTCAATTTCGCAGCTACTAAGATTGTTGGCCGAGCAGGTACAAAGATAGCCAGGGAAAGGATTGAAGCCTGGGAAACGGGACCCTTGTCAATCAACAGGAGGGCTGATTTACCACCAGCTTATCCCAAGTGATTGGCAGCCAATTGCCATTCATCAATACACCGATCAGCCAGTAGAGAATAATTCCCTTAAAAATGGGCTCCAGAATGAGCCCGAAAGCTCGGAAGAATAAAACCACTGGTCCCAGTGACCGATCCAGATTCAACTTTGGAAAAAAAAATTAAATTAAGGAGCAGAAGGGATTTCTGGAATAATTCAGAAGGGAAGGTGTTGGGTCTGTTAGGATGTTTTGAACAGTAGATAGGAAGTGATCTGCTTTCGTTCCTTTAGTTATTGTTCTCTCTTTTGTTTTTCTTTTGTTTTTCCCCTCTTCCCTTGTTCTCTATTTTCTTTACAGATTTTTTTTTTAAAAATTTATGGAAAAAACATCTTGAATAAAAAAAAATAAAAGTCTTCCAGAGGAGAAGATGGCTTAAGATAACTGGAATCTTTATTTCCCCACTCTATTTTGGTTCAGAGTCATGAAAAGGGTTGGGGTATGCCTCAAATTTTGTGAGTAGGTGGCATTAATATGAATGTTTTTTTGGGGGGGCGGAGGGATGTGTGAGGGGCTGAAACAGATAAATTGCTTTCACAGTTGATTGCCTGGGATGCCGATTGGTAGAGAGAAAAAATAGAGGGAGAGAGAGAGAGGGAAAGACAGGAGAGAGAGAGATGGAGAGGGGGAGAGAGGGAGAAAGGGAGGGAGAGAGAGGGAAAGACAGAGAGGGAGAAAGGGAAAGAGGGAGGGAGAGGAAGAGAGAGAGAGGGAAAGAGGGAGGGAGGAAGAAAGAGAGAGAGAGAAAGAGAGATTGCAGCTACAAGCCATGTTGTAACAGATACGTACTGCAATAGAAAAGTCGCAACCAAGTATTACAAACACAATGGGATAAGATCAGACTGTGGGATAAGTAATGTGCAAATAAGAGGACATTAGTTGCTCTCTCTCTCTCTCACACACACACACACACACACACACACCCTATCTCAGGGGCAGAAGTGAGAATATCCCTTCCCTTCAACTCCATTTTGGAGCTTATCATGACTGTATCTTCCTAATTTCTAACTTTTCTGTTTTGCACACCTAGAGAAGTTGGAAGTTTCTGGAGCCCAACAAACTAACACGCCGCGCGAGAGGTTTTCCAAAGCTGACTATTCATCTTATGGACTACTAGCCAGAAGAATTCCTATTCTCAATTCTCAATCTGTGGTTTGTCCTTGAGGCGATGTACCCCAAGAATGTCTGAACTGTATTCCTAACATCTAGCTAGTTCTTGATAATAATGTGATGCTTGATAAACCCAGATATGTTTAGCACTGCTGGAAACTTGGGAGACAAAAGATATTACTTTATTACTTTGGGTTTATACATAAGATGTGCATCTCCATTCCCGGCTCATATTTCATGAGGGCTAAAATAATGTTTGCTGGTTTCTTGTTTGTTCAGGCACAATTCAACATTGATGGCTTTTAATCCATAAAGCCCTCTTTCTCTTGAAACCAAACATCATTGTACCTAATTTAAACACGATCGAATTGCCAGAAACACCGTAAACAAAAGATGTGTGGAAATGTTGCATGTAAATGTGGGTTTTTGTTTTTTTTTAAATCTTTTAATGCATTAAATGTAAATTACTTTTTTTTTTTTTTTTAAAGGTTCAGAACTGGCTTCTAAGTCAGTAAGATGGTTCCTTACGAGAAAATCAGGGATAGATTCTGAACTGGCTGCGTGCCAAGAAACTCGACTTGCTCTTATTTTAGAAAAGGGGGGAAAAGAACGTTAATACTGAAATCTAGGTTGTATTTTACAAGCATGCGTCCTCACTTTGCATGGACAAAAAAGAACCAAAGTTTGAATCCCTCTGTTTAAAAAAAAATAAAAAAAAATCAAACCCAAATAAATGCACACATCACAAAACAACACAACACAGACAAAGCTCACGGGCGTGTCTCGAGCATTTGCTCGCAGCTGTGGCGCCTTCACAAGTTCAACTGTGCATGAAACAGCCCACACCCGCCCCTTCAGACAAACGCAGGCACACTCCAAAATGCAGAAACGTACACACGCCATGCCCTAACATTTTTTTTTTTTTGGGGGGGGGGGGGGAGCTACTTCATTGCTTTAAAAACAGGAGGATTGGGAAATTTTAAGTTAAATGCTAAAACAGGAAAACAAGACAACTAAAAAAAACCCCTTCTTTGCAAAAACGGGGGGGGGGGAGAACCCAGTAAATTGCAAATACACAAGCAATCGCAATCCTGTCCTTGAGCTTCTGAAGACCAGGCTGCTTTGAACGGTATATCCATTAAGAAGAGAGAGAGAGAGAAAGAGAGAGAGGAGAGAGAGAGAGAGAGAATGAATGAATAAAAGAGACCATCATTGATGTTAGAAAACGTTCGAGTTAGCAACCTGGATTACAGAGAACAGGAAAAAGGCATAGCTGTTTCCCCCCCCCCCCAATTCTAATAACATACAGTACAGTTAAAACATGTAAGATTACGCTATACATTATATACACATAAATACATATTGGATCTTAGCAACATGTGTGTAGACACCCACACATACTTGTAGTGCAATTTCTGAACAACAAAAAAAACCAACGCAAAGGAATCCTCTACGTACGATGAAATTAGCACATAGCAGAACATGTCAAGAAGAAGTCCCGTACAGTAGACACCCCAGGAGCTGTTAAAATTCCACATCTCCTTAAAGTGCTCCTTTGGATTCACAAAGCTAGTTGTGTGTATTGCATATGTGTTTTCTTTCCTCTCTTTTCCTGTCCTTCAGGAAAGAGAAGCTATTGATGAGAAGAAGAAAAAAACAACAACCCAATGTTTCTCCAGAGGAGATGCCTTCTTACAACACGGGTACCTAAATTGGACGAGGGGGCCGTTTCCATGCATTGATTTAATGCCCCCTTGCCCGCGTGTGGAAGGCATCTCTTTGCCCTAGACGTTTTTGGCTTCTTGAGACGGAACATGATAGCTTAAGATTGTATTGCGTGGCTCCAACTGCTTGAAAGAGGTCTACGGTCTTCTATGGATTTGTCCACCTCCCCATCGACGAAGGAAGAATGGCTCTGCCCCATCACATCCACCACAGGAGAGCATCAAGTCCAATTTCCAGCTTCCCAGCGGATGAAGCCAGCTCAAGCAAAGCTGGGCTCCAGATCTTCTTCCTTCTTCCCACGCAAAGAGGGATGCGAAGCGTGGGAGATGTTGAAGAACACCAAGTACATGGAGGTTGGGGAACGGTGGGCAGGTCCCAAGCGTGCAACCAGACACAATCTGCAGAAGAACAGCTTTCTTTCACCAGGGACATTCTTCCCTGGCTGAGCTTCATCCTTCTAACCACGAGAAGCCATCCAGGTGTCCACTGCCAGCAGTAGACGAAAGTAACTCCAAATTAAAGAGGGCCAAGCTGGCCTTGCCATAACCCCATCTGTTCGTCTTCAGAAACAAAAACAAAACCAGTGGACACGAAGCAGGTTTGGTCCTTGGGTTTCCTCAGCCCCTTTTCCACCAGCTGGAAAAGGGTCTTTCTGTATCTACCTGTCCCCAGTTTGCACCAAGGTGAGCAGAAAAGAGCTGCTACTCCTGAAAAAGAGAGAAAAGAAGAGAAGGGATATCCAGGAAAGGTCTCACTGCCAACCAGGGAAACCAAAAATGGCTTCCAAGAAGAGGTCCCATCTGAGACTTCTTCAAAAGGGTGCAGGGTTTAACTCCCAAGGGTTTTTAGGAAACAAAGCAATTACCTGCATGGAAAAAAAACTTACAAGCTTATCGTCATGCACAGATCCCTGATAGCAAGCTGGACAGCCGCCGTTCAATGCACATTTTACCTAAAAAAGACAAAAAGGATAAGAGGAATATGATTCATTGGTTGGGTGAGACACATCAAAATTCGCGAGGACAGGAAGTGAACCGTCTCCGACGTTATCTACCAAGGTTGAGTGATGAAGAACGTTTGACCGGAGCAGACAGTTTTTCCCAAAGCAAAAGAACTGAAAATTGGTGAACTATGAACTGTGGGGTGGCCCAGAATGGAAGAGGGGAGTTACCTATGGGGGGGGGGGGGGGTTTGCAGGAAAATCCCCAAACTGACTTTGCTTCTGCCCTGCCAAGATGGAAGCAGAACATCCAGATTCAGTCACCGCTTTGTTCCATACAGTATTAACCTTGTGAACTCTCAAGCTTCCTCCTGCCGTTATGTATTCAAGATGGGACAGTGATTAATATTGATATGTTACTTATATGTAAGGGTGTAGGACTATACATATGTTGTATATAGTATGTTTTAAATGTGTGTTGTGTATGTGTACACTTTGAGAGGAAGCAACTAAATTCCACTTTTCTAATGACTGCCATTGTGCCCCACAGGAAAAAATGACAATAAAGATTATCTAATCTAAAAAAAAAAAAAATTCAATAAAGCTAGACCAGGTGGTGGCGAACCTATGGCACGGGTGCCAGAGGCGGCACTCAGAGCCCTCTCTGTGGGCACGCGCGCCGTCGCCCCAGTCCTAGGCCTTCAGCTGGGTTTTATAAAACCTTTCACTTTAGGCCTCCGCCGCCGGTTGCAAAAAAAAAAAAAAAAAAGCTTCAATAGTCAATTTCAATTTCTCACGGGAAAAAAAAAAGATCTTGCAAAGTTGGAATTGGTTGATTGAACTTTTTAGTCCCACCCAGTGTGCCGTTACCACCGCAACCACGCCCACTTAATGGGCCACACCCAGCCAATGGGCCACACCCACCCGGCACCCGACGATGCATAAGTGGGTTTTGAGTTGCAGTTTGGGCACTCGGTCTCTAAAAGGTTCGCCATCACTGAGCCAAACTCTTGGTCATCCTAAAGAGCTGGGATTTTTTTTTTGTTGAAAGTGCCAAATGGGACGGTTGATACCCAATTTTGTACAAACTCTCGTTTGTGTCCCCAAATCCTTTCTTCTCCAAATAAGTGAAAAGGCCAGAACAGTAGACCTCAAAGCAATTATGATCATGAGAGTAATTAGATGAGAAAGTTGGAGAAAGCAACAAGATTCCAAGCAAAAACTCCCCAAAGGTGTCTCATGAGTCTCTCTGCTTGGTCCTCCTTACATTTATTGATGTTCTCAACATCTCCTTGCTCAGAGATGAAGTTCAGGAGACCTTCCATCAAGAGCAAGGCCTTCTGGTATCTTTGCACACAGTCTTGTTGGTGGTGAAACATCTCGTCCAAAGCAGCAGCCTGAACCTGGGATGGAAAAATATCTTTATATATATATCTTTATTATTTTTTTATAGTCACAAATGCTTAATATTTTATCAGCAACATACTGTCTGGGTTCCAACATTTAACCTACTAATACATGTTAAGTTCCTTTCTCTCTACCTCGTTTTTCTAGCTATTGATCAAAGGTATCCCATGTTCTAAAGTCTACTGAATCTTCTCTCTCTTTCATTTTCAATGTCAAATCTATCCATTTCTGCATATCTACATTTTTTTTTTAATTAATTCTTCCTCCGTTGGTAAATCTTCATTTTTCCCAACGTTGAGCGAATACAATTCTCGCTGCAGTTAATACATGTAATATTAGATATATATATACACTCTTTCTCACAGTTTCCTACGATTATGCCTAACAAAAATAATTCTGGCTTAAAAACTATGTTTTTTAGTCATTTTCTCTAACCATTCTTGACCAGAATCTTTTGGCTTTGGGGCTTGTCCACCACAGATGGTAGTAAATGCCTGGTTTTTGTCTACATTTCCAACAGTTGCTAGATACGTTTTTAAACATTTTTGCTAGCCTCACCGGTTTGAAGTGCTATTTGTAAAACATTTTGTATAGATTTTTTTTTGTATGCCACCGCTTTTGTTATTTTAGCATTTCTTTCCCAGAGGCTTTGCCAAGTTTTCTAGTTCTATGTTATGTCCAAAATTCTTTGCCTGTGTTATCATTGTTTCTTTAACTTGTTCCTCTTGGAAGGAAAAACATCTTGAGGTTCTTCTAACTGCCTTCAGATCAAAACTCTTTTTTGAGTTCCCACCCCGAGACACACCTGGGCCCCACTGCTGCCACCAACATCGCCATCCTCCTACGCTGCAACACCAGGTGAGGTTCACCTACCATCTGCACAGCGTGGCTGAAGATGAGCTTTTCAGCGGTGATGCTGTTGATGCGGTCCATGAGCTTCTGCTTGTCCATGAACCACCTCTGTAGCCTTAGGTTCAGGTGATGGCACGAAGAGACGCTGCTTTTATACAGGTCGTTGAGCTTTCTCACAACTACGAGGAGGAAACAAATCAAGTCACTCACCAGATAGGAAAACTGGCTGCACACTTCCTACAAGACTCAAGGCTCTCTTGCGTGGCATATTCCCTGAATGTCCTTGGACCGATTGCAATCAGTCAACTTGCCTCCAGAAGCTGTGGATGCTCCAACACTGGAGGTTTTTAAGAAGAGACTGGACAGCCCTCTGTCTGAAAGGGTATAGGGTTTCCTGCCTGAGCAGGGGGTTGGGCTAGAAGACCTCCAAGGTCCCTTCCAACTCTTATTATTCTGTTATTTCATGACAGGGAGAACAATTAACCAGTGGAACAACCTGCCTCCAGAAGTTGTGGATGCTCCAACACTGGACGTTTTTAAGAAGAGACTGGACAGCCATTTGTCTGAAATGGTATAGGGTTTCCTGCCTGAGCAGGGGGTTGGGCTAGATGACCTCCAAGGTCCCTTCCAACTTTATTATTATTATTATTATTATTATTATTATTATTATTATATTATTATTATTATTATTATGATTATTATACCTCCAAGGTCCCTTCCAACTCCGTTATTCTTGTTTTTCCTGACAGTGAGAACAATTACAGTGGAACAAACCTGCCTCCAGAAGCTGTGAATGCTCCAACACTGGTGGTTTTTAAGAAGAGACTGGACAGCCATTTGTCTGAAATGGTATAGGGTTTCCTGCCTAAGCAGGGGGTTGGGCTAGATGACCTCCAAGGTCCCTTCCAACTTTATTATTATTATTATTATTATTATTATTATTATTATTATTATTATTATTATTATTATTATTATTATTATTACCTCCAAGGTCCCTTCCAACTCCGTTATTCTTGTTATTTCATGACAGTGAGAACAATTAACCAGTGGAACAACCTGCCTCCAGAAGTTGTGGATGCTCCAACACTGGACGTTTTTAAGAAGAGACTGGACAGCCATTTGTCTGAAATGGTATAGGGTTTCCTGCCTGAGCAGGGGGTTGGGCTAGATGACCTCCAAGGTCCCTTCCAACTTTATTATTATTATTATTATTATTATTATTATTATTATTATTATTATTATTATTATTATTATTATTATTACCTCCAAGGTCCCTTCCAACTCCGTTATTCTTGTTATTTCATGACAGTGAGAACAATTAACCAGTGGAACAACCTGCCTCCAGAAGTTGTGAATGCTCCAACACTGGAAGTTTTTAAGAAGAGACTGGACAGCCATTTGTCTGAAATGGTATAGGGTTTCCTGCCTGAGCAGGGGGTTGGACTAGAAGACCTCCAAGGTCCCTTCCAACTCTTATTATTCTGTTATTTCATGACAGGGAGAACAATTAACCAGTGGAACAACCTGCCTCCAGAAGTTATGAATGCTCCAACACTGGAAGTTTTTAAGAAGAGATTGCATATCCATTTGTCTGAAATGGTATAGGGTTTCCTGCCTGAGCAGGGGGTTGGACTAGAAGACCTCCAAGGTCCCTTCCAACTTTATTATTATTATTATTATTGTTGTTACCTTGACTACCGTATTAAGAGGCAAAAAGAGACTCTTCTATCATCTTGAGCTCCAGAAAGAGAAGAAGGGATATAGTTGAAATAAGTTGAACCAACCTGAACTTTAAGATGGGCTGCTAAAATTCATTCCAAAGCTGTTGGAATTGCAGTTTTCAATATGACAGAAGAAGAATGAAAGAACTACACAGGGAAGCCTTCAACTCCAAAAGGTTTGTACATCTCTATCAGAATTTTAAACTTTCTTCATGCTTTCCATAAGTAAGGTAAGAAAGCAGTATGCAAGAATTTTTTTTCCAGCAGTGACAGAGAGACAATTAACTTGTTTTTAAAATTTAAAAAAAAAAACACTTAAAAACAAAGACACCTAAGATCAACCATGAAGATATTTAAAACCTCCCCTTAACTCGATTCCGTATTAGTAAGTAAAATTTAGTTATTCTCCTTTAAATGTAATCTGTTTTCATTGTTCCTTATGGTTCCCTCTAGTGATCAACCTTGGAAGTTCCATCCTATCTTGTTTTTTAAGAACTCAAGACAACATTTTCCCACAGGAAGGATTCTCATCATTAATTTCAAAATCTTATTTCAGATCCATTAGTCCATTTATAACTTTCCAAAATAATAGTTCTAATCCCTCCACCCACTCCTTTTTTTTTTTTTTTAAAGTCCTTAAATTTGTACCTAAATCTTCTTTTGCTAAGGATTGAAGAGAACCTAGCCAGGGTAGTAAAACTTGCTGTTCTGAAGATTCCTAACATCTGAAAAAGCATCTGTTTGAGATGCTTTAAATATATTTTTTTCTGCCTCTTCATTCTACATTGTATTTATTTCACTTCTGCTTTGCTTGTCTCTTTTCGAAAAGTTTGCTCGTTGCATTTTTCTTCTTAAAGCTGCTTTCCCCCCCCGCTGAATTCGCTGTCAAGTTCTGCATGCTTTGGAATGAAAAACTCCAAGGCATGCATTTCTAAAAGGTGATGTTAAAAGATAGGTGTCATCTCCTTCCTATTATTCCCCCTCTACCCTGGAACAACCCTCGCCGAGGAATGAGTCAACTGGCTGAGTGACGGCATATTAATTTAAGATCGTGGGCCTACTCTGTAATTATAAAGTCGCACCCACATCAATTATCCTTAAGCCCTTCGCTTAGCACATAGCTAAGTGCTGAGAAATTCCAATCAGGTAACTAAGTGCTGTTTTTCTTTCTCCGAGATTAGCAATCGGGATCTTGGACAAAGCACAGAACCCTACTTGCATTTCAGAGCAAATGAAACCAAAATAGAACAACTTCCAACTTGAACAAGATGGGGAAGAACAAGTATAGACCACAGGGGAGAAGATGAAAATGAGATTAGCTCCCTTTCTTTTGATGTTCTGGAAGTACTTCAAGACCTGGTTAGGTCACCAGGCCTGGAGGTCCCAAGGGATCTGGAGACGTGTTTATATGGCTCTACTATTGAGGTGGATATACTCATTCTCAATCTGCCAGGGGTCTTCCTTCCTTCCTTCCTTCCTTCCTTCCTTCCTTCTCTTTCCCTTCCCTCCCTCCCTTTCCTTCCTTCCTTCCTTCCTCCTTCCGCTCCTTCTTTCCTTTTCCCTTCCCTCCCTCCCTCCCTTCTTCTTCCTTCCTCCTTCCGCTCCTTCTTTCCTTTTCCCTTCCCTCCCTCCCTTCCCTTCCTTCCTTCTTTCCCTTCCCCTTCCTTCCCCTTCCCTCCCTCCCTTCCCTTCCTTCCTTCTTTCCCTTCCCCTTCCTTCCCCTTCCCTCCCTCTCTTCCCTTCCTTCCCTTCCTTCCTCCTTCCGCTCCTTCTTTCCTTTTCCCTTCCCTCCCTCCCTTCATTCCTTCCTTCCCTTCCTTCCTTCCTTCCCCCTCCCTCCCTCTTCTTCTTTCTCTTTCTATTCCTCTTTTAATTTCTTTCTGTTTCTGTTTTTCTTTTTCTATCTTTTTTTTCTTTCTCTTTCTTTCTTTCTTTCTTTTTCTTTCTTTCTTTCTTTCTTTCTTTCTTTCTTTCTTTCTTTCTTTCTCTCTCTCTCTCTCTCTTTCTTTCTTTCTTTCTTTCTTTTTCTTTCCCCTGCAATTTTCTTGGCAAGGTTTTTCAGAAGAGGTTTGCTATTAAGGGCTGAAAGAAACCCAAAACCACCTAACCGGCTTTGTGACTGTGCACTAAAACTCCTGGTCTCCCAGTTTCCAACCTTTTGCGTCTTAAATTCTGAGCAACGACAATTACTAACACGACGGAAGAAGCACCCGATTCTCCCCGTGGCCGGACTGTAAGCAAGGGAGGAATTCTCCTGTCTGCCGCTGCTTAAAACCTGAAAGGCAGCGCTTTGCTGGGGAAACAAAACTTAGGCACTCCTTGTGGAGTTGGGTACACAAATTCTTACTTTGCTTGACAGTGGAGGAGAGACACAGCTTGCCTGCCCGGATCTGGTCGATGGCCATCTGAAGCCCGGCGGACAGCAATTCAGCCACTTTCAAGTACAAGACCAGCTGTTCTGCGTAGCTTCAAGAAAAAAACGCTCAAAGGTCAACGGAGGTGCAGAAGGAAACCACACAGCCGTTTTACGTCTCTGCCATGGGTTGATGCTGCAGGTTGCATCCCCATACCTGGGTGCTGCTATTTACCTCCATTCCTTGCTGAGCAAGCTGATTTGGTCAGCAACGATGCTTTCTTGGAGCTGGTACTCAGAGGCCACCGAACTGGACATCTCACTGGCGCTCCCTTTGATGGTGGCAAGCTCCATCACATAGTGGACAAAAGCCAGGGTGAACCTCAGGCTGCGCAAGATGTCCGTGTGCTCTTGCTGAAAACGCAGAGATAGAGGCACAACGTCAGAAGGGTCAGCCTCTGCTAAGACACCAAGATCTAACCACGGGCTTTCAGCCAGGAAACAGTTATCAGTTTGGTTAAGGCGGTAGACGTTGCGTTGATGCTTTTTCAGGAGGCCACTGGACTTCCTTCTTTTTCTTTGAAGACCTTTCGCTTCTCGTCCAAGAAGCTTCTTCAGCTCTGACTGGATGGTGGGGAATGGAAGGATTTATACTCCTTGCAGACAGCTGGTCATTTGCATCCTTTAAGAGAGTCGTTGAGGCCACTTGGAGGTTTGTCTGTATCCTCAGAGTCACCATAGATATTTTAGCTATGCACTTTGGGATGAACACCCTTCGGATGGTGAGGGAGCATGAACGGATTTCCAGAAAAATAATATCGCAGACTACAGGAACCATCTGCGCTTCAGTTTGAGATGCAGACAACACAGACCCATCCCCAACAGACTTGAGCCTGCCCTCAACAGTGAAGGGACCCAGGGCAGAAAACATCCTGCAGCCAAGAAGGCTCCACACACATTTGCACCACTCAGGTGACCCCAAGGACACAGGTAAACCTCCAAGTGGCCTCAACGGCTCTCTAAAAGAAGGCAAATGACCAGCTGTCTGCAAGGAGCATAAATCCTTCCATTCCCCACCATCCAGTCAGACCTGAAGAAGCTTCCTGGAGGAGAAGCGAAACATCTTCAAAGAAAAACAAGGAAGTCCAGTTGCCTCCTGAAAAAGCACCTTTGGGACAACCATGATCTGGATGGCTGACACTCTCCAGGGACATTGCATTATGGCCTATTTTGTCTCACAATCACATTTTGGAATAAGCTGAGATGGACAAACTCAAAGTAGACAGATTCTTTAGCTGAGGATGGAATAGAATTTGGATCTAGTCTGGGCTGGGAAGAAGAGACTGGCTGCAAGTCTCCCAGGAGGCTTCTACGGATGAGGTTTTCACTCCATCTAGTTGAACATGATGCTTCTTCTTGTAGACCAGGGGTAGGCAACCTCGGCTCTTTTATGACTCATGGACTTCAACTCCCAGAATTCCTGAGTCAGCATAGACCATAGAAGGAGACCAACATGGATCTTCTCCAACAAGGTCTACAGTTGAGGGTGGATTAGAGCCTAAAAGTTGACTTTTCACTGTTCTCAACTTGGGTTGGGGGGGGGAATGAAACTCACTTCCATGAGTGTCTCCTCAGGTAATTCAGGTGCCTCAAAGGTAACTGTTCCTTCCAGGCTGGCAGCAATTGGATCAGCCAATGTATATCTGAGACCTGATGGAGCTTCAAGGATTTCCCCACCGGCTCCCATAATTAAGTGGCGCCCACTGAAAGATCCTCCAGAACTAAGAGAACTTGAAGATCCTACTAAAAATACAAAAAGCAGAATATACAGTGCAAAACATAGCAAGGTGAGTAACCAAAGGAAAACAAAAGCCATCATCTTCACATCTAAGTGTATTTTTTTAGTAAACTGTGGGAATGCCACAGCACTGATGATGTTACCTAGTTTGGATCATGAAACATCTGCAAGAAAATCACCAAGCTCAGAGAGCACCAGGGATCCCATAGTCCTTCCTTCCTTCCTTCCTTCCTTCCTTCCTTCCTTCCTTCCTTCCTTCCTTCCTTCCTTCCTTTCCTCCCTCCCTCCCTCAATTCCACTCCCTTCTAGCACTGATGATGTTACCTAGTTGGGTAAGGAAACATCTGCAAGAAAACAACCAAGCTCAGACAGCACCAGGGACTCCACTGTCCTCCTCCTCTTCCTCCCCCCCCCCAAACCACACTCCCTTCTAGCACTGATGGTGTCCCCTAGTTGGGTCATGAAACATCTGCATGAAAACCACCCAGCTCAGAGCACCAAAGACCCCACAGGAGGAGGAGTCCTCCTCCTCTTCTCCACAATGCCCACTCCCTTTAGTACTGATGGTGTTCCTTAGTTGGGTCATGAAACATCTGCAAGAAAACCACCCAGCTCAGAGAGCACCGAGGACCCACAGTTCAACCCTGAGCTATTATTCCCCTGTATCAATTTCTTCGTTGTACAATGGTGCCATCTCCCTCCTGGTTTGGGTACCTGAATACATTCTGGTCCGGATGGTTTGCGGTGGTGTTGTCCCAGCAGGAGGTGACCCGACAGTGAAGACCACTGGGGAAGGGCTTCCTGAACAACCTTCTCTAGCCCCTGAGTGAGGGGTTCCTCCACAAGCCATGGAAGGAGCTATGGAGAAAGTATGATCATCTCAGCTAAGGTTTCATGGATGCAGGAGAAAAGTTTTGTAGACTGAAAAAAGGAGGTGGATCGGTTCAGGATGAAAACACCCTCACCCCCATGAAGACACCCCCCCCAAATTTCTCAAGTTTCCAGCACCTGTGATCTCCATGGGCTTCTCACTGTTGAGGCTATCATTACTGCCAGCTTCCCCAAAAGCAGCTTTAAGAAGCAGATCAGTGAGGCGGCCTGTGCTGAGTGACCTGGAGAAGATAAAAATGCCAAGGTCAAGAAGGTCCTCTCTGGGTCTACTGGTAAACATAGATGGGACAATCTCATTGGGGGGGGGCAAACCTGATTAGGGTTGTTAGGTCTCCATGAATTCGGAGAACATCCTCAGTTTAGGGAGGGGTAACGTTTCCGGCTAGTTGTGTGGAGGATGCGAAAGTAGCACCACCTTTGGGGAACCCATCAAAAATGAATACCCCACCAGCAGTTCACTTCCCAACGGCCCTGATCTGATGTAACCTCCCCATCACAAGACCCATCACCAGCTTCTCACTGATGACTCACACCTGACTCAGCACAAGACCCTCACTTGACTCACCCACACCTGAAGCCCTTATCAACAGAAGGACACCGACACTGACATCCCCTATATACTCCGCTGAAGATGTCACCTAGCCTGGTAACGGAACGTTCGGAAACCAGAATGAACCTTCACCCTCATCCTACATCCAAGCTACAGATGATGATGATGTTGATGATGATGAAGAAGAAGAAGGAGGAGAAGGAGAAGGAGAAGGAGAAGAAGAAGAAGAAGAAGAAGGAGAAGGAGAAGGAGAAGAAGAAGAAGAAGAAGAAGAAGAAGAAGAAGAAGAAGAAGAAGAAGAAGAAGAAGAAGAAGAAGAAGAAGAAGAAGAAGAAGAAGAAGTAGTAGTAGTAGTAGTAGTAGTAGTAGTAGTAGTAGTAGTAGGTGTTCAGCCATGAAAAAAAATAAAATGCAGAGCCGGGAACCAAGAGCTCATTCACCATTCCAGTTCCTCCCTTCCTTCCTGTCTGGAGGGACAGTTGATGAGAATCCCACAGAGTAACAGAATTGGAAGGGACCTTGGAGGTCTTCCAGTCCAACCCCCCCTACACCATTTCAAACAAATGGTTGTCCAATCTCTTCTTAAACCCCCACCCCCCCACCCCGTGTTGGAGCACCCACAACTTCTGGAGGCAGGTTGTTCCACTGGTTAATTTTTCTAACTGTCAGGAAATTCCTCCTTAGTTCTAGGTTGCTTCTCTCTTTGGTTAGTTTCCATCCGTTGCTTCTTGTCCTGCCTTCAGGCGCCTTGGAGAATAGCTTCACTCCCTCTTCTTCATGGCAACCCCTGAGATATTGGAAGACTGCTATCAATGTCCCCCCTCGTCCTTCTCTTCATTAAACTAGACACACCCAATTCCAGCAACCCTTCCTTTATATGTTTCAGTCTCCAGTCCCTTAATCATCTTTTTGTTGCCACTATTCCCCACTATCGCAAAGGAACATCTTCTCCACCTCACCCCACCGTGAAAGGCAAAAAAGCGTAAACTCCACTCCCTTCTAGTGCTGGTGGTGTTACTTTCTGGAGTAATACAACGCCTGCAAGGAAGCAACCAAGCTCAGGAACCAGCAAGGACCCCACACATCAACGTTGACTTTTATTTTGGGTTGCGAGGGTTCCCACCTGACTTTGGTGTCTTCCATCGGCCTCAAACCGAGACCTCCTGGTTGGTAAGGCAGGTGTCCCACGTCTTTCAAATCTGGCAGGGTCTTGTTCCTCGTCGGAGTGATGACAACCGCTTGATGGGCCAAGAGAGCAAACAGGTTTTGGGAGCTGGGGTTTTTACTGAACTCAAAGGGTGTCCTGGCCTACGTTTAGAAACAAAATCAAACCAAACCACAAATTAAAAACGAAGGAGAGACGTGACGAAATGGAGAGAAACGGACAGAAACAGAACACGGAATCTGCGCTCTTTTTTTTTTTTTTTTTGGCTGCTGGCCACCCTGAACGTTTTTGGAACTTGTTGTGAAACACCCATACAACAAGGAGGCTTTGCTAAGCCCCCAAAGACTTGTTCAACGGATGTGACCCTCTCGTTCCCATTTCTTTTGTCCCAGAAACCCGGTTTGGTGCAGTGGTTAAGGTGCTGGAGGAGACACCAGGAGACCGTGAGTTCTAGTCCTTCCTTAGGCATCATGAGAGCTGGCTGAACGACAATCATCAGGAGACCGTGGGTTCTAATCCTTCCTTAAGACAAGGAGGTTGGCTGGGTGACTTGGGGGCAATCGCCAGGAGACTGGGAGTTCTAGTTCCACTTCAGGCCGGAAAGCTGGATGGGTGACTTCAGGCCAGTCCCTTTCTCTCCTACGGTTGTGGTTGGGGGGCAGATTAGATTGATACAACCTCCCAAATTTAGAACTTTCCAATTCCACCCGATGGGATACTGAGGAAGGGTAGACTACCTTTGTTGGAGAACCCAAAATGGTGGGCAAGGGAGTCCTCTGGATGAATTCAGAGAGCTTTGGAGAAGACCTGAGAGGCCGGCCAGACTGAAGACTGGGTAGCCGTGCAGCCTGACCAGCTGGGACAGGGCTGAAGTGGGTGACCAGTGGATCGGAGTACTGCTTGGTGACTTTTTGCCGGCAAGACTGGAAATCGGAGAGGTTGGGAGCGCTGTGAAGGCGATAGCCCAGCCCTCGTTGAGAAGGGTCCGATCCTGAAGCATCTGAAAGGAAGATGAATAAAATAGAAGAGGGACTGAAGAGCAGGAAGGAAGCAGAAACCATCTGGCAAGATTAGATTAGATTAGATTAGATTAGATTAGATTAGATTAGATTAGATTAGATTAGATAGATGATACATATGGTTGGAGATAGATATGGGTGAAGACTGATGGAGATAGATTGATGAAAGAGAGATGGATAGAGATAGATAAAAGAGATGGAGAAATAGAGAGATGGAGATGATAGATGGTAGGTAGGTAGGTAGGTAGGTAGGTAGACAGACAGACAGACAGACAGATGATACATGTGGCTGGAGATAGATATGGGTGAAGACTGATGGAGATAGATAGATGAAAGAGAGAGATGGATAGAGATAGATAAAGAGATGGAGAAATAGAGAGATGGAGATGATAGATGACAGGTAGGTAGGTAGGTAGGTAGGTAGACAGACAGGCAGACAGACAGACAGATGATACGTGGCTGGAGATAGATATGGGTGAAGACTGATGGAGATAGATAGATGAAAGAGAGAGATGGATAGAGATAGATAAAGAGATGGAGAAATAGAGAGATGGAGATGATAGATGACAGGTAGGTAGGTAGGTAGTAGGTAGACAGACAGGCAGACAGACAGACAGATGATACATGTGGCTGGAGATAGATATGGGTGAAGACTGATGGAGATAGATAGATGAAAGAGAGAGATGGATAGAGATAGATAAAGAGATGGAGAAATAAAGAGATGGATGGAGATGATAGATGACAGATATGGACGGATGGACGGACGGACTGAGGGCTGGAGATAGATATGGATGAAGACTGATGGACATAGATGAGAGAGAGAGAGATGGATAGAGATGGAGAAAGAGAAAGAGAAATGGATGGAGATGACAGACAGACAGACAAGAACGCTGAGTGACTGAGAGGCTTCAAAGAACGGTTCAACATCAGACGTACCGGTTATGGGCACCCGAGTTCTCAACTCGGTTCCGGGTGGACACGGGATGACCATCTGGTCTGGCTGCTCTGGAATTGTTCCAACTTCAGGAAAAGGAAAAGCAGCATGATGAGAAATCACACACTCACGAGGGGGGATCAGAGCCGTGGTGGCCCAGTCGTTACGAATGCAGCATTGCAGGCTCATTCTGCCCACTGCCAGGAGTTCGATCCTGACCGGCTCAAGGTTGACTCAGCCTTCCATCCTTCCGAGGTCGGTAAAAATGAGGACCCAGATGGTTGGGGGCAAAATGCTGACTCTGTAAAACTGCTTAGAGAGGGCTGTAAAGCGCTGCGAAGCGGTATATAAGTCTAAAGCAGGGGTAGGCAACCTTGGCTCTTTTATGACTCGTGGACTTCAACTCCCAGAATTCCTGAGCCAGCCATGCTGAGGGGAAAGGGAGAGGTTTCCAAGCTGAGCCATGCCTGGCTCAGGAATTCTGGGAGTTGAAGTCCAGGAGTCATAAAAGAGCCAAAGTTGCCTACCCCTGGTCTAAGGACTATTGCTAACTGCTGTTTTATTTCCTCAGACCAAAGTTGCCCCAAACGCTGTTCACCTGAATCAGATCGTTGCGAAGTTCACTCAGGAATCCAAGGAGGATACTGCCTGTTTCAAGAATGAACAGGGCAACAGCAGAGATACAATATTTTTTTTCCCCACCTGGCCACCGGTGGGTCCCTTCCCACCCATGAGAAAAGCCAAGTTAATTTGAACTGTGTAGGGCTGTCACTTTTGGAAGCGAAGGGAGTCACAGGTGAAAAAGAGTGAGATCGTAGATGGAAATAAAGTGGAGAAAAAGAAATGCAGGCTCCTCACAAACATCTTGGTCACTGAATGGGTTAACTCCAAGATGGGGAATCTGAACTTGCGGCTGATGAAATGCTCCTTGTAGGTTGAGGGACACCTCCGTTTAGAGACCCTGATTTGTGTTTGGTGGGACATGCAGACAACAGATGTCTCCAAGCCACAACAACAAACCCCTACAAAACATACAATTATGAAAATCCATCCAACCGATGAGGTTCCACCTCATTGATTGCATTCTTGGGTCTCTGTCCAGCCCTCCAAAAGGTTCGACATAGCTCCTGACCATTAAAGGTTGTCCATCTCCAGACTCGCTGGATAGCCTACCTTGAGGAGAAGGTGTGTAAGGCTTGGCACCACCAAAGGAGAACCTTCTAGGGGATGGCACTGTTCCATGCTCACCAGCAGAAAATGGAGGGGATGGGCTGGCTTTCAGGAAGCCAAGTGGACTTGTACTGCCAGATCTTTTGACAGGATTAGACCTAGTGGAAAGGAGGATTTGTTCATTCCAGATTGTGCATAGCAGAAGAAGAAGAAGAATCAAGAGATGATCACCATTCCACCTTGTGTGTGGACCTTCAAGTGCCAAGACGAGAGTGGAGATCAAGAATTGCTGACTTCCATCTCCATCTGGACCCTACATCCTCTGGACATAATTTAAGAAATAGTCCCCCCATCACTCTTTATCATATATACACCTGCTTTTCGTATCATGTTAAATCATGATTTTCCTAAGGAATGTTAGCAGCTGATTGAACCCTGCCTTTGGGAACAGAAACACGCTCATGAAACATACAACATATCTAATAAAGGAGAATATTTGTAGCTCAGGGTTGACATGAGGGGTCCTGGGTGCTCTCTGAGCTTGCTTGTTTTCTTGCAGACGTTTCATTACCCAAGCCAGGATGTTACCTAGTTTGGGTAATGAAATGTCTGCAAGAAAACAAGCAAGCTCAGAGAGTAGCTAAGACCCCATAGTCCTTCCTTCCTTCCTTCCTTCCTTCCTTCCTCCCTCCCTCCCTCCCTCCCACTCCCTTCTAGCACTGATGATGTTACCTAGTTGGGTAAGGGAACGTCTGCAAGAAAACAACCAAGCTCAGACAGCACCAGGGACTCCACAGTCCTCCTCCTCTTCCTCTTCCTTCCCCCCCCCCAAACCACACTCCCTTTAGTACTGATGGTGTTCCTTAGTTGGGTAATGAAACATCTGCAAGAAAACCACCAAGCTCAGAGAGCACCAAGGACCCACAGTTCAACCCTGAGTTATTATTCCCCTGTATCAATTTCTTCATTCATTGTATAATGGTAGCTAAGACCCCATAGTCTGTCCTTCCTTCCTTCCTTCCTTCCTTCCTTCCTTCCTTCCTTCCTTCCTTCCTTCCTTCCTTCCTTCTTCCCTCCCTCCCTCCCTCCCTCCCTCCCTCCTCCTCTCCATAAATTCCACTAGCATTGATGATGTTACCTAGTTTGGATAATGAAACGTCTGCAAGAAAACAAGCAAGCTCAGAGAGCACCCAGGACCCCCTCATACTACATATCTTAAAATAGGCATCAAATAAATAAAAAAAATCTCACAAACTCACCCCAACAACCAAGACTTTTCACCCTTCAGCCAAAACACCGAGTCCACCCTCTTTGACCAAACAAGGTTAAATGTGGTTCCTGCTTCTTTAGAAGTAGGAACCCCATTTAACATTTAGAGTTCCTGCTGAAATCAAGGTTTGCAAAACCACACGGGCTGGGATCACAGCACACGCTTAAGGGAAGATACTGATTCCAGCATAAAAAAATCAAACACGGCTGTGTTTACCAAGAGGGATGGAGAGGACCTCAATATCCTTTTTGAAAAATGTTTCCATCAAGCCGAGAGACAGCTTAGAAAAACGGCAAGCTTTCCACTTTTTCCAAGAAGTCTAGGTTAACCATCCAGAAAAAATAATAATAATAACAATAATCCTTTGAGAAGGACTTGATAGGAGGAAAAAAAAGAAAAGAAAAGCCAAATCCACTCTAAACACCTGGCTGACTGGGCAACCAACCATCCTCATAACGGAAATGAAAATATTTGCATTGCTGTTTAATCCATGTCTTCACCAGACCTAAAGAGGGTGGAAGTCACCAGCAGATAAATAACTCTCTTTCTCAAGCTTTGCGGGGAAGTAGAAACCAAATTGTAGCCACACACACAGACCAGTTTTGAGAGCAGAGACGCTTGTTCAAGTCCGACCTTTTTCCATCCTTTGCCAGACACACAGATCTTTGGCTGCCCAAAACACAGAAGCCTCCAGAGATGTGCTTCTCGTCATCCATCTTTTTTCCCAAGCGAAAGAAGCTGGTCGCTGTCAGAAGCTCCTTCCCTTAACAGAAAGGTGCCACTTACGCAAGATTCCATCACATGGCACTACGCCATACATCCCGGCAACATGACTGATGCCGGAGTCCAAAATTGCATGCCGCGAGCGTGGCTGTGTCATGTTTTAGTATAATTACAGTCATGACGCTTCAGAGAAACGGCTCAAATGTCTGACTGAGCAGATGAGCCAGAATAAATAATAACAAAAAAATCTGCCTGGAAAAATCCAACATGGCAAACACTCATATCCCAAGAAGAGGTGATTACGTTTAAGGTGATGCAAAACAGAACTGTCCTTGCTGCAAAAGTAAGGGCCGTTTTTGTCTTGGGCAAACGGACGGGATTCTCCCACAGAATGCAAAGCCAGGAGTCTGTTTGGCTCGCAAACGGCCGAGGTTTCCAATCTGAGCACCCCGCTCCTCAAATTTGGAGGTATGTTCCCCCAGATGTCCACCCAAGTTGACTGATCAAGGACAGCTTTTAATGTAATGAAATGGGAAATGATCAAAGTCACATCGGGCAAAGAGTCACATGCGTTGGGTTTAATTGCATCAATTCATTGGGTTTAATTGCATCAATTCATTGGGTTTAATTGCATCGTTTCATGGGGTTTAATTGCATCAATTCATTGGAGGTTCAGTGAAAAGAAGCCAAATTTAAGTTCTCATCCTGGCATTACCCACAAACTGGAACTTAGGCTTGGTTCACAGCTACGTCTGACCCAAAGTTTTGACACTCAAATTAAACGTCAAAGAGTTTGAGGTTGGGGCTTGCAAAACGATGTGCCAAGGTTGACCTAGTCCAGATTTTTAAGTCTCTTCTGACAATCCTCTAGTTGAGTGAATCTGTCAGGCCCAAAACGAAAGAATGATGCGTGGTGATGCTTTCAAGCTGGGTTATTTTATTGTTCCAACCTATACACAGAATCTAGTATCTGCCTCTACAATATACTCTGGGAACTGTTAGGGAGAGGCTGTCTTCCCCCTCTTTCTCTCACACATAATATCCAGTCTGAGTTGCCTCTTAGTCCTCCTGGGAATCCAGACTACATGCCATCACACTGTTTTTATTCTCTTGTCTGTTTATCCCTCTTCCCCCCATCCGTCCATCCGTCCATCCGTCCATCCGTCCATCCGTCTATCTATCTATCTATCTATCTATCTATCTATCTATCTATCTATCTATCTATCTATCTATCTATCTATCTATCTATCTATCTATCTATCTATCTAATCTATCTAATCTATCTAATCTATCTATCTATCTCTCTCAGTTATATAACTGCCTATCAGGCCCCAAACCAAGAATGACACGTGACGATTCTTCCAAGCTGAGTTCTTTATTATTTCACACCTATAGACAGAATCTTGCCAGGCTGAACACTCAGCTATCTGCCTCTACAATATACTCTGGGAGCTATTAGGGAGGGGCTGTCTTCACTTTTTCTCCCACACATAATATCCAGGCTGAGTTTCCTCTTACTCCCCTGGAAGGCAGCCCATCCCTCCTGGAAACCCACTTGACTCCCCACAGTCCCATCACATCATCGCTGGCAAACAGGTTAATCAGAGTCAATCTCCCTAACCGCTCACACTCACCTTGGCAAAGTATATTGATTGGGGGATTGAAGATTCTGCTCAATCCGGCGGTAATTTTGGATCTGTGTAGGGACTGGAATGGGTACTGATTGTCCGGGTCTAGTGCTGGATGAAAATTGGCTTGATCGCCTGTGAGAACACGGAAGATAGGCAAGTGATGGTTAGAGCAAAACCAGGACTACTGAACACCCTAGGTGTGGGGAAGATTAAGGAGAAAAGCTCTGCAGAGCGTCCCATCACCTTAAGCTGTGGTTTGCTTTAATCACAGCTTGCTGAGCAAATTCTAAAGGCCCAGTTCACCCATTAGACTAAGCCTTAAACCCATGTTTTGCTTAGTGCAGTGTCTAAAGTAGTGTAGTTGTTCTCCAGTAGCTGGAGAAGATCTGAGGAGACCTAGCTTTAAATCCATCCTCAAGGTCATTCTGGTTGATGAAAGACAACTTGAAATAGTTTTTCAAGGGGAAATAGGTTGAAGAAGTTGTCCTGGATAGATTTCCAGGATCTTGTGCTTCCTTAGAGGATAAGGTGGCAGGATGGGGCCTGAGAACATCCTGGACCATCCATCTTCTAACCGTTTGCAACCTCTCACCTTTCCACTCCATCCCCAGAAATGATGCAGGAGGGAACATCTTAGGCCAAGTGGCTTTCCTAGAAGGAAGTTCCTCCAGATCAAGGGATGGTCCTGTCCTTAAGAGCTACACAAGGACTATTTCTCCCGTAGAAGTTCACAGAACCCCTCTTCCTATTTCTCTGGCCACGAATGAGACCAAGAACCGGGAAAGTCCATCTGGATGGGACAACCCACCCTAGCATAAGCAGGCTGCACAAACCAGGGCCATGTCTTCTCGTTTTTATTGGGATGGGGAGGAATACCATCTCAGATTCTGTCTTACCCAGATGGGCTAGGAGAACTGCTGTAGGGAGGAGAAGGAGATGGAGTCCTTCCTTGGCTTTCCAAGTCTGCAGAAGTCACCAGGGAGCTCCTACAAAAGTCCAAGGACAGAAGAAACACGAATCACTAATGCAACAAACTCCATCAACAGTTGGAGTTCTAAGTCTCAATGAATCTGGAGAACACTTGATCGAGAAGACAGATGTTAAAATACGAGGGTCCTCAAGACTACACGGAAGTCACAAAAACCATCCTCTCTGAGCTCACATTTCAGAGTAGAAGCATCTGATCGTATTACTTATATCCTTATTAAATGTTGAAATCTCCCTTTAGTTGTTTGTTTTTAAGGACACGAATCTGGTTATTTATTGATGCTGTTGCAAAACGGCTCCGAGGCGTGTCGAACGCCGACACATCAACCAGGAGCCATTGAATGTTTAGCTCATTACAATTAAAAGCACTGAGAAAGCAAAACTGAAAGGATTTTTTTCTTTGGCCCTTACCCACTTCCCATCAGACTGTCCTGGATCAGCTTGCCTCCAGTCACTTCCGCAGCTAAATCACCTAAAAATCAAAAGAAAAAGAGGATTTTTTTAAAAATAATAATAATAATAATAATAATAATGCATTTTATATCCACGTTGCCAAACTGTGCACAAATACACACATGACAAGCAAGGCCAGAGTCCAAATTCTGGAAGGCAGAAGAAAAGCTTCTGTGAACAGCTGATAGTCACTAAGTTCCAAAGCTGAGAAATAGAAGGCTAAACATCCTTCAAACCGTGGGGGAAAAAAAAATAGCAAAAAAAGTAATTATGTTGCCCGGGGGGGGGGGGGGGGAGATTTCTGTTTTACGTTGGCAGCAATTAGACTCTTATAGTGGTTTTATCCTGGTATATGATGAAGATATCTGTACAACAGTGTTGTGTTCAGGAGTTGAGTAGCTAATAATAATAATAATAATAATAATAATGATGATGATGATGATAATAATAATAATAATAAAGTTGGAAGGGACCTTGGAGGTCATCTAGTCCAACCCCCTGCTCAGGCAGGAAACCCTATACCATTTCGGACAAATGGCTGTCCAATCTCTTCTTAAAAACTTCCAGTGTTGGAGCATTCACCGCTTCTGGAGGCAGGTTGTTCCACTGGTTAATTGTTCCAACTGTCAGGAAGTTTCTCCTTAGTTCCAGGTTGCTTCTCTCCTTGATGCGTTTCCATCCGTTGCCCTTCCTTCCTTCCTTCCTTCCTTCCTTCCTTCCTTCCTTCCTTCCTTCCTTCCTTCCTTCCTTCCTTCCTTCCTCCCTCCTCCCTCCCTCCCTAGTTCCAGGTTGCTTCTCTCCTTGATTGGTTTCCATCCGTTGCTTCTTGTCCTGCCTTCAGGCACTTTGGAGAATAGCTTGACTCCCTCTTCTTTGGGGCAACCCCTGAGATATTGGAAGACTGCTATCATGTCCCCCCTCGTCCTTCTCTTCATTAAATTAGACATACCCAATTCCAATTTGAGCTGAAGAAATTAACAATATAGCTCAAGCGCTTTATTTATTTACAAGCCCAGACCGATGAAGCAAAAGTACAGGTAATCTTTGATTTTACAACATATGTGTGGATTGATATTGATTTCACCGTTCCTACACAGGTAGTCCTCAACTTACAACCTTCATTTAGTGACCATTCAGAGTTACAACGGCATTGAAAATTACGACCCTTTTCCACACTTTCAACCGTTGCAACGTCCCTGGGGGTCACGTGATCAACATTCGGACACTTGGCAACCAGCTCCTATTTACGACGGTCGCAGCGTCCCATGGGGTCACGTGAGATCCTTGTGCGACCTTCTGACAAGCAAAGTCAACGGGCAAAGCCAGACTCGCTTAACAACCAGGATACTAACTTGACAACTGCAGTGATTCACTTAACAACCGTGGCAAGGAAGGTCGTAAAGCGGGGCAAAATTCTAACAACTGTCTCATTTAGCGACAGAAATGTGAAGCTCAATTGTGATTATAAGTCGAGGATTTACCTGTGCAATGTTTCAAATAGAGTGGAGAGACGAACACGACAGCTTTTTTAGTAATTCCCAATTAGGTCTTATAGGAGTAAGATGATAACTTCTTGGTTAGAAAGTCTCCTAAAATTTCTGATGATCTGATAGTGCCAGACTCTAGGGGTTAACATACTAATTTTCTCCTAGGTGTGTAGATATGGACCAATATTAGAACATCAGAAGATAATGCCTACTTTGCAAAAGTGGTTCCTCTACATATTTTCAACCACAGCTTCCATCGTTTCTGGTGCATCTCCAATCACACTCTGGGCTGGTGGAGGTTGAACTATCGGGAGATAGGCCAACGACATCTAATAATCTGAGTTTGAGGGACTGGTTGGCTTTCTGGGCAGAAGGCAGCATGGCTGCCTCTGATGTAAGCTGGAGCTTAATTTTGCAAAGCCAAATTAAGCTTTTCGCCACACTGGTGTGCCCAGTAGAGCAGGAGGACTGGTTAAGACACATGTCTCTTAAGTATGGACATTTACAACCCTTCAATCCGCCCAACAGCAAGCCTAAGTCATTTGCCCAATGATGACCTTGACCATCGGCCAAGATCAAAGAGCTCCATTAACTCCCTTTTCTTTTCCAAAGGCTTAATATCTGCTGTAGAAAGGAGGAAGGATAGAATAGAATAGAATAGAATAGAATAGAATAGAATAGAATAGAATAGAATAGAATAGAATAGAATAGAATAGAATAGATGAAGAATAGAATAGAATAGAATAGAATAGAATAGAATAGAATAGAATAGAATAGATGAAGAATAGAATAGAATAGAATAGAATAGAATAGAATAGATGAAGAATAGAATAGAATAGAATAGAATAGAATAGAATAGAATAGAGTAGAGTAGAGTAGAGTAGAGTAAAGAGTAGAGTAGAGTAGAGTAGAGTAGAGTAGAATAGAACAGAATAGATGAAGAATAGATGAAGAATAGAATAGAATAGAATAGAATAGAATAGAATAGAATAGAATAGAATAGAATAGAATAGAATAGAATAGAATAGAATAGAATAGATGAAGAATAGAATAGAATAGGAATAGAATAGGAATAGAATAGGAATAGAATTAGAATTATATAGGATGGGATGGGAAGGGATAGGGATAGGTACAGGGACGGAATTAGAGTAGAGTAGAGTAGAGTAGAGTAGAGTAGAGTAGAGTAGAGTAGAGTAGAGTAGAGTAGAGTAGAGTAGAGTAGAGTAGAGTAGAGTAGAGTAGAGTAGAGTAGAGTAGAGAAGAGAGTAGAGTAGAGTAGAGAGTAGAGTAGAGTAGAGTAGAGTAGAGTAGAGTAGAGTAGAGTAGAGTAGAGTAGAGTAGAGTAGAGTAGAGTAGAGTAGAGTAGAGTAGAGTAGAATAGAATAGAATAGAATAGAATAACAGAGTTGGAAGGGACCTTGGAGGTCTTCTAGTCCAACCCCCTGCTCAGGCAGGAAACCCTATCCCATTTCAGACCAGTGGTTTTCCAATCTCTTCTCCCATGTTCCAAAGTACACGGTTTCTCCACAACCTGCCCTCCATCCAAGTTCTCAGTGGCTTTGGCATAAAACTCCTCTTACTTGTAAACTGGGCTGGCACCATGACAAAGTCATCGGTGTCACATGAGGAATTTTTGCTGCTGCTTCCCGCCGATTCCTTCGACCGCTGCAGGAAAGCCGGGGAGCCTTGCCGGGGGAAGGCTGGGGTCTTCTCCTGGAGATGGGGCATCTCGCCGAGCGACTTCTCAAGGGAAGAGAGGAGAGCCAGATTGAAAAACACAACGCCGTAGACAACGTTTAGTCGTGCTTCCAATGCTTCGCTAGCGGTCAAAAGCGTTTTCCCATAATAGCCTGCCGCAGAGGGCCCAGCTCTGAGTGCACCCCAGGTGCGTTAGAAATGTCACTGGAGCACGTTGGGGGGCGCGTGGTGAGTTTAGCGTACTTCAAGTCCTAGTAGTGGAACTATCTGTAGGGGAGGGAACATACTCACCGGAGGTGACGCTAAGTGAGACGTGGAGGAGCTGCTGGAAGAACTTCCTGATCCACAGCTGGGATAAGAAGGCATTGGCACCGAAGCAGCTGCAGAAAAGAGGTAGGGGAGGAGGGAAGAGGAAAAGAAAAGGCCACATTTTTAAGACGGTCAACAACAAAGTTAAAACGGAAGAGAATATTTGTAGCTATGAACTGTAAACTCCTTGGTGCTCTCTTGAGCTTGCTGGTTTTCTTGCTGACGTTTCATCACCCTAACTAGGTAACATCATCAATGCTAGAAAGAAGTGGAATTTATGGCGAGGAGGGAGGGAGGGAGGGAGGGAGGAAGGGAGGGAGGAAGGAAGGAAGGAAGGAAGGAAGGAAGGAAGGAAGGAAGGACTGTGGGGTCCTTGGTGCTCTCTGAGCGTGCTTGTTTTCTTGCAGACGTTTCATGACCCAACTAGGTAACATCATCAGTGCTAGAGAGTGTGGGGGTGAGCTTGCCCCACCAGTGTTGCAGTGATCTTTTTCATTCACCCAAACCTTATTTTATGAAACGACTCAAGGCTGTGAACATATCTAATGCTCCTTATTGGTATCGTTATTACGATTATTATTACTACTCTGTTGCTTTGCTTGTACATCGAGAGTGTCTGTACCGGAGACGAATTCCTTGTGTGTCTAATCGCACTTGGCCAATAAAGTATTTTATTCCATTTCTTCCTCCTCCTATTTTTCCCCACCACAACAAGTCTGGGAGCTGAATTGGGCTGAGAGAGATGGCCCAAGGACACCCAGCCAGCTTTCATAGCTAAAGTGGGACTAGAACTCACAGTCGCCTGGTGATTGGCCCAAATTCACCCAGCTGGCTTTCATCACTAAGGTGGGACTAGAACTCACAGTTGCCTGGTGACTGACCCAAAGTCACCCAGCTGGCTTTCATGACTAAGGCGGGACTAGAACTCACAGTCGCCTGGTGACTGACCCAAAGTCACCCAGCTGGCTTTCATGACTAAGGCGGGACTAGAACTCACAGTCGCCTGGTGACTGGCCCAAAGTCACCCAGCTGGCTTTCATGACTAAGGCAAGACTAGAACTCACTGTCTCCTGGTGATTGGCCCAAAGTCACCCAGCTGGCTTTCATGACTAAGGCAAGACTAGAACTCACTGTCTCCTGGTGACTGGCCCAAAGTCACCCAGCTGGCTTTCATGACTAAGGCAAGACTAGAACTCACTGTCTCCTGGTAATTGGCCCAAAGTCACCCAGCTGGCTTTCATGCCTAAGATGGAACTATAACTCAGAGTCTCCCAGCTTCTAGCCTGCTGCCATAAGCACTAGACTAGACCAAACTGGGTCTTGAGGCAGACGACAAATGCTTTTAATCCAATCGACTAGTAACCTATCAATGAAAGAGGGACTGAAATAGTTCTTGAGTTTTAAATCAGAGTGGGGGCGTCGCTGGGAGTACAAGTTATGAGCTGTGTGGACCCTGCCTGGAGCTTGACCCCCCAGAGTCGGCTATCCTTTGATGTGAAGCCAACAATCATTTAAGGAACAAATGCCATGATCTTCCCGTTAATTAAACCCTTCATTCTTCCAACTGCTCATTTGCTCCTTCTATGCTTCCTAGCCAAGCAGATAAATATATATATAGTTCTTCGACTTATATAATCCCCCACACTGAATTTTAGATCCTCAAAGTAAATGTTCCGTTCAAGATAGAAAATTCATTATTTTTTTAAAAAAATCCTCAGAGATGGATGCTTTGTCCATTCACGGCTCTCTCTGTGTGTGTGCGTGTGTGTGTTTTGTTCTTGTTGCGTTCAACAACCCTGCCTGAGAAAGAGACTAAGATGGGATTCTGAGATCGAATTCGGCATTTAATTTCGGGTGTGGGAAAATCGCTAAGGCGAGCGACGCTGTTTGCGTTAGAAGCAGCCCGAAGAACAGAGCAAGGCTCCGATTCACGTTGAATTTAAGGAAGAATTCAACCAGGGATCGGAGGACATGCTTTGCGTAACGTTCATCCTCCAGCATTTCCTGTTTAAAAAAGATCAGAGAGCAGCGGGCGGCGTCTCTCTAGATGTGGGAAGACTCTAAAGCCCAGCATTCTGAGACAACATCTGGAGAGAACCAGATGTGAAAAGATAAGCTGGATGGGTGGGTGCACGCTTGAAGCAGCCCAGAGGTCTATCTTCACATGACAGATTTAACTTGGTCATCAGCCTGTTTTCAGAAGGGTTTATTTCAAAAAGAGGAACTAACTATCCATGATACACGGAGTTGCAAACCAAGTTTAATACTAGCCAAAATTAACATGCCAGGATCTTGCAAGTGCAACCTGTAAGTAGGTTTCTCAAGCACATGGGGGCAAAGATGGTTCCCCATTATGGTGTACAGGTGGCCCTCAACTCCTCAACTTAGTGACTGTTCAAAGTTACAACGGCACTGGAAAAAAGTGACTTATGACCCTTTTTCACACTTACGACCGTTGTAGCATCCCCACAATCACGTGATCAAAATGCAGACACGTGGCAACTGGCTCATATTTATGACAGTGGCAGTGTCCCAGAGGGGTCACGCGATCCCCTTTTGTGACCGTCTGACAAGCAAAGTCAACGGGGAAGCCACAACCGTGTTACTAATTTAACAACTGCAGCGTTTCACTTAACAACCGTGGCAAGTAAGGTCGTAAAACGGAGCAAAAAACTCATTTAGCAAATGTCTTGCTTAGCGACATAAATTGTGGGCTCAATTGTGTTTGTAAGTTGAGGATTATCTGTACAAAATGTTGATCAGTAATGTTCAGGGATTTAATTCATATTTAGACCGGCTAGAAACTCTGCCCCATCAGCTTTCCCTTTTTCTTTGGTGAGAGAGCAAAACACAACTCCGAAATCAAAACACACCGAAGTCCGATGTTCCTTTTTTTCCTTTGGCTTTATTTTCCCGTCAGAATTCAAAACACACAAGAGCTCAGTTTACACAAAAGCATAAATATACAAACGCGTAACAAAAATAAAGTCAGCCATGTAAACAAATGAACTACAGACATATCTTTTTTTTTTTAAAAAAAAAATACATATATAAAACAGGCTCAAAGTTAACAAAACAAATAAAAAATACCAAGAGAGAGAAAGAGAGAGAGAGAAGACATCTTAGAACCGTTAGGAAAATCTCCCAAGATGTCCGGATAATTGCTAATAAAGTTTTTCACATTTTAAGGCTGCAGGGATGAAGATCTCAGGTTTCTCGTATGCTGGACTATGAATCTCTGACTACTGCTTGTTTATTTGGTTGGATTTATATCCCATAATTTCTGTAGGCGTTCATTGGTGTGCACATGGATCACTTCTCCTGTGGGAGCCAGTTTGCTTCCAGGTGCAATTCAAGACTCTGGTTGACACCTTCGTGGCTTGGGACCAGGTTATGTGAGGGACCAGTCACATCTACCCAACCTACTAGAGTGGGGAGCCAAGGAATGTTGTGGGTCCCATCCCCTAAGGAGATACATCTCTCAGGACCCAGAAGAAGGGCCTTCTCTGCGGTGGCTCCCTCTGGAACATCATCCCTCTGGGGGTTGGACTAGATGACCTACAAGATCCCTTCCAACTCTGTTATTCTAACATCATCCCTCTGGAAATTAGACCACCCCCCTCTTTTGGAAGCTACTGAAGACTTGGTTCTGCCAGCGGGCCTGGGGAACCCAGAGCAAGATAGAACCCATTAAATGGCTAGTTTGAATGTTGCCGGTGTGTGTGTGTACAGTATGTGTGTGTGGTGTTATTATTGTATTATTTTTGTTCTCCTCGTTATTTTTTATTCTTTTTATAGGGTGTTTTTTCTATCCCTGTAAGCCTGCCTTGAGTCTCCAGCTGCGAGGAGGCGGCAATATACATTTTCTGAAATAATGAATAAAAATGAATAAATGGTAAATACAGCTTCGTTGCTAAGTGCATGAATTTTCCTCACGTAAGTGCAAATGGTCCTAAGTCCCTTTTTTTTTTTAGTGTAGTGCTGTGGTAATTTTGGTCACTAAACTTAATGGCTGTAAGTTGAGGACCACCTGCAGTCCAACAATATCTACAGAACATTGAGTTTTCCATCCCTGCAACCCGAGATAGGTCAATTAAAAGAGGGCTACAAAGTTACACAGGTATGAAATGTGAAATGATGGTTTGGTGGGAGACCACCATAGAGATGAAGCTGTCTGCTGTAGCTGGAGATTTGAAGGGTCTATCCTGGCTTGTATCATCTTCTCCAAGTTCATCAACCAGGTTCTTTCTCTGAGCACTTTTTAGCTGGAGATCTTGGACCAAGGACACCGATGTCCTGCTCTGAGCAATGGTGGCCATCTCAAGTGCCATGAAAAAAAATGCAGAAATGTTCCATGTAGAAGCCGTTTGGGACAAGGAAGGGCTTCAAGAGACATCTACATGAGGAGATGAATTGACCTGGTCCATCTATTCAGTCACTGTCACTTTTCAATACTACCTTCCAAGGATCTGACCGTCCAAACCACCTTCTTTCTTGAAATTGTCTCCTCGGTGCCTAAATCAAAGTTGACTCCCTCATCCTCTTCCCAAGAGCTTAGGTTCCTAAATGGACACCATGGTGCTTCGCATCCCAAACAGCAGTCACACGTTAAAGCTGTGTTGTCAGCAACACTGATTTGTTAATCTGTGCCTAATTGGCAGTGTTTGTGCAGCTTACGACGGTCTTCCCGTCAACTCCTGAAAGATGGAGGTCAGGCAACTCCTTTCTCCTGTCTTTCGCACTGTAGCACCACTCCCTTGGGACAGTATGACTTTTGACTCCCGAACTACACTCAGATATGGGACGGACGTGACTTGGGAAGCAACGGGACCACCAACAGCTGCTGGTGCCGACGTTTCCGAGAACCCATGTCCCTAGACCTCTGGGCTGATGATGCTGGAGATAGTGGCTGCATCACAGGAATCCGTTTCTGGTTGTTGCAAGGGTGAGTTTCTGCCTTTAGCGGAGTGATGCTCCGTAGATCTTCAGAGGTAGTTGGTAAAGAAGGGAATGAAGGCCAAGTCAAGAAGATCCTTTCTGGCTTGTCTGAAGATACCTGTTGACTTGCCCGCTGTAGATTGGGAGCAGATGGTGGCCCTGATTGAGGATTCTTCTGGGCTGTTGTCAATGAAGGCTTGGGTTGAGAAGGTCTTACTTGGCCAACAAATGCCTCAGGCCTGGTCGTAACCCTTGTCCGCGTTGGAGGAACCACTGGGATAGGAGGATCTGCTAACCTCTGAACACCCTTGGAACGGGAGTATGCTTTCTGCTTTGGAGAGTGACCACCTTTCTCTGTCCTACAAGCCCAGGGGGTTCCTGCTGGTGAAGGCAAGGACCGAGAAGGCTTGGAGACCACCCTAAACCAGGAGAACTTTTTTCTGCCCGCAGGAGTGACACCTGAGTGCAGTTAAAGATGAGGGATTCAATATTGAAAGAAATGGTGATACGGAAAGCATTCTCAACTCCTACTTTACAACCTTAATTTCCCTAGAGGTATCTAGCACCCTTAAAAACTCTCCTTTATTGAGACCCGTTGAAAGAAAGCAGCTTAAAAGTCCCCACTGAAATAATAATAATAATAATAATAAAAAACGGAAATAAAAAAGCCAAGATTGTCTTATCCTTCATCCTATATATATCTCCTGCTGGTTGCAAACAGCATCTTGATTCAGGCTTTGTTTAAACCACGTTTTGTTCAACAAGCCAGTGAAAATCAGGAAACGGAGCCAATTAATTATTTCTAAACCACCTGGAATCCTTGAGGATTGGGGCGGTGGAAAGATTACCCAAAATAAATTTACAAAAATAAAAGCAATCGCGCTAATGCAACCGATCCCTGATTTTCATCTCTTTGTTTGTAAACCAAGCTGCAGCATTTAATTTCCTATTTAATTACTTTAATTTGGTACTTATACTATTGATTTATACATGCATAAAGACATCTGCACCCCAAAGAAACTAATGTCTATCCCTACACCAGCAAACCATGATTTCAAACAAGGGTTTCTTGCCAGAAACTATGGTTTCTTGGGGAGGCTAAATAAATGTGGGAATAGAACGGGATTAGGCCACGTTATGCTAATTCTGTGTCTAGCTAAGGGAATAACCCAGAATATTACTCATTTCGTAAGAACTGAATCCTGAAACTGAAGATATCAACCAGTCTTTTCCCAAACCACTCTACTCTTCAAATTGAGCTCAGCCTGTCTCAAAATTTTGGACCACATAACCTCTATGCCCCAGCTGGATGGCTATGAAAAGAGTTGTCCTTCGGAATAGGTTGAACCATTCAAGGTTACACGGAGTTCTCACATCACACTAAGTTATATTTACTTAATCAACCCCTGTCAACAGAGGGCAAATATTCTAAGGCATGACTTCCCAATCTCACGCAACATGCTAAGCTGAGACGAAGCCAATCACGCCACGTGATGTGTGAACCTGGCCATCATTACATGTTCTGCGAAGGTGAAGGCCATCTAAGATTTTTTAGCAGAAAGAAAATCATGTCAACCCTTAGAGGCAGGGGGCTGCAGACCAAGATAATTTGGTTTGCAGTATTTCCCCAGGTTAACATTTGCAATATTTCCCCAGGTTAAATATCCGTTAAAATCTTTCTTTATCACTTCTCCCTTGGTGGAGAACTCTCCCAGAAGCCAAAGGCTATTTCTCCTTCCTGCAACTTAGTGCCTTTAATCTCCTTCCGGTTCTGAAAAAAACGGTGGCACGTTCGGGCTTCTGAATCTCTCTCTCCCTCCTCTCCAGCAAGTGAGTCTCTGTCCCGTTTAAGCATACCTTTATCGTCCATTACGTCAGCCCCAGGCGAGAAAAAGGGAGTGAAAAAGTAGACACGCCAACTATAAATCAAAAAATTTCTCCTAAAGCAGGTTTCGAGGATAACACAAGGGAGGTAACTTTGCATGAATTACAGATGAGCTCATCAAGAAGCTACGGCAAGAAAGATGTTTATATTTGGGAGAGACAGTAAAATTATCAGGTTTTAGAGCAGAGGTCCCCACCTTGGGGGCACCAGGGACTGGTTCCGTGGAGAGAGAGGTTTTTCCGCAGACCGGAGAGTGCGTGGTTTTGTGTGTTGCCTGCATCCCACGGATGGGGCTTTGCTTGTTTGTGCGGACCGGTTGCTGGCATGCCACGGCCCGGTACCGGTCCACGGACCGGGAGTTGGGGACCCCTGTTTTAGAGCACTGAAAACAGGAGCTATCTACCCAGTCTTCGGGAGACACAGATGTTGCTGACCAGCATAAATGAAAAGGCTCTTTCCCAAAATTTAAGGAAGTGAAATCAGGCCTAGGTAGACCTATAGCTCGAAAATGTGAACTTAGTTCTGTTTACTTGTCAATTTTTTTTATCTTAAGCAGGTATGTCCAACTCACAGTCCATGGAACAAATGAGGCCTGGACAGCTAGTTATGTGGCCCCACAAGATAATACAAAATACATAAATAAAGGAAGATGAGGAGGAGGAGGAGGAGGAGGAGGATAATAATAATAATAACAACAACAATAACAACAACAATGAAGTTGGAAGGGACCTTGGAGGTCATCTAGTCCAACCCCCCGCTCAGGCAGGAAACCCTATACCACTTCAGACAAATGGCTGTCCAGTCTCTTCTTAAAAACTTCCAGTGTAGTTCTTGACTTATGACCACAATCGGGCCCACAATTACTGTTGCTAAGCGAGACATTTGTTAAGTGGATTTTGTCCCATTTTATGACCTTTCCTGTCCGTCTATCCTGCCACCCTTGTTAAATGAATTACTGCAATTAATTGTTAAGTGAATCTGGCTTCCCCTCCCATTGACTTTGCTTGTCAGCAGGTCACAAAAGGGGATCACGTGACCCCGGGACGCTGCAGCCGTCATAAATACGAGTCAGTTGCCAAGTTTTTGATCACGTGACCACGGGGAGGCTGCAACGGAAGCGTGAAAAATGGTCCTAACTAACTTTTTGGGCTGCCGTTGTAACTTTGAACAGTCACTAAATTAACTGCTGTAAATCGACAACTATCTGTATTTATATACATTAACTTCGTGGTATATTTTATATGCGGTCCAAGACAATTCCTCATCATTCAATGCGGCAACCACAATCTTAAACATTCAGATGCAAGAGGCAGTATTTAGTCCTAATAATAGCCAGCCTTGCCAATCCATAAAAATAAAAAATGTAATGTTTTCATGCCGTAAGCTGCCCAGATTTGTTTTGTTATGAGATGGGCAGCAAATAAATTCAATAAATAAATAAATAAATAAATAAATGAAATCTCCTCTAGTAACTATTAGCAGATTGGAAAAGGCCGTTTCCCTTAACACCCTGAAACGCAACAATCTCAAAGGGGAAACCAGGAAAAGGTATTAAGACTCCCATCGCTGAATTCACTCTGCACATGCCTGTGTGCCATGCAGTTACGCATCAACCCAGAAGAAAAAAAACGAAAGAAACTTACATTTTTTCATAGAAGCACTAGAATCCAGGAAAGGGTGGTGGAAAAATTCATCTAAAAAATAAAATAAAATCAAGAATAAAAACACTTGAAGTTGAATGAAATTTCAGTGGTGGTCCAAATCTGGAGAATGCTGCAGGTTACATTTCAATATTAACACAGATTTTTTTTAAAACAACAACAACAATAATAAACACTAGTTCTCAATCATAAGTTGGATTTATGATGTGATTTCAGTTTGTTTTTGAAAGGAAAAGAAAGGGAAGTTAAGAAGCATAAAACAAACTGGCTGTCCCGGTTTCTCCTTTTGGATTTAAACGATGTCAAAAAGGCTTCTTACCAAAATCCATGCGGTCTTTGTAATTTCGTTGCAACAGCCTTAAAAGAAGCTGTCTCAGATGGGTAGAGGTTTCCCTTGGGATGCTTAAAAACAAAACAAACAGGAAAAAAAACATTTTTAAAAAGAATAAAGAAAAAAAGCACCTTCGTTGTAACTTTCGGATCTTCGACCATTATGCCTAGCAATGCACGTATGCACAATACAGACACAAACGCACGCATATATGCAATATTTTCAGAATAACAGGGAAGGGACCTTGGAGGTCTTCTAGTCCAGCCCCCTGCTCAAGCAGGCGACCCTATACCATTCCAGACAAGTGGCTGTTCAGTCTCTTCTTGAAAACCTCCGGTGATGGAGCACCAGCAACTTCTAATTACTGATGATTTGTTCTCATTGTCAGGAAATTTCTCCTTAATTCTAGATTGGATCTCTCTTTGGTAAGTTTCCATCTGTTACTTCTTGTCCTGCCCTCAGGTACTTTGGAGAAGAGATGACAGCAATCTTCCTCTCTGTGAGAGCCCCTCAAATATTGTAAGACTAGCTCTCTCTCTCTCTCCCTCTGTGTGTCTGTGTGCGTGTGTCTGTGTGTGTGCCTGCAGTTCGTGTGTTTATAGATTTGCTTTACAAAGGAAAATTATGCAATGAAGTAAGGCTGGCAGGTGCTCCATCCCTGGAGGTTTTCAAGAAGAGATTGGACAGACTTTTTATCCAGAATGGTATAGGGTCTCTTGCACGAGCAGGGGGTTGGACTAGAAGACCTCCAAGGTCCCTTCCAACTCTTGTTATTCTGTATTCCCGCCCAGACAAATGGACGGCATTTGCCACGAAACACAGCTGGCTGTTTGGAAAGGTCAGATTCGGTCCCAGCATCATAGCAGCCAGCCATTTCAGTCTTTGAAACCTAACCTCTCCAAGATCTGGCTGGATTTGATCCCTTGCAAAGGTTGGTTTTGTTTTTTTCTCCCCCCTTCCCTTTCATTTCCAAGCAGTCGCCTTCTGCCATTCACAAATGACAAGTGTTTAACCGGGGTGGTAATTTTGGGGGGGTGTGGATGTCCCCTGGATTTTCTGTCTCCCTTCCTCTCTTGCAGGGAAATCAAAGAGTCGGGAACCGCAGGGTAAACAAACCGCCCCACTCCCCAACTGACTTGAACGCAAAACAGAAGCCTTCTCCCATGTCTTTTGCAGTATCTTTCCAAAATCCTGGGAATTTCTAGGAAAGCTGCCCTGGCAGTTCCTGGAATACAGAGCAGCAGCAGCTACACAACTGTTTGTCAAGTTGGGCCCCCGGCAGACTTAACAGGGAAGGATTATCGTTACAGTTGAAGAAGGAGAAGTTTGCAGAAGGGGGCGTGAAAGAGCTCACAAATCTCAAATTTTGCAACAACACACAACACAATCCCCGTCTTCAGATGGTCCTCAAATGCCTTTTGGGTAACCCAGCCTGCACAAAGGTGTTTTGCCTAGTTGGCAGTGTTTCTATCTTAATTAATTCTGTTTTTTTAAAAATAAAATAAAATAAAAAAAGATTAATTCTCCTATCATGAGCTGCTCTCCTTTTCTTTGCTCCGAGGTTTTTAGACAAAACCGCAACGGTTTTCTTTCTTCCCGGCACTTTTATAGTGTAAACGTATACAGGGAGTCCTCACTCAGCCACCACAATGGGACCAGCAACTCCGTTGTTAAGCGAAGCGGTCGCTAAATGAAACTGCAACCCTCCCTTACGATCTAACTTCAGCTTTGCTTTGCTTAATGCACCAGCGGAAGTTGCCGAAGTAAGTTCGGGCGGCAGCCTTACATTTTTCATCCCTTTCATAAATCCGAACGGTCACTAAAAGAGGCAGCCGCTAAATGAGGACTACCTGAACCGCCATCAAATTTTTATTGAATAACAAGATTTTTTAAAAAATAGCAAAACAGAGTGGTTCCCGATAATCTCTCCCGCCCGAGATTGCATGTTTGTTCAAATCACGTATTTGCAAGCAGGGAAAAAATAAATAAATCTCCAATTCAGTTGCTTAAGGGGATATTAAACAAGTTATCCAACTTTTGATCTGATTTATGGGGTGGGGGATGAGTAACTCCAGCCGCCCCGCCCCCCTTTTGCAAATGAACTAAAGGCCGCTGAAGATCGGGTCACAGGTTGCTTGCCTAAATTTTGGATCCATCTTGACAGCCCCATCAAAGCCACCTACCCTGAAGGTTTTTAATCTGATCAAAAGACAAAAAAAAATGGTTAAGTGCGCAGAGGGCAAGCCAATTAACTAGGCTTAATCTCCTTTTCTTTCTTTCAAATGAAATGGAAACATCACTGGAATCAAATCAAATTAAATCCAAGTTGGGGTTTTGGCCAGCCCCGACTTCCCTTTTGGCCTGCAGCCAACAGCATGCTATTACAAGACCAGCAAAGTCATTCCCTCTGGCTTTGCCTGTATCATCTAGCACAGTGTTTAGAACATAGAAAAATTAAGAGGTGGAAGGGACCTTGGAGGTCTTCTAGTCCAACCCCAGCTCAAGCAGGAGACCCTATGCCATTTCAGTCCAGTCTCTTCTTGCAAGCCTCCAGTGATGGAGCACCCACAACTTCTGAAGGCAACCTGTTCCACTGGTTTATTTGTTCTCTGTGTCAGGAAATTTCCCCTTAGTTCTAGGTTGCTTCTCTCCTTGATAAGTTTCCATTGTTCCTCATCTTGCCTTCTGGTGCTTTGGAAAATAGTTTGAACCCCCTCTTCTTTGTGGCAGCCCCTCAAATATTGGAATACTGTTATCACGTCTCCCCTAGTCCTTCTTTTCATTAGACTGGACATACCCAATTCTTGTTTCTCAACCTTAGCGTTGTTAAGATACATGAATGGACTGCAACTTCCAGAATTCCCCAGCCAGGATACTGGCTGGGGAATTCTGGGAGTTGAGGTCCCCCCCATCTTAACCCAGAGTTGCCTTGCGGTGAAATGGGCATCAGGCAAATTTAATAGATAAATAATATAAAATCTTAAAGCATGCTGGCTAGGTTTTTCTGGAGTTGAACTCTTCCTGTCTTAAAGCATGCCAGCTGAGGAATTCTGGGAATTGAAATCCATCCATCTTAAAGCATACTGCTGGGGAATTCTGGGAGTTGAAGTTCACCTGTCTTAAAGCATACTGCTGGGGAATTCTGGGAGTTGAAGTCCACCCATCTTAAAACATACTGCTGGGGAATTCTGGGAGTTGAAGTCCACCCGTCTTAACATTGCTCAGGTTGAGAAACACTGCTCTAGCATATGAACCTGCCCTCTAGGACTTCTCAACAAAGCATAGTTGCCACAAACCACAACTCAACCCTGAAGGGGAAAGCTGGCAACTCCATCAACAAATTTCCTTCTTCTAGAACTTCTCAGTTTCCTCAAAGAGCGAGATAGAGGCTCACCACCCAACTGCAACCTTTTTAAGGCAGGCCCAGTAAAATGGGTCGTCGAGAACTTGGGAGTAAATGCTTGTTCTTAATTTATTTTGGCTTAGGAAGAAAGGAAGAAAAATAAAATCCGGGGAGCTTGTTACGCTTGGCCGAAACGAGTGGCTCTGGCAGAGATTTGGGATCCTCGCTGCCCGCCCTGCCTTTTCTCCCCACCCCGCTGCTTAAAATATTTAGACCCGGCAAGGTCAGCCGGGGTAACCAAGTTGGCGTGCCGGTTGCCGAGATCCGTCATTCCTAGCTAGAGAGCAGAAAAGGCCTGTTGCCAAGGGGTTGCTAAACCCGTCGGCAGAGCACATGAGGGGACAGGTGCCGACTGACAACACAACAAGGAACAGGCGGTGCAGAAGGGAGGGAGGGAGGGGAGGGGAAAAAAGGCCGGCCGGCTGGGAGACTTACTTTGGCACGAGCGTCTTGTTTTTCTCATAGAAGAGACGCAGGTCTTGAGGACTGCTGGCCTGCAGAGGGAGGGAAAGGAGAGGGTTAGTGAAGTTGGACTCGCTGCTTGGTTGCGATGCAAGGCTTCGGTAGCCAAAAATCAGCCTATCCATCCTGGGGGTCCATCACCAGCCTCTGGGGAGAGGTCACTGAGGGATTTGGGGAGGATGAAATGAGATGGTGGTGGGCATTCACCCCGGCCCTTCACGATATTCATTCTATCTATCTATCTATCTATCTATCTATCTATCTATCTATCTATCTATCTATCTATCTATCTATCTATCTATCTATCTATCTATCTATCTATCTATCTATCCATCCATCCATCATCTCTCTATCATCTATCTATCCAACCACCCAATCAATCTTTCTGTCTCTCTGTCTGTCTGTCCCTATCTATCTATCTATCTATCTATCTATCTATCTATCTATCTATCTATCTATCTATCTATCATCTATCCATCCATTATCTCTCTATCATCTATCCAACCAACCAACCACCCAATCAATCTGTCTGTCTCTTATCTCTCTATCTCTCTATCAATCTTTCTGTCTCTCTCTCTCTCTCTATCACCTATCCATCCATCCATCCATCATCTCTCTTATCATCTATCTATCCAACCACCAAATCAATCTTTGTCTGTCTGTCTCTATCCATCCATCCATCCATCCATCTATCATCTATCTATCCAACCACCCAATCAATCAATCAATCAATCAATCAATCAATCAATCTTTGTCTGTCTGTCTGTCTCTATCTATCCATCCATCCATCTATAATCTATCTGTCCATCATCTTCTATCATATCTATCTATCTATCTATCTATCTATCTATCTATCTATCTATCTATCTATCTATCTATCTATCTATCTATCTATCTATCCATCCATCCATCATCTCTCTATCATCTATCTATCCAACCACCCAATCAATCTTTCTGTCTCTCTGTCTGTCTGTCCCTATCTATCTATCTATCTATCTATCTATCTATCTATCTATCTATCTATCTATCTATCTATCTATCTATCTATCTATCTATCATCTATCCATCCATTATCTCTCTATCATCTATCCAACCAACCAACCACCCAATCAATCTGTCTGTCTCTTATCTCTCTATCTCTCTATCAATCTTTCTGTCTCTCTCTCTCTCTCTATCACCTATCCATCCATCCATCCATCATCTCTCTTATCATCTATCTATCCAACCACCAAATCAATCTTTGTCTGTCTGTCTCTATCCATCCATCCATCCATCCATCTATCATCTATCTATCCAACCACCCAATCAATCAATCAATCAATCAATCAATCAATCAATCAATCTTTGTCTGTCTGTCTGTCTGTCTCTATCTATCCATCCATCCATCTATAATCTATCTGTCCATCATCTTCTATCATATCTATCTATCTATCTATCTATCTATCTATCTATCTATCTATCTATCTATCTATCTATCTATCTATCTATCGACTTACGATCACAATTGGGACTAGAATCTCCATGGTTAAGCAAGACAGAGGCTTCGCAAACTGTTTACCATGATTGTTAAGTGAAATTGTTAAGTGAATCATGCAGTTGTTAAGCGAATCAACTTCCCCCCAGTGACTTTGGTCGTCAGAAGCCGGTTGGGAAAGCCGCAAATGGTGATCACCGGACGCCGGGAAGCTACAACCGTCGTAAACCCATGCCAGTTGCCAAGTGCCCGTATTTTGATCATGTGACCATGAGGATGCTTTGAGGGTTGCAAATGGGCGTACTGGTTATAAGTGTGAGTACTGGTTAAGTCATTTTTTTAAGTGCTGTTGTAACTTTGACTGGTCTCTAAACAAATGGTTATAAGTCAAGGATTATCTGTAATATTTATCTGGTCAACAACTAGCAAAATTTCAAAGAACAAAACAGAACAGCCACAGAGGGAAGCAAGTAGATACAATAATATACTAACTAAACGTTAGCAATATAAACCACCGAATATAACTTTTGCTCGTGTGTTACTATGTGAGCACAGTTATTTATTTATCCAGATGATAAATCTAAAACAGGAAGAGGTCTAAAATAAAAACAGAAACAAATGTGTCCCCTTACAGTTAGTAGTTAAAATGCATCCAACCATGGCGTATTTTTTTAAAACAAAGGTAAATAGGTCTTTGATCGGTTATACCTGGCTTTCATCGCAGCAATACAACATTCAGCTGCTGTACACACGGTTTATGATTTTAGATCCTGAAGAAGATTCGTGTAAAACTGATCTCGCCTTCCATGGAATCTATCTGCCTCTCGCAATATTGACATTGGCGTGTTCGGTCTCTAGCAAATCCTGAACCAAAATCCATCAAAATGCTTGCCTTGGAAATGGCTACGTGTGTGTGTAAGGACCACCGTTTGCAACACTTCATGTAATAATTTTGGGGTGCCCCTTTTTTCCCCAAAGCTCTGGCAAACTGATTCAAGCTTTGCTAATAGATTATTTTCTCTCTCTCTCTCTCCTTTCTCTCTCTCTCTCCTTTCTCTCTCTCTCTCTCTCTCTCTCTCTCTCTCTCTCTCTCTCTCTCTCTGTGTGTGTGTGTGTGCATGCCTGCATGTACACCTTAAAGTCAATGTTGACTCTTGGCAACTACCTGGACGGATCCCTGAAGTTTTCTTGGCAACGTTTTTCAGAAGTGGTTTGCCATTGCTTCCTTCCTAAAGGCTGAGAGGGTGACTGGCCCAAAGTCACCCAACTCAGTTTGTTCCTAAGGCAGGACTAGAACTCGAGAGTCTCCTGGTTTCCTGCCTGTTGCCTTCGCCATTACACCAAACAGGCCCTCCTAGACCTACTAACATCTTATTAGAAGGACCTATTATACCTTCCAATATTTTTATTATAGCCGTTGGCCCACCAATAGACCTTATAATAGATGATGTTTATTATTATAAGTCAGGGGGCCTTCAGCCTGGAACTTTGTGCTTAACAGATGCAATTTTATTCAGCTCGGTTTCAAGAAAAGATCAGGACAAGATGCCATAATAAGCCTCTGACCAGCTTCATAGCTGGGTCTATGTTTATTTGACGCACTCGGGCCTGTTTAGTGACATACCCCATTGGCATCTGGCTTAAAAATAAGATGTTTGCAACACGAGTAGAGGAAGGGGAAGGCGGTGTGATCCATTGGGGGCAATGCTGAATGCTGTGGGTGGGGCGAGCTCAAGGTCTCCCCCTCCTCCTTTGGCTTAGAAGGAAAGTGGGCCAAATGAGAGATTCCAGAAGGTCCACAGCATCTCTCACCTGCTTGCAAGAAAATGGCTCTAACAGATCAGCTCTCCTTCAGCTGTGCGGTCTTAGAATCTGTTCCCCAAATAAAGGGATAGAAAAAGCAGGTGGCCCCAGAGAGCGTTAAAACCACTTATGAAGCACGTGGAGAAGCCCAGGCAAGACGGCAAAAGGGCAGGAAGGAAATAGTCCCAAACTCTAGACCGGTGTTTTTCAAGCTTTTAAGAGGAGTGGACTTCAACTCCCAGAATTCCCCGTTGACCAAAACCATCATAACAAATGATATGGATGGGATTCTGGAGCCTGAATTCGGGAAGACCACAGAATAAATCCCTCTTTTCACTCCTTTAGCTACCTTGTTGGGATATTAACAGAGGGATAGAATCAAAATCACGTGAAGTGTTAATACCACTTTATAACGCCTTGGTAAGGCCACATCCAGTTTTGGTCACCACGATGTAAAAAAGATGTTGAGACTCTAGAAAGAGTGCAGAGAAGAGCAACAAAGATGATCAGGGGACTGGAGGTTAAAACATATAAAGAACGGTTGCTGGAATTGGGTATGTCTAGTTTAATGAAGAGAAGGATAAGGGGTGACATGATAGCAAGTCTTCCAATATCTCAGGGGCTGCCACAAAGAAGAGGGAGTGAAGCTATTTTCCAAGGCGCCTGAAGGCAGGACAAGAAGCAATGGATGGAAACTAATCAAGGAGAGAAGCAACCTGGAACTAAGGAGAAATTTCCTGACAGTGAGAACAATTAATCGGTGGAATGGCTTGTCACTAGAAGTTGTGAGTGCTCAATCACTGGAGGTTTTCAAAAAGAGACTGGACAGCCATTTGTCTGGAATGGTATAGGTCAGGGGTGTCAAACTGCCGGCCCATGGGCCACACACGTCACGTGGAAGTTGCGCCCACCCCATTGCCGGCAATGGCGAAACAGTCCCGATACGTTGTGCGACGTCACGAGTTTGACATGTCTGGTATAGGTCTTCCTGCCTGAGCAGGGGGTTGGACTAGAAGACCTCCAAAGTCCCTTCCAACTCTGTTATTGTTATTTCATGACCGCGAGAACAATTAATCAGTGGAACAACTTTCCTCCAGAGGTTGTAAATGCTCCGACACTGGACGTTTTTAAGAAGAGACTGGACAGTCATTTGTCTGGAATGGCATAGGGTCTCCTGCCTGAGCAGGGGGTTGGACTAGATGACCTCCAAGGTCCTTTCCCCACTCTATTATTCCGTTATGTCTTGGTTGCTCCTAGGATTTCTGAGCGACCTTTGGCCAAGTTGGTGGAGACTTCGAAGAATTCCATTTCCAGGATACCAAGAGAGCAGGCCAGGTTGGGAATAGGCGGCCAGGACACTTGCACCGTCTCCATCTCCTGCCAGACCCAAAATATATACTCAAGTTGGCCAGAAAGAACTGCTGAACCGGCAGCATGAAGAGCACCAGTGAGCAAAACATAGGAAACACACGGCTTCCACACGGCATGTGGACAGCTTAAAAGAAAAAAAAAGGCAGCAATGTGTTTGCAGTTGGCTTTTTACATGATTCAATGTGAGCTTCCCTCTCCCAACAGGTTAGACTTGAAACGAGGAGCCAGGCGTCCAAGCATCCAGAATTTTCAGAGAAGCAGATTTTTAGGGTAGAAAAGCCAGAAAATCACTATGAAAAATGTCAACAGCTGCTGAGTATCAAATGCTGAGTTCTATTTATAATAATTGGCGTTCAAAACTCATCCGCCTTTTTCCCCCTGCTCTGTTTAAGCCAGGATGGTCTGCCTGGTTTGGGCTTAGTGGCCGGCTTGTAAACCATAGTTTTCTTTACTGGTTTGATAGTTTTGAGAGCCCACCCCACTCATGGGGAAGGGGGGAAGGGAAGAGTGACAACACCTTTCATTATAGAAGCAACCAGAATAAATCAGAACTAGCAAGAACAAGCCCAATCATTAATCAAATCCAGTCCAGGCAGATGTCAAGAAAAACGAACAAGGCTTGACGTCCCAATGAGATAAAACTCCCTTCAAGTATCTTTTTTTTTTTAAAGGGTGGGATCTTTACGGATTTGGGGGACTCAAGAGTTCCAAAGAGTTGGGGCCACCACAGAGAAGGCCTGTCATCTCATCCGGGCATCAACAAGCCATGGCTCTGATTTCCAAGCCGGAGAAAGCAAATTGTGTGATGACTGGACTTCAAGTCCTAGGATTCTCCAGCTATCCTGGCAACCTTAAGATGGGTGGACTTCAATTCCCAGAATTCTGGGAGTTGAAGTTCACCCTTCTCAGGGTTGCCAAGATTGGAAAGCACTGGGCTACAGATTCCATCTAGATCACAGAATACCCGTCTAGGTAGCTAGAAAAGACTGACTCATATAAAGGCCGGGGAATTCTGGGAGTTGAAGTCCAAGACTCGTTAAAATGGCAGAGGTGGAGAAACATTCTTGTAAAGAGACAGCAACATGCTTTGCTCCTAAATAGCACAATATTTCTTTGAGAAGGTCCCTTCCTATGTGTCCACTACTAGATAGTTTGGCCCGAGAAGTGAGGGACAAATAGGAAGGGAACGATTAGATTATCAGTGGGAAAGCCCTCACTTAAAATAATTCTTTTGAAACAGAGCCCTGAATATTTTGGAAAGAGACAAAAGAACAGTGCCTACAAATCTGGGGAGAAAAATATAGCTCCAGACAAGGGCACTGTTTCCTAAAGAAATGGTTATAAGTCAAGGACTGCCTGTATGATTGATAAACTTGCAACAGAAATGTTGGGCTGAATTGTAGTCGTAAGTTGAGGACTACCTGGATAGGCTGAATTGGGAAACAGTTGTTTACAACCAGGCCTTTCTAATGAAATGCTGTAGTATTTTGGTCTTGCACAAGCTCATTTTCCTTTGTGATATTCTGGCTGCTGTTTAAAATGGACTTTTATGGAGTGTATTTATTCATCATTTCCACCGGTTGCATGACATGTGCACCGGGGAACTAACAATACCACTAAACAAAAAGTATTAAAATAAAATCATTAAAATTACAGTCCTCCCGTTAGGAAACAGTGCCCTTGTCTGTCTTCTCTACAACTTTATGGAAACTTTTGTTTGCTTTTAGTGTGCTGGAACTGCCCATCCTTTTAAAGCCCTCCTGGTGAGGCAACACTTGCATAACATTAAATGGCTTCGGGCAATATATGCAAATCAGACTGTTTTCAATTTTTCCCTTCCTTTTCCCAGGACATTATTTGAGGTCTGTTTTATTATTATTATTTTTTTAAAAAAAACCAGTTTGCTGGAAGGCAAGGCATTTCTGCATTTTGATAGCTTTCTAAAATTCATCATTTTATCTAATCGGCATTCACCTCTCTCTCTCTGCAGGACAAAAATGGGTCAGGTTGTTAAGTTCATGGCTTCAGAGGTTGTGTAGAAGATAATAACAGTGCTGAAGTCAGGCATGAGTTGATTAAGGGTGGTTGACCTTGATTAGTTTCTTGGAAAGGAGAACATCAGAAACATCTCTCAAGATTGTCCCCAAAAAGTCACAGAAATGGTTAACGGAAACCCACTTTACATGGTTCTGGAGAAAACTTGATGGACATGTCCAGAAAGACCCAAGGATCCCACTTGATTCAAAGGACACTTTGGGATCAAGGGAGAACCTAAGTGTCAACAATTCATCCTCTACTAATAGTAACCATAAGGAGATTCTTAAGTCAACCTGGAGCTTTTCCAAATACTCAGGAGGCGTTCACATACACACAGCTGTGGAGTGTACAAATGACAAGCATCAACTAGAGAAGTTGCAGATTTAGCCCCATCTAAGGAAGCAGCTCTGAAATGCTGCCCTCAAACAGGTTGGTTGGCCACAATGACTTAAGTTGACAACATTAAACCACAAGAAGGTGAATTCACATAATATGCTAAGCCATCAACCAGGATCTCATAAACCTGAAGAATAGAAGAATTGAGAGGGATATTGAAAATCATTTAACCTGACCCCCTGTCCAGTACAGAAACTCACTACAGCATCTTCAAAAGCCACCCACCCTATTTAAACATCTCCAATGAAGTCTACATTCCTCGTTTCTTGTCCTGAGCTGGAAGAAATTTGAATAATTCTGCCTCATCTTCTAAAAAGAGCCCTCCAGATGCTAGTGGGTTTTACTGAAGTTGAGTGAAGAACATATAAAGAACGGTTGCAGGAACTGGGTATGTCTAGTTTAATGAAAAGAAGGACTAGGGGTGACATGATAGCAGTGTTCTAACATCTGAGGGGCTGCCACAAAGAAGAGGCAGTCAAGCTATTCTCAAAAGCACTTGAAGGCAGGACAAGAAGCAATGGATGGAAACTAACCAAGGAGAGAAGCAACCTAGAACTAAGAAGAAATTTCCTGACAGTGAGAACAATTAACCAGTGGAACGGCTTGCCTCCAGAAGTTGTGGGTGCTCCAACACTGGAAGTGTTTAAGAAGAGATTGGACAATGATTTGTCTGAAATGGTATAGGGTTTCCTGCTTAAGCTGGGGGTTGGATTAGAAGACCTTCAGAAGTTGTGGGTGCTCCGTCACTGGGGGTTTTTAAGAAGAGATTGGACAGTTATTTATCTGGAATGGTAAAGGGTCTCCTGCCTGAACAGGGGCTTGCACTAGAAGACCCTCCCAACTCTGTTCTTCTGTTCTGTTCTGAAGTCTTCTCCACTCCAGACTAAACCCATCCAATTCCTTCAGCTGTCCACCTTATCGAGTTTTTCCCTGCTAGCCTCTTATCATCTGGGTTGTCCTAAAAGGTCAACTTAACCCCAACACATAGATGGGCTAAGCCAACTTGGCAAGGCCACAAAGATGACATCGAAGTCATCCTTGGAATGTCCTTAGCAGGGTTACACGTTACACCCAAGGACCGGTCAACGGGGAACATCAGAAACAGGTCACAATACCCAAAGGAAAAAATGGAAGATTCCCAAGGAATCTGGTCCTCCCACTTCTACAAACTGAATCATCTCGTTGGACGTAATTCAATTGCTAAAAGGTCTCGGGGCAGAACGATCTAGAACCAGTTGAGATATTTACACAAAAACACACTCGATTGGGTCTTCCTTGGGCTATTTACTCAGGAACAACTTCAAAAACTTTCAGTTGTCTCCAGAGGGGGACCAAGCCAGTGGCCCTCTGGCTGTGTAAAATCACAACAAGAAAACATTTGCTTAATCTCCTACCCAAAACTCTTTTTTCTCTTTCTCTTCCTAGGACCAAAGATACAAAGAACAACCTGTTAAAAGTCAGGAAGTGTTCAAGTCTTTCACATTTTAGGAGGCAAATTCTTCGCTCCAAACACAGTGCCCGGTCACAGAAGACTCTTATCTTCTTCTCCAAGCTTCCAAAGGACAACACAGGCAGTCCTGGACTTACAACAGTTCGTTTAGTGACCGTTCAAAGTTACAACGGCACTGGAAAAAAAAAAGTCTTATGACCATGTTTCACACTTACGACCACTGCAGCATCCCCACGGTCACGTGATCAGAATTCAGACGCTTGGCAATGGACTCGTATTTATGACGGTGCTTTCTGTGACTTTATCATTTGGGCCTTTCTTCCTGCTCCTTGTACCGACAGTCCCTGACTTACAAGAGTTCATTTAGTGACTGTTCAAAGTTACAACAGCATGGAGAAAAGAGACCTATGACTGTTTTTCACATTTACGACCACTGCAGCATCCCCCTGGTCACGTGATCAAAATTCAGCTGCTTACATGACCTCCTTTTTTCAACCTTCGGATAAGCAAACTCTATGGGGAAGTCAGATTCACTTAACAACTGTAGCAAGACAAGTCGTAAAATGGGGCAAAGCTCAGCTAACAACCGTCTTGCTTAGCAATGGAAATTTTGGGCTCGGTTGTGGTCGTAAGTCGAGGACCACCGGTACAGTACCTCCCCTGTCTCCTCCATTCAAAGGCATCCGTTTTGCCTTCTTCCTTTATCTCTGTTGGAGATGTCATCCCTCTTCACCAAATTATCCCTCCCACGGTGCAGAATGAGAAGGATCGCCTGGTGGCCTACTTTTCATCTCTATTCTGCTGCTATTACACACGCAAAAAAAAGTTAAAAGCATGCTGTCTGAGGAATTCTGGGAACTGAAGTCCATACATGCTGGGGCTGGGGAATTCTGGGCACTGGACATCCAGCCATCTTAAAGTCGCCGAGTTTGAAAAATACTGATTAATATCAAGCCTGCGTCCATCAGAAGCCAAACTTCAGTGCAGCCTGGAAACTGTGCAACAGCAACACGCTTAAGAAACTCCCAAAGTCAGAGGGGAAATGGAACAAAAACGAACTTTTCATCTTACCTGAAAAGGGGCTTTTCCCGTCAGACACTGGTAAATTATTGTCCCAATGCTCCACAGATCAGCTTTGGCATCATAATGTTGGGACATAATTACTTCCGGGGCCTACAGTGGAAAAAAAAACAAAACCACATGGGTGGTCTGATCTGCTTTGAAGTTACCCCAAACCTGGTGAGCCCCCCCCCTCCGCTCCCCTCTGAGAAAGCCGATGGATTTAAGTTTCTTTGCAAATTAAAACTGGATAGTAATGAAAGGGAGGGAAAAAAGCTATGCTATAATTGGGTCAGAATCTACTTTAATGGGGAAAGAAAACCTAGAATTTAACAACGCACGGATGGAAATAAAATAAAATAAAATAAAAACCAACCCCCTCTACCTTATCCCTTGGTCAGCTAAAGCTGGGGGGGGGGGGAAATACAAGATTCAAACATGCAACTCGGCAGCCTCGTCTTAATTCGGCTGGCCAAATGAGTCATTGGCCTCCAGCCAACCCAGGAGACAACTGCCAACACCTTTGTACCAAAACAAAGAACGAAGCGTGCATGTAAACATTTGAACCAAGCAGCATTTACCAGCTGCCAAGCAAGTTAAAAAAGAGCCAGCTAGAATCACGACCTGCCTTGCCAAAACATTCTGCTAAACTCGTAACCGGCGGCACTCAAAAAAGTAAAATTTTATTTTAAAAAAAAACAGAAAAGAAAAAGTTTGCTTTTCTCGTTCAAGCATGTCAACTTTGGGGAGGGGGGGGACGAGGAGCTCCCCCCCACACACACACACCTGCTCTGCTTCCAACAACAAGCCTGCAAGGTAGGTTAAGCGGACTCGCTGGGAAAGGAGGTGAAGAACTGAGCGCCTTGACTGCAGGGCTTTCAACAGAGGACAGATTTTTCAGAGATAAAATAGAATAGAGCTGGAAGGGGTCCTTGGAGGTCTTCTAGTCCAGCCCCCCTCCCGCTCAAGCAGGAGAACCTATACCATCTCAGACAAGTGACTGTCTAGCTTCTTTTTAAAAATCTCCAGTGATGGAGCGCCCACGATTTCTGGGGGCAAACTGTTCCACTGGTTGATTGTCCTCACTGTTTGGAAGTTTCTCCTTAATTCCAGGTTGCTTCTCTCCTTGACCAGTTTCCAACCATTGTTTCTCGTCCTTCCCTCTGGGGCTCTGGTGAACAACCTGGCCCCCTCTGCCTTGTGGCAGCCCCTCAGATACTGGAATATTGCAATCATGTCCCCCCTATTTCTTCTTTTCTTTAGACTAGCCGAAACCAAGTCCCTTATCCGTTCTTCATATGTTTTGGTCTCCAGGCCTTGGATCATCTTAGTTGCTCTTCTCTGAATTTTTTTTTCAAAACTCTCAACATCTTTTCTGTGATAGGGTGACCAAAATTGGCTGCAGTATTCCAGATCTTTGAGGGAGCCCTTGTCCTGAACAGAGGGGTGGACTACGTGATCTCTTAAGATACCGTCTGGTTCCATGATTAGCATTCTAAAGGGGAAAAAAAAGGGGGGGCAACCCATTGTGACTCCCTATTCATTGTTTCACGCTGTCTCTCTGGCTTTGCTTGGAAGCAAAAAACAACAACAACAACCAACCCCACACCTGCAGCCTCTGTAGTAGATATGCACAGGAAGGCATTGTGTCCTTTGGGCGAAGTCACCAACCAACACAAAAACGCAACACAAAACGAGCCTAGCAGAATGCCAAAAAAAAGAGTAACGACACTGTCAGCTTCAGAATGCGGATGGCCCTGCTAGCTGCTGGGTGTGTTTGATTTCAGCCAGTAAACTGAAGGGAGAACAGCTTCCAGTTGCTTCGTTTTGACCCCGCCCAGATTCATCAGGGCCAGCCTTACCAGGTAGACCCAACAGGAAGCATGCCCAGGTGTGCTAATCCGACTTCATTGTAAAGCTACATTAAGAGAATCTTACAAATCTGAAAGCAAAATTTTCCTGCCGTCACCTTTACAGCTAGACAAACTAGGGAGGGTCCCTCCTGAATGTCTTTCTCCACCCATTGTTCAGCTCTGGGCTATACTGTCTCTTATCTGATGTCATTCTCTAGGCCAGGGGTCCTCAACCTATGGGCTGCGGCCTCTTGACCAGTGGGCCGCAGAAATGGCTGGCCAGGGCGCGCACACGTGGGTGCGCATTCCCCCTCCCTCAGACTAGCATCTACCGTCCTGTTTGCACATGCGCGCGGGCTCGAATGGGAACGCTAGCGCCGGGGGCGTGCATGCGTGAACAGGCCGCTAGCACAGGGGGACTGTGCGTGGCCCATTTGCACATGCACGAATGGGCGTTAGCTGCTGCAGGGTTGCACAGCTGTTCGCCCATGTGCATGGCGCCAGCGCATGCCGCATGTGCGAACGCAGCCGCTAGTACTGCACCAGTGGGCGTGGCCCCATTTGCATGCGTGCATGCGCGCACACACGTAGTAATTTGGAAGCTGCTCTCCCCTCCAGAAAGCTCCAGTTTCATAGGAGGCAACTTTGAGTGAACAAGAAGGTAGGATGGAAAGGGGGCCACACAGGGATGGAACTTGGTGGACATCAAAAGGGGCATCTGAAGACATATTGGCACCTGGTGCATCACATCACTGTCCTATGCACAGGGGCTTCCCGGTTTATCCTCAAGAACTTGGCTGAAACATTTGCCTGGTTGACTTCTTTGTAGTATTTAGATCCTGGTCAAATATCAGCCTGTCTCTCACTTTTTCCCCTCCTCCCAGGGGAAAAAAAAAGTGCTTCTAATGTCAGGTTCTCTCTTTTTCCACTCTGAAGACTTCCTCAAAGAACCCCAGACCATGTGTTGCAACAGCCCTGCAGGCAGACTGGCCAGTGTCTCAGTTCACAGGAGGTGCTGAGGAACCTGTTCAACTTTCCGACCTGTACAGTACATTCTGTTTCAAGACCAGAAAACATCGGAACAAAGCGTGAAGTCCAGGGTCACGTAAGAACAGGAGGAGAAACTCCAGGGTTGGATCAGACCAAGAGGCCACCTTGTCCTTATCGTGTCATACCATGGCAGTCAAAGGCACCCCACAGCTCACAAGAAAGGACAGGGCAAGTGGTATTTACGGCTGGGCTTCCATCAACCAGAAGATCATCAACAGCCATTGACTAGTCCCAACGTAACAGCTCAGTGTCTACATGAATTCGCCATGCCCATCTCAAATTCCACAGAATTTAATAGAATGCATCTAGCTTTGGCCTAGCGTAGAGGCCATGACATGACTCAAGAGAAGGTTGGAAGCAACCTTAGAGGTCAACTAGCCCAGTCCAGGATCCACTAGAGCAGGGGTGTCAAACTGCCGGCCCATGGGCCGGACGCGTCACCAGGAAACCGCGCCTACTCCATTGCCGGCAATGGGGAAAAAGCTCTGATACGTCGTGCGACGTCACATGACGTCCCAAGTTTGACATGTCTGCACTAGAGTATCTTTAACAAATGATCATCCAGCCTCTGTTAGGAGACCTGAAAGCCAACTCCCCACTTCATGTGGCAGCCTGTTCCACTGGTTCAGAGCGCCCATCCAGTTCCTTCTGATGTCTGCCTTGAACTTACCACCTTGTAGTTTGAACCCACCGGTTCTGTTCCTCCCCTCTGGAGCAATGGAGAACAAATCCATTCTCTTTTATGACCTCCCTTTTAATGTTTCAAAACTGGTGTTGCATCTCCCTGTAGTTATCTATTCCACAGACTAAACATGCCAAGATCCTTGAAGGACTCCTTATGAACCTCAAGTTTCCAAATCTCTTATCTTGGTAGATGCTAAACAGCCCCAACAGCTGGTTCAACCAACATGGTTTACAGGCAAACTCAGCTCAAGGGATGCTGGATTGATCTCTCCACTCAACTGCCTTTTTCCATCACAGACTCTTTGCAAATTGGAGAAAGTTGTCCAACCAGGTCCCCATCATAAGCCTTCTTAATGAATCATTAAAAGGACATTATTTGCCTCCAGTCTGAATCAGACTACTCCACTACTCACTTCTTACATCTGCTTCCTCTTGCTTGCTGGGCGACTCCTGCTACGAAGGACTCATGTTCTGCCTGCAGAACAACAGACTCTACATGCTATTAAAAGCTCTTGTGTGTGTCTGTTTGTAACCTTCCATTAGGCAAAACGGTGTGTCACAGAGCAACAATGTTTGAATCAACATGCTTCAGGCGGGCCAACTTATGGAAGGCACCCCAAATCGGGGACCCCTGACTCCCATGGGATTGAAATGTGGCAGCGTTGTGGGTGCTTCAGTTGCTACCACTCAGCTGCAAGTTGATCATTTCCAATGCTGCCTGCCAACTTGCTACAAGGGAGATCAACGGGGGAAGCGGGTAGAAAGTCAGAAATCACACACTGGCTCACTTTGTCCTTATCAAATACTAACCTCCCCCACCCCCTCGATCTGAATATATATCCTGCTCACCACCACCACCCCCATTTCAGAGCATTAAGGAGATCTCTTGTACAACTTAGACCAGGCCGAATCCAAAAACGCCAGGGAATTTCTAGAAGCCTGGCACTCTGACAAATCAGCCGTCAACGGGCACCCAGACGTTAACATCATCTACAAACTATGCAAAAGGAACAACTAGCCCAAAAGAGGAAAAAAGACCCCAGCACCACCCGTAATCAGCACTCAGGTCAGATTAACTCCAAGGTCAACTTCAGACCAACAATCAAGTAAGCAAGACCCCAATCAAGAAACTGCCAAAGAGCCATTAGTAAACAGCCCAACCAAAGAATCCCTAAGACCCCCCCACCCACCCACCCAGACAGGCAAAACACCGGAATATAAACCGACAGCAAACAGCATCCCTTAATAAAGCACTGATGTTATTACCTAGTTTGGGTCATGAAACGTCTGCAAGAAAACCAGCAAGCTCAGAGAGCACCAAGGACCCCATAGTCTTCTTTCTTTCTTTCTTTCTTTCTCTCTCTCTCTCTCTCTCTTTCTTTCTTTCTTTCTTTCTTTCTTTCTCTTTCTTTCTTTCTTTCTTTCTTTCTTTCTTTCTCCCTTCCTCCCTCCCTCCCTAAATTCAATCCCTTCTAGCACTGATGATGTTACCTAGTTAGGGTAATGAAACGTCTACAAGAAAACAAGCAAGCTGAGAGAGCACCAAGGACTCCATAGTCCTTCCTTCCTTCCTTCCTTCCTTCCTTCCTTCCTTCCTTCCTTCCTTCCTTCCTTCCTTCCTTCCCTCCCTCCCTCCCTCTCCATAAATTCCAGTTCCTTCTACCACTGATGATGCTACCTAATTAATGAAACATCTGCCAGAAAACAAGCAAACTCAGAGAACACCAAGGACCCCTCACAACTTAGTTGCACAACTGATCCATAACTCTCTTATCTATATCATGCAATTTCCTAAGGTAAACAAACAGCCTCCTCACCCTTTTTTAGGTCCTCAAAATACAGAGTACAAACCTTGGGATGGAAGACCATGTAGCTTTGTGTATATGACCTCGGACCCAATAACAGAGAAAAGGACACAACAGCACAACCAAGGGAGTCCATTCAAAGACTGTAAGCACTTCCTTTCCCAGGATAAGTGACAGCTGGCCTCCTCAAGCACCGCTAAATATAAAAAGGTTGTTTTCCTTATCCGTCCCCATCACTGCATCCTTTACTGTGGTGTCTTTTTTTTTATTTTTTTTGACCAATAGAAACAGCAACAATCTGTAGTTTTTCAACTCTAAAACCAATTTGGAAAAAATACAAACACAAATAAAGCGAGCTGCCCCTTACCATGTACATGGGAGACCCGCATAGCGTCGCTGCCATCATATTATTCTGTAGGTACCGTGCAAATCCAAAATCAGCTACACAAAGAAGCAAATAGGGGAGGGGGGGGAAAGACAGGGGGGGGGAGAAATTACAGTTGGCTTTGCCAAGAACCATTAAATATGAAACACCGTTTTCCTCCACCCTCCCCATCCCTGCTTCCTTTGGTGCCGTGTCTTTTTTTTTTTTTTAATGGATAAAAGCAGTAACAACCCTAACCACATTTTTTTAGGATTACTGGGATTAGGAAAAGCTGGGAGACCCCTATTAACAAACTCATATGTTTCCATTGGGGATTGCAAACCCCAAATCCTGCTTCCTAGAGATCAAAATCTGCTGAAGTCAATGGGCTTGACCATCCCTCCCCCCGCACGGGAAAAAAAAAAAAAACACAAACAGGACTAGAACCTTAGTACAAAATTTCTCTCTCTGTGTTAAGTTTCACAGCGTCATTTCCCACTTACCGATCTTGATCCGGATGTTATTCGGGTTCGATTTTTTGCCGCCGGTGAAAGAGAGCAGAATATTCTGAGGCTTGAGATCCCTGTGGATGATGCCTTTGCTGTGCAAAATTCTCATGGCACCTGCAATTTGCTGGAAAAAGAGACGGATCGTGTCTTCGCTCAGCGTTCTCATACCTGTGGAAAGGAAGGGGGGGGGAAACAGCGGTGACATTTGCTGATTATTGTTGTTGTTGTTAGTTGCAAAGTCATGTCCGACCCATCGCGACCCCATGGACAATGTTCCTCCAGGCCTTCCTGTCCTCCACCATCTTCTGGAGTCCATTGAAGCTCCCTACTGCTTCAGTGACTCCATCCAGCCACCTCATTCTCTGTCGTCCCCTTCTTCAATTGCCCTCCATCTTTCCCAGCATTAGGCTCTTCTCCAGTGAGTCCTTCCTTCTCATTAGGTGGCCAAAGTACTTGAGTTTCAACTTCAGGATCTGGCCTTCTAAGGAGCAGTCAGGGTTGATCTCCTCTAGGACTGACCGGTTTGATCGCCTTGCAGTCCAGGAGACTCGCAGGAGTCTTCTCCAGCACCAGAGTTCAAAGGCCTCAATTCTTTTGCGTTCAGCCTTTCTTATGGTCCAACTTTCACAGCCATACATTGCAACTGAGAAAACCATGGCCTTGACTATACGCACTTTTGTTGGCAGGGTGATGTCTCTGCTTTTTAGTATGCTGTCTAGATTTGCCATAGCTTTCCTCCCCAGGAGCAAGCGTCTTTTAATTTCTTGGCTGCAGTCCCCATCTGTGGTGATCTTGAAGCCCAGGAAGACAAAATCTGTCACTACCTCCATTTCTTCCCCATCTATTTGCCAGGAATTGAGAGGGCCGGATGCCATGATCTTGGTTTTCTTAATTGCCAAATGGATCCCAATTGCAAGAAGCTATCAACGGTGAAACCAGTAGGGTACCTTCTTCCTCAATAGTTCTTGACTTACGACAACTGAGCCCCAATTTTCCGTTCCTAAGCGAGACAGTGGGTTTTGCCCCATTTATTGACCTTTCTGCATCTCTTGTTTTTGCTGGTTGACATGGGGCAAGATTAAGCCCCAAAGAACGACAACCTGGATTAACACACAATGTGTTCCTTGATACAGATAGTCCTCGACTTACGATCACAACTCAGCCTCACGTTTCCGTTGCTAAGTGAGACAGTTAGTGAGTTTTGCTCCATTTTTTTTTACCTTTCTGCATCTCTAGTAATGGCCTGTTGCCCTGGTGTAAGATTAATCCCCAAGTTGTGGATTAACACACAACTTGTTTGAACCCAGGCCAGAAAGAACTGGGCAAGGAAGATTAATCAGCACAAGGAGATGGCTTTCATCTTTTTGTTAGTGTGTTTTTGAAAGTTAAAACAAAACAAAAGCATGGCGGCCTTGGAGGACTTGAATGCATTAGATTGATGAGAATTAAAAAGAGCTGCTGCATAAAAAATTATCAACAGGGGCCAGCTCTCTGTCTGTAGATCATGAAGACTTCAAAAGTCTCTTTGAAAAGTTTTAATTTGTTATGTGTGTTGCTGGACAGAGACGACCAACTACCACAAATGTCACGTGGGGTTTTTATTCTGATCAGATGGCTGGTTTATACAAGAGTCTGAATGAAAACATATTCCTAAATATCATGAATCGGGGATGATCTCCAGTCGTTCTGTCTTAAACACTGCAGCGTGGGAGGACACCCATTCAAGTAATTAGGCCACTTTTTCCTTGCTTGCTCATTTAAGACGTTTCTTAATTAATCGGATTTCAAAGTGTTTAGCAAAGCACAAGGTGATATATTCTCACTTACCTAAAGATGCTTAAAAAGCAAAAACCCTGCCTTTATAAAGCTAGTTTCCAAACTAAAACCCCTTCCATGTAGAGCAGGCCATTAATATTCCCCCTTTTTTTTTCTTTACATGTGGTTCTCGACTTTTAACCGCGAGTCCAAAATTTCACTCATAAGTCATGAGGGTCGTAAAGCAGGTCATCCCCCGTCCAGACCCAATTTTACAATCTTTTTTCTGGTGGTCATAAAGCAAACACCAGGGACATTAAATGAACCCATTATTCACTCTGGGGTGGCTTTTGCTGGAATTTAGAAGCAAACGCCGGTTTCAGGCCATTTGGGCGTCGCAAATAGCCACAAGATTTTGCGCCCAAAATGCGCCCACGTGCCCACAGGGAGAGGGTTGGGTTGCTGTACGTTGGAACTTTGAATCCGGGTTTCAAGCTCCATTTTCAGGGTCTGTCATAACTTGGAATGATTGCTTAAACTACCTTTATTGTGACCAAGTCACAAAATTTAAAATAGAGCACAAGATAGATAGATAGATAGATAGATAGATAGATAGATAGATAGATAGATAGATAGATAGATAGATAGATAGATAGATAGATAGATAGATAGATAGATAGATAGATAGATAGATAGATAGATAGATAGATAGATAGATAGATAGATAGATAGATAGATAGATAGATAGATAGATAGATAGATAGATAGATAGATAGATAGATAGATAGATAGACAATTCATTAAAGGCACCAAACGATAAAACTTTTGCTAGCCTTTGAGACCACCTGTGCTTCAATTGTTTAGTCTTGATGAAAAGATGCCCTGTTGGCATTAATTATACCCGTAATTAAAAAGGAAAAAGCAACCCAAAAAAATTAAAAATCCAGGACAAACTTGCCAGCAGAATGCCATCTGGACACCCCTATCAAACTGCTTGGATGGAACTCATTTGACAAGGGATTTTGTGCCTGGTATTATTTTCTGCTTCCTAATATTGATGTTAATATTATGGAAGAATCAGAAGGCATTCTTAGAATACTTACTGTGCAAATAGTCAGCCAAATCACCACCGTTGCAGTACTAAAAGAGGGAGTAGAAACAAACAAGAATTCATAAGCTAAGCCAAATTATTAAACATTCAGGTTAATAAATAAAATAACAACTAGCGCTCTGCAGTTCAGGATGGAAGCAGCATAAAACTTTAATCAATAAATAAAACCATGCACGAGTTCTTTAAAAGAAGTGCAAAATTAAAACCCATCTTAAAACATTTAACGCTTCCGGGAGATTGTCTTAAAATTGCTCACCTCCATCACTAAATAAACGGAGTTTGCCATCTCCTAAAAAACAAAACGAAGCCATTATTATTTCACATCGCCGTTTGAAACCTGAATGACTCAAACTAGGAAAGAAAAATATAATGTTAAATAAATAAACATTAGAAGTCAGACATGCCCAGACTTGTCATGCCTGCTTTGGTCACTGTGAGAAAATAATAATAAAAAAAACCCACCCAGCCTTTTCAAATTCTCCTCCAACTTTGCAGGCAAGGGAAACAGAGTTGGTGTCTCAGAGTTGGCGAAAGTATGAAGGAAAAATCTGCTACTTTTGTGAGGTTTTTTTTTTTTGTGTGGGGAGAACAAATTTTGCTAAAGCTTCAGGATTTATTTCTTTAGGACTGCGTTTGCAGGAAAGACAGTTGTGGTCCTCTCTGGTCAACAATACATACAAAACTTCACTATTTGTTCAGAACTTCACTGAAATGGTCTTGTTTTGGGAGGAAAAAAAGATTTTTTGCCCCCCCATCTAGATGTCTACACGTAATGCTAGGACAAAAATGCAGAAGGATTTATTTGCTTGCCACGGCTTTGATGTGGCCCAGAATTCACACAACGGACAAAATAGTTTCTCTCCAAGTTCTCAGATCTTACAAAGTCCCAAGGGTGTTTTTCCAGGAGGCAACTGGACTTCCTTCTTTTTCTTTGAAGATGTTTCGCTTCTCATCCAAGAAGCTTCAGAGCTGAAGAAGCATCTTGGAGGAGAAGCGAAACGTCTTCAAAGAAAAACACGAAAGTCCAGTTGCCTCCTGAAGAAGCACCTTTGGGACAACCATGACCTGGATTGACTGAGAACCTCCAGAGACAGATCTTACAAAGCCCTCACAGATAGGAAGAGAAAGATTCTTCCATGAAGCCTTCCGGGAGATATTTTCAGGACCTGTTTCTTCTAAGAACAATTTGCAAATAAAAAGTGCAATAACATGGATGTGTCTCATGCACGACACATCTGGATTGTCGAATAAACCTTCTCAGCACACCGAACGCGAACATGCGAATCCTGTTAGGGTTCTCCATGTTGAGGTTCAGAGCAAGGAGAAGCCATCCGTTTTTCATTGGACTTAATAAAAACATGGCGGGGGGTTATCGCATTGGGGTTTCTACCACCGAGGATGGACGATGAGAAGCAGATGTTGGGGAAAATGCAAAGCAGAAGCCAAAAGAAGTCTTGAGAAGTGCCAGGATGGACCCAACATATGCAGAGAACTGTGTCCCATTTTGGATCTTGAGAATCATATTGTGAGCGCTCACACAAAATGGCTGTCTTGGGAAAGAAGTCTTGAGAAGTGCCAGGATGGACCCAACGTATGCAGAGAACTGTGTCCCGGGTCACGGCATGCCAACAACCGGTCCGCACAAACAAGCAAAGCCCCATCCGAGGGATGCAGGCAGCACACAAAACCACGCGCCCTCCAGTCCACGGAAAAACCTCTCTCCACGGAACCGGTCCCTGGTGCCCCAAAGGTTGGGGACCTCTGGCCTAGAGCAATTGCTGCTCCAGATGAGAGGCGGACATCCATCGTTTAAGTCCGGAATAATCACACATCCGAGCGCAAGGCTTCATTTAAAACTCCTTCCTGGTTATTCACGTTTGAGCTATGAATCTGCAGAAACTCGGCATTCACAACTGCCGTGTCATCAAGTAAACAAGTTGCCTCGCTGGTCCTTCCACTTTGCTGTCATCAACACTCTGCCTTTCCATGCAAGGCCACTGTTTACAAACCGTCCCAGCATTGTGCAATGCCACCCAAACAAACAAAACCACTTTAGATCTACCCGTGGGAGACAGACCTGCAGTGCACAGAGCCACAAAAGGTTGGATTGCAATGGAATAAAACCTTCGTTTGCCGAGTTGAGTGAGCTGTCAAATCTCCCCTGCCAAATTGCAGATCTTCACGCGACGGTAACAAAGACTTAAAAGGTTTGCCGTATCGCCTTCCCATTCTCTAGTACGAAATCCCCCAGGATTTAGGTCCACACAAGACGCCAAGCTCCAAACAAACCATCGTCTGGCATTCATCTGAAACACTGCTTTCCAGAGTCTAGGTCCACACAAGACACCAAGCTACAAGCAAACCACCATCTGGCATTCTTCTGAAACTTATCTCCCCAGAGTCTAGGTCCACACAATACACCAAGCTACAAAGAAACCATCATCTGGCATTCTTCTGAAACTTATCTCCCCAGAGTCTAGGTCCACACAAGACACCAAGCTACAAGCAAACCACCTTCTGGCATTCATCTGAAACGTATCTCCCCAGAGTCTAGGTCCACACAAGACACCAAGCTACAAACAAACCATCTTCTGGCATTCTTCTGAAACTTATCTCCCCAGAGTCTAGGTCCACACAAGACACCAAGCTACAAGCAAACCACCTTCTGGCATTCATCTGAAACATATCTCCCCAGAGTCTAGGTCCACACAAGACTACAACCAAGCCATCATCATCTGGCATGCATCTAAAACACTGCTTTCCAGATTCTAGGTCCACACAAGACACTTCAAACAAACCTCTTCTAATATTCATCTGACACAGGACACCAAGCTCCAACTTAACCACACCTCAGACTAGTGCAAGTTGCAAAGCCAGCAGACATTAATCGGCACAGCCTGCAACCGGGAAGTATTTCTGCTGACGAAGCAGGTGTATTTCCTGTTGGGCTCCCGACGGCAAGCAACGATCACCCAACTTGTTTTCCTACCGAAGGACTGACAGCTCTAGATTGTCTATCACCGCATCCAATCCAAAGTCCTAGCTGCTTGATCGGGAGCTGGGAACCAGCAAACAGGAAGCTTTAATTTAAAAAAAAAAAAATGCAAGCAAACTAGCAGCAATTTTGCCATTCCTCGAAGCTGGCTTTCAGCAGTCGGTGAAGGGGCCAATGGAATAAATCAACAGTAACGGGGAAAAGGCAAGTAGAGGCAAGGATCTATGCTAATTTTGCCTAACTGGGCCCCAATCTTCAAACATTATCAATTCACCAGGTGCCTTGAGGCCAGGCACAATCTCTCACCTCAAAAGCAATCTCCTATATTTAAATGGTATGAAAAAGAAGTCATAACATTCCCTCCCCTTCCTCATCCATTTCCTTCCTTCCCTCCCTCTCTTCCTTCCTCCCTCCCTTCCTTTCCCTCCCTATTCTCTCCCTCCCTCCCCTCCTTCCTTCTTTCTCTCCCCTCCCTCCTCTCCTTCCTTCCCTCTCTTGCTCCCCCCTTCCTTCCTTCCTTCCTTCCTTCCTTCCTTCCTTCCTTTCTCCTCCCTCCCTCCCTCTCTCCTTCCTTCCTTGTCTCCTTTCTTTACCACCCTTCCTCTCCTTCCTCTTTCAGCCTAAATAGTTCTATTCAAAGCAAAGAAAAACTTCGCTAAGAATATACTCCCTCCCAAAGTCATTTTTTTAATATACAGTCAGGAAGAAGACGGTCCAAAATAATTTTCTAAGAGAGGCAAAGAAAAGAACGGTATTTTTAGAACAGTGTCTGGGTGACCTTGGTTGCTGAGAAAAAAGCAGACTGGACGTGCCAAGAAAACTTCGCAAAACTTGTGTGTCATGGATTAGTCAACCCTCTAATTAAAGTGTGCAAGGTGCAACACACATTGAGCTGAATAGAACTCAACATCCTATATAATGGAATGATAGAAACCTCTTCACTGGCCTATCTGGTTTGTCTGCTGATTAGGACTGGAACGGGGTGGTTAAGAAGAAAGGAATCGGGTTCAAAAGAAATTGTTGTTCTTTTGCTCCATTTTTTCCTATGCTCATCACCCAAGTGTGCACCAGAGTGACATGAGCCCCCCCCCCAAAAAAATGGCAACCTGCCTGGGGGAATTCTGGGAGTCGAAGTCCACCCATCTCAAAGCTAACAAGATTGAGAAACACTCATCTAAGTTACATAGAATCTACATAGAATAACAGAGTTGGAAGGGACCTTGGAGGTCTTCTAGTCCAACCCCCTGCTCAGGCAGGAAACCCTATACCATTTCAGACAACTGGTTGTCCAATCTCTGCTTAAAAACTTCCAGTGTTGGAGCATTCACAACTTCTGGAGGCAAGTTGTTCCACTGATTTAATTGTTCTCACTGTCAGGAAATCCCTCCTTAATTCTGGGTTGCTTCTCTCTTTGGTTAATTTCCATCCATTGCTTCTTGTCCTGCCCTCAGGTGCTTTGCAGAATAGCTTGACTCCCTCTTCTTTGGGGCAACCCCAGAGATATTGGAACACTGCTATCATGTCCTTCTTCTAGTCCTTCTTTTCATTAAACTGGACATACCCAATTCCAGCAACCGTTCTTCATATGTTTTAGCCTCCAGTCCCCTGATCATCTTTGTTGCTCTTCTCTGCACTCTTTCTGGAGTCTCAACATCTTTTTTACATCGCGGTGACCAAAACTGGATGCCGTATTCCAAGTGTGGCCTTACCAAGGCATCGTAAAGCGGTATTAACACTTTACGTGATCTTGATTCTATCCCTCTGTTAATGCAGCCTAACACTGTGTTGGCTTTTTTGGCAGCTGCAGCACACGGCTGGCTCCTATTTAAGGGATTGTCCACTAGGACTCCGAGATCCCTCTCACAGTTGCTACTATTGATCCAGGCACCACCTATACTACACCTGTGCATTTGTTTTTTCTTGCCTAAATGTAGAACCTTACTTTTTTCACCATTGAATTTCATTTTGTTAGATAGCGCCCCCTGTTCAAATCCGTCCAGATCCTCCTGTATCTTAAAAGCCCGTCTTTTGGAGTGTTGGGCTATTCCTGCCAGCTTGGGGCTGAATCAAGTCCAACAGGTCACATAACAGCTTCGGCCATCAATCACGGTTTACAACCCTAAACCATTATTATGTCATCCAGGATGATTTACAACGGATTGAGAGCCAAAGAGCTGAATGTCACCTGCGATGCTAATCTGAAATCTTTATCAGATTAGGCCAGACCGATTCTCCATTCCAGGTTCCTGACTTGCTTTCTTTTTTCTTTTTTTTTGAAAAGTTTCAGGCTTCAGATGCAAGGCTTCTCCAGATCCTTTTCACTCAAGCCCGGAAGCCATTTTTGGAAGAGAGGAATACAGGTAGTCCTCAACTTACGACCACATTTCCGTGGTTAAGCCAGAGAGAGAGAGCTGTTAAGTGACTTTTGTCCCATTTTACGACCTCTCTTGCCTTAATTGTTCAGTAAATCCCTGCAGTTGTTCAAGTTAGCAACACAGGTTATCAACTGAATCCGGCTTCCCCATTGATTTTGCTCGTCAGAAGATCGCAAAAGGGGATCACATCACGTGACCCTGGGACACTGCAACTGTCGTTAAGTACATGCCAGTTTCCAAGCGGCTGGATTTTGATCATGTGACCCTGAGGCGCCCGCAAGAGTCGTGAAAAACGTGAAAAACGTTCATCGCTTGCTTTTTTTCAGTCCTGTCGTATCTTCGGTCACTAAACGAGTTGTTGTCAAGTTGAGGACTAGCTGTATTTTCAGAATAGAAGTTATGTGAATGTTGTCACGCTCCACCCTGGCTCTTCAAGAAACTCCATGCCAGGGTTCAATTATTCTTGAGAAATAGCAGTGAAGTCCACCCTCCGGGCCCTATGAGTAACGGCTGCTGCCAATGTCGTGGCTCGTGTCACTCCGGTGCACAATCAGGTGCCGTGCGTAGGAAAAGACGGAGCAAAGGAATGAGGGCTGAGTTAGCAAGTTAACAAAACGGCCCCACCCACCCACCTGGCTAAATCGTGACCTCGTGTCACCCTCGTGGGGTGATCTGGATTGGAAGCTCCTAGCATCTGAAGGTTTTCTAACCTTTCTAGGAAGGACTACATGTTGTGTAGTCCTGGGCTCGAAACCGCCGTTTTTGACCACAACAGAAAGTCACTGAAAGTTGGCGTCTTATATTCTTTTTCGCTCTAGTTTTTATTTCAGTCAGAAGCGTGCAAACCTGTTATGCTAACTATCGCACCTGCTCGAGAACTGGGATATTTACCGCTTTGCCAATCCCACGGCAATTTACAACAGATTCCAGACAATAAATAATCATTTATTTTATTATTATTATATTTATGATTATTTTATAATCATTAAGCAAGCCACATTATGGCCGATTACGTTGAGGTTCCTAGCTAACACCCAGGATTTCCTCGGTTGGGCTCTGTGCTAGAAGACAAAGCCTGGGTTACAGCTTGGTGCAATGGACAACCCGTTCTTGGCGCTCCAACAAACCATGTTTACACAAACCATGATTTAGGAAGACACCTCAAGTTAAGACACCACCATAAATCCACGCATAGGCATGACAGCCAGTTTGGGGTAGTGGTTAAGATGCTGGTCTAGAAATCAGGAGATGGTGAGTTCTAGTCCCACCTTAGACACAAAAGCCAACTGGGACTCTTTGGGATAATCACCAGGAGACAGCCAGTTCTAGTCCCACTTAGGCATGAATGCCAGCTGGGTGACTTCAGAGAAGGAGATGGTGAGTTATAGTCCTGGCTTAGGCATGTAAGTCAGCTGGGTGACTTTGGGACAATCACCAGGAGACAACTGGGTGCCTTGGGACAAGGCGATGATGAGTTATAGTCCTGCCTCAGGCATGTAAGCCAGCCCAACCCACCTCACAGGGCAAATAGGGGGAGGAGAGACTACTACGTATGTTTGCTGCTTTGAGTTGTTTCTACAAATAAGAGAGGTGGGATAAAAATCTAATTAAAAATACATTGACTTGCTCCAAACTTAATATAGCTGCTTTTATGCTTCCTTTCCCTTCAACCCTCAAAAATTCATAGCTGTAGCACAAACCTTTTAGAACAAGCGTCAAGAATAAGTTCTAAAAATACTCCCTACAGCAGAGAGTAAGTACCTCCTTGGGATTTTGAGCAATGAAGGCCCATTAATAGTTTTCAATAATACATAAGTAAAGTTTTAAGTGGGTCACCTTTTAGCTTTTAGAGACGCGCCTAGAGTTTCATGAGGGAGGGAGGGAGGGAGGGAGGGAGGAAGACAGAGAAAGGAGAAGAATGGAGGAAAGGACAGAAAAAGGAATGAAAAAAGGAGGGAGGGAGGAAGATGGGACAGAGAAATGAGGAAAGGAGATAGAAAAAGGGAGGGAGGGAGGAAGGAAGAAAGAAAGGAACAAAGGAAGGAGATGGAAAGGAAGGGAGGGAGGGTGGGAGGGAGGAAGGAAGGTGGGACAGAGAAATGAGGAGGAAAGGAGATAGAAAAAGGGAGGGAGGGAGGGAGGGAGGGAGGAAGGAAGGAAGGAAGGAAGGAAGGAAGGAAGGAAGGAAGGAAGGAAGGAAGGAAGGAAGGAAGGAAGGAAGGAAGGAAGGAAATGAGCCAACTTCAACATAGCTAGGAAGAGAGGCTAGTAAACACTTCCACGGGACAGACAGAAAGATAAAACGTGGCCAGATGTAGCCCACTGTGGCTTTATAGCTACATGCAACCCCAGTTTTAGGGTCCTGATTCGGCCCAACTTCCTTTGAAATCGCATCTTCTAATCCGATCTGGCACCCATTCAATCTTTGGCCACTGAAAAAAAACACCATGGGGTAACGAAGGAGGAGATTAGCTCACCCCATCCTGGTTTCAACACTACCTAGAGTTTGTAACCGCACTTAGAAAGCGCTCCCTCAAGACTTACTTTAAAAACAAAACAAAAAAAAACCAACTCCAGCTTCCTTTCTTCAATTCCAAAATCAGTTCTTGTTAAGTCTGTGGCTTCTTAAGCAGGTAAAGGAGGACATTTCTTCCCACGCTAAAACAATCCTCCTTTAAAAAAAAAAAAAAAGTTAAGCTTTTTTGCAGAAATATCTGGAGATTATTCCAGGCAAGGCCTGTTTTGAGGAAATGCAAGCAGAGGGACGTGGAATCGTAGGATTGGAAGGGATCTTGGAAGGTCATCTAGTCCAACCTCGCTGCCCAATCAGGAGTCCTCACACCATCCCGGACAAAGTGGTCGTCCAATCTTTTCTTGAAAACCTCCAGCGATGGAGCATCCACAAACTCCGGGAATCAAGTTGATTCACTCTCAGGAAATTCCTTCTTACGTCCAGATTGGAGCTCCCCCTCTGACGACGTCTTCAGACCAAAAACCGATTCAAATGGGAAATTGGGCACATTGAGAGACGATTTATCTTTTGATCAGAAGGTCCCACGTAGCTACAAGCAAGCAAGGCTGAAGTACCAAAGGTCCATACATTGCCCTTATCCATAAACCACGGTCTACAAGCCACAATTGCTGGATTCAGAAACCACACCATTAGACCAGCAAGGCGATGCAGTGGCCGACGTGTGTGAAGGGGCTGCTGGCTAGTTCCCCCAACATTGAGGCAAGGCCTGCTTTGAGAAAATGCAAGCAGAGGGACATAGAATGGTAGGGTTGGAAGGGACCTTGGAGGTCATCTAATGCAGCCCCTGCCCAATCAGAAATCCTCAAATCATTCCAGACAAACGCGAGTCCAATTTTTTCCTTGAAATCCGCCAGTGATGAAGCACCCCCAACTCTGAGAGGCAAGCAAGCCATCCCACTGCTTCTTAATTCTCACTGTCAGGAAATTCCTTATTTCCAGACTGGAGCTCCCTTTGACGGCATCTTCAGATCAAAAACCAATTAAAATGGGAAATTGGGCAAGCTGAGAGAGAGAAAGAGAGATTTATTTGGCCTTTTGATCAGAAAGTCCATCAGGAACCAGGTGAGCTGCAGGCAAGCAAGAATGAAGTAACCAAGCATCTCCCCCCCCCCCAGGTTGGAGGGGGGGGGGAGAGGAATTTAAAGCTCTTTTTAAATGCTCCAGATTGTAAACCAAGATCCCCCAGGCTGGTTGATCTTTTTCTCATTAGCAGGGAGTTGCTTGAAGTGAAATTGCAGCGAGGAGAAAATTAAAAAAAAAAGGTGGGCTTGATCTTAAAAGTTAGCAAAATTCTACGCTCTGCTGTATCTTCTGCTGAAAACCGGACGGTTGGGCTAAAATAAATTGTTCCTTTTTTCCAAGAAACTGGAGTGAAGCAGCTCAGGATCAGCCTCAGGAAGAGAATTTTATTTTTTTACTTTTTAAAAAATGCGTAAAGCTGAATCTGTATTCCTGTTTGCTGCAACTGGAGGCATACAAACCCCGTTTGGTTCCATTTATACAACAGGCCCATCAAGCAAACTCTCTCTTCTGGCTGACTGGATCCCCTGCTTAAGCCACGGCTTCTCCGTACATTCTCCTTACCCATAAACCACAGTCTACAAGCCATCATAGCTGGATTTGGAAACGACACCAAGCTCAATCAGCAAGACGATGCTGTCACCAATGTGTGAACATGGCTACTGGCTAGGTCCCCACAACATCCTTCTAGTCTAGCTCAGTCAGCAGCGGCAACCATGTACACAACATTATTGCAAAAATCCCTGTTATGACTTTGCAGGGACCCTATAAAAGGATGCAGACTAAGACCCATAATTCCAAAAGGTTCTGCTTTTCGGGGGTCCTAAAAATACTTCCCCTGAGTTTTTCCTGGAAGTTCAAATCCCTGATTTATTTATTTTTTGCAACTGGGGGTGATTAAACTCATGCTTTGTATGGCTCTGGGGCTTGGAAAGCCCTCAAGTCACTAGTTCTCATGAGGAGCGCAAGACTCTAGAGCAGGCATGTCCAATCTACGGCCCATGGGCTACATAAAGCCCTGGTGGCCCCGTAAGATCATAAAAAATAAAGGAAAAATGTGTTAATTTATATGCTGCTGTTTTAACCATTCAATTATGTCTGACTCTTGGCGACTTTATAGGCAAGTGCTCTCCATACTTATAAAGTTATTTATAGAATATATTATTTATACATGTTAATTATACGTTTTATAGGTGGCCCAAGACACTTCCTCTTCACTCAGTGTAGCCCAGGGTAAGACAAAACCACAATCATGGTTTAGAGCAGAGTTCCCCAACATTTCCAGCTTTGCGGATCGCTGGTGGGGAGGGGACGGTTCACGCCAAGGGCCAGCAAGCGTGCGCGCGCACGCACGCGGCTCCATTTGCGCAAGCGGTGTGCACGCGCGCCTGCCATTCGCACAAATGGAGCGCGCACGCTCGGACAAGTCAGGATGCACCTGTGCGCTTGCTGGCCGTTTCCGCAGCCCAGCTGCAAACACCTCACGGCCCACTTGTGGGCCCCAGCCCACAGGTTGGGGACCCCTGGTTTAGCGCTTAAGCCACTTACGAAGCCAGACCTGGTTCAACCCTCAAATTGTTCCTTCTCCAGCTGCGAGGAGACAGATCTCCTTAATTCTCCTTACATTTTCCCTCCTCCCCTCCTCTTCCTTTTGTGCCATGTCTTTTCAGCTGTGAACCGGAAGGCAAATGCAATCTCTGGGCACTTTTGAGTTAAAGGCTGGGAGAACCACCTCTTTAAATAAACACCTATCGAATAACCGAAAACACAGCCCACTGTCCAAATTCCAGAATCTTGTTTTCCAAGGCAAAGGCGAAGGCCCGACAGTTGTGTTTCCTCGTGCACACTGCAGCACCCAATCGAACACGCAGGCCGGCAACCTTACACAACATTCGTGTCCTGTATTTTACACCACACTGTTTTAATTCCAGGATTCTCAGGAAAGAGGCTGGATTCTGTCTGCTCCGTTTTCAAGTTGGGGACGGGGGTGGGAAAACGAAAGAATATAGTATACAGACGAACAGTTGGAAGGGACCTTGGAGGTCTTCTAGCCCAACCCCCTGCTCAAGCAGGAGACCCTATCCCATTCCGGACAAGGGGCTGTCCAGTCTCTTCTTAAAAGCCTCCAGTGATGGAGCGCCCACAACTTCTGGTGGCAAGCGGTTCCATGGATTAATTGTTCTAACTGTCGGGAAATTTCTCCTTAATTCTATTTTGGAGCTCTGATAAGCTTCCATCTGTTACTTCTCGTCCTGCCCTCAGGTGCTTTGGAGAACATGCCAACCCCTCTGCGACAGCCCCTCAGATACCGAAAGGCTGCTATAAGGTCACCAGATTAACTAATCTCAAAAACATGATCAACTGATCAACCTAACAGGAAGCTCAAAACTGTTTTCCCTCCTGATTATTTCCTCCAACTCAGTGTGAAGCAAGCAAGAACAAATTCGGGAGGGAGGGAGGGAAGGGGCGAGGAAAGCGTCGGCACCCACAGCAAGCCCTACAACAAAAGCCACCGAAGACTACCGTTCCCAGCATGCATTGCTTGCATGGCAACAGTCACGCCACAGGCTTCCCGAGGCATCGAATTGCAAGCACGACGCAAAAGCCGCTCGTGGCCAATCAGAGCCGGCCAAAAGAATGTCAACAAACAAGGAGGCCTGGGGACCACATGACGGCCAGACAGGCAAACAAGCCTCAGATGCACAACTGCAAGAAAGCCAGCCTGATTCTTGCACACCACCCACCCTCTCTTGCACACCATCCCCGCCTGTGGAAAGCAACGACGCAATTCAAGGCGACTAATCTGCAAACAAAAGGTCTGGGATGGAAGCCGGCCCAGTGATCTGGTTCCAAAGAGGATTTAGGCAATTCTACCAGCCAGCAGAGTGCTTGTGTACAGACACACACACACACACACACGGAGACGTACAATTGCACAGCATTGCCAACCCTGCAGAGGCAAACAACGTTGGTCAATTTCATTGGGAAACTTCAGCAAGCCTTTTGCATATTTCCTGAACAGGGCGGGTTGCCCAGGCAGAGAGATATATAAACATCCACGCCAAAGTTATTTTCACACAAGGAGAGATAACACAGCTCAACACTCCAAAAGCCCCATCCACGCGGGGTCCCTTTTAACAGCAACCGAACGAAACCCATCATTCTACTTGACAAAAAGCCTCAGAAAAAAAACCCCAAAACACAGATACAAAACAGGAAATGCCTTTCCTGTTCCGGCTTCATCTATGTACTTTATAATTTTGTTTGGGTTTTTTTTTGTTTTTGTTTTTTTGTTCTAAATCACAATGTAACTGAATGAAGGGCCCCAAATTTCCCAAAGGAAAAAAATAATAATAAACAGGTTAAATAAACCAGCAACAGTAACAATGCCAGCAATAAGATTTTAAACAAGGGCCACACAAATACAGACGGCGCAGATCCCCAAATTATAGCAATGCACTCTTAAACCAACCATGTTTCCTTTTTTAAAAAAATAACCTGCAGCTCTTAAGGATTCCAAAAAAATAATAATCCATAAAAACTCTTTTAAGGATTGCCTTTTTTTTTTTTGCACTGCATGCTAAAGCAACTAGACCCAGAGACAGTTTTTTCCCCTCATGCCATCACTCTTAATTCCCACAGCACTGTCTTATATCTAAGGATATTTACCCACGTAGTAGGGCTGTATTACTATTCTCCTACTCATCTTTTCTATCGTCTCCTATTCTTATATTACTCTGTTGTTTGTATGTATACTGAGAGTTTATGCAGCGGAGACCAATTCCTTGTGAGTCCAATCACACTTGGCCAATCAAGAATATTCTATATTCTAATATTCTACATTCTAATACTCCATACAAAGTCCTCCATTTCAGCCCCATGAGTTAGAGGTAAATCTAGCTGGCCTTTTCATCCAATCTCCATCCTCGTTGCCACCCCTTATAAAGACTAATTAAACACCCCCCTCTTCGCCCTTAACTTGACACATCAACGGTTCCCTCCTCCCTCTGCGTGGAAATCTTTGGACCCGAATTCAGAATAAAATACCTGGAAGTCGTAGAGAGCCACAATGTTATCATGTTTCAGTTCCTAGAAAGAGAAAGAGGGGGGGGGGCAACGGTTACTTATAAAAAAAACCCCATAAACACAGCTTGTAATCCAGACTGATAAAGGTTTGGTTCTCTCCAAAGTCCCAGTTCCCCTCCCAATTTACCTTCAGGATCTTGATCTCCTTTCCCAAGAGAGTTTGGGATTTGGCCAAGTTTTTCTTGTTGATGCATTTGATGGCCACCTCCACTTCAGGTTTCTGAAAGTTGGAATATCAAGGGTGAACAGGAGCTCCTGAGTTTTTCAGTCACACACTTCAAACACACCCACGAGGCTCAGTTAATGTCCCCCCCCCCCGAAAAAACAACCCCTGGTTTTATAAACCACAATAACTGACTTCGCACCGCAGACCGGGTCAAATGCACACAAACAACGTTGTCAGTAGTTTTGAGTTGCTCGGAGCCGCGAGATAGGCAGCCGATAAATTTGATAATAATGGAACAGTGTGTAAAAGTTGATCTGAAAATGTTGGTTGTTTGGTTGTTGTTTTTTGGTCTTTAGCCAAGACAAGTTCAGACTTGCCAGCTCCGATTTAATTTCTTTACCCTCTGAACATGTCCTCCAGCACAAAAACCGCTTCCAAATTAAAGGCGGCCTTAGTTCCAGCAACAAAGTTCAACCTCCTTCAGGTCCCCCAAATAAATACTTATTATAGCCTGTGAAGAAGAGGAAACATTTGGAGATGCTCCATTTTAGCAAGAATGGCTCAACCCTGCTAGAGAAGCAATTCTGATTTTGCAAACTCTTCTTGGCCAAGATCCTTCCTATTCAAAAAACAAAACTCTGCCTTTATTATCAAAAGATAATCGTTAAGATTTTGGAGACGCTCCCACCAATCCTTGTTAAATACATAAAATGCAGCCTTATTACCCTGCTACCAGCCTAAAGCAATCCAGGTGTTTTCCTGCCTTGAGGTTCTTAGTCTCCCATAGCGATCACGCGATTAAATAGAAGCCCAAAATATGTTTATTTATAGATCCTCCAGGACAACGAGGGTTTTTTTTTTCCCCTTGCTTTGTGGCTGCTTTAAGATAGGAAGCCTTGCCAAGCCAGGAAGATAAGGCTTGGTGTTTTTTTTTTTTCCCCTATGCCTAAGTAAATTCTCCATTTCTTTCCCATAATTGCATCAGCCCAGTGATTCAGTCTCTGCCCCTTTTGCAAAGTTCCTTGAGAAAACCGTGGCTGTTTTTAAACAGATCTTTGGGGATATTAAGAGAAGGACACCGTGACCTGCTTGCCCGGCCTACTTGTGGATTAATTTGAAATTTTGAGGTTGCTGGAAAAAGTCAGAGGAGTTCCTTAGAAGGGGCTGGGGGGAAAGAGGTTATCTACCAGTCCCAACATAGATTTAGAAGTATGAACTTGTCTTTTGCTTGCTGTATAGGGACCAAGTTGATTGAATCGATGGTTGAATTACTCCCTTTTTCACTGCCTAATCTGATATTGACATTTCCAGATAGAATTGAGAATGACCCCTTGCTTATCTCAACAGAAAGATCACTTAAAATCCTCCCTTTTTTTTTTTTTTGAAAAGGCCAGAATTTTTTTTTTTTTAAAAAAAAACCTTTACCTCTTTGTGCCTGCCTTTAAAGACCACCGCAAAAGCTCCATGCCCGATCAAATCTTTCCGGCTGAATTCAAATTTTCCAACCGCTTCCATGTCGTTTCTGAAGGCGGGTGACAAAAAAATAAATAAGTTTTTTTTTTTTTTTTAAAAATACAAAATTGGAAAGAAGGGAGGGGGAGAGGAAAGGAAATCCAAGCTTTTTGATAGCCAAAGTATTTCTTTCCCAGAAAAGGGGGGGGGGGAGGGAGAGAAAAACAGGAGCCAGTTTTCCAAGCTGCTCCTCTCCCTCCCCTTGGGATCAATCTCACCAGGAACTAGAAACTTGAAAAAGTACAGTAAAGGTTCTCTCTCGTCGATCCAGGTGTGTGTGTGTTGGGGGGGAGGGGTGTTTAATTCCCATATGGCCCCCTACTCTTGGTTGGAAAGAGATCGGGGTCTATCCTGGCGACCTCCCCCCCCCCATTAATGCCTGCGGGGCGGGGAAATAAGTGCTAGGGGACCCCTAAACCAAGCCAACCGTCCCCCCCCAGGCCACCCCCACTCGCTCCCCACCTTAAGCGCCCCCAGGCGGACGCGAGGCACTCATCGCTCCCAGGAGCTGCTCCGATCCGTCGCCAAGGCCACCTTCAGGATCCCGAGAAGGGGGGGGAAAGAGACCACTTTATTAAAGTTTCCCCCCCCAAAAAGGAAAAGGGGGTGGGAAAATCTCCCCCCTCCCCAAGCCTCCTTAAGAGCCAAGCCACCTTCAGGATCCCCAAAAGGGGGGGAGACCACTTTATTAAAGTCCCCCCAAAAAAGGAAAATGGGGATGGGAAAATCTCCCCCCTCCCCCAGCCTCTCCTTAAGAGCCAAGCTACCTTCAGGATTCCCCAAAAGGGGGGGGGAGGAAAAAGACTTTATTAAAGTCCCCCCCCAAAAAAGGAAAGGGGGGTTGGGAAACTCTCCCCCTGCTCCCCTCCCCCAGCCTCTCCTTAAGAGCCAAGGATTCCCAAAAAGGGGGGGAGACCACTTTATTAAAGTCTCCCCCCAAAAAAGGAAAAGGGGGGGGGTTGGGAAACTCTCCCCCTGCTCCCCTCCCCCAGCCTCCCCTTAAGAGCCAAGGATTCCCAAAAAGGGGGGGAGACCACTTTATTAAAGTCCCCCCCAAAAAAGGAAAAGGGGGGGGGTTGGGAAACTCTCCCCCTCTCCCTCCCCTCCCCCAGCCCCCCCTTAAGAGCCAAGGATTCCCAAAAAGGGGGGGAGACCACTTTATTAAAGTCCCCCCCCAAATAAGGAAAAGGGGGTGGGAAAATCTCCCCCCTCCCCCAGCCTCCCCTTAAGAGCCAAGCCACCTTCAGGATTCCCCAAAAGGGGGGGGAGGAAAAAGACCACTTTATTAAAGTCCCCCCCCCAAAAAAAGGAAAAGGGGGGGTTTGGGGAAAACTCTCCCTCCCCCTCTCCCCTCCCCCCCAGCCTCTCCTCCGGAGCCCCCAAATCCACCTTAAGCGCCCTCGCCTTTCGGGCCGATGCCGGGCGAGGCTGGGCGACCCCCGCGGCCCCCCCGCCGGCCGCGCCACCGCTGGCCAGATGCGCGCCGGGCGTCGGAGGCGGAGGGAGGCGGCGAGGGGCGTCCGCCCCCCCAAGAAGCGGCGAGGGGGGGTCCGAGGCCAAGCGAGGAAGGCGACCGGGTTGCGCGGCTGCCGAGCTCGGCTCGGCTCGGCTGGGCTGGAGGAGCCGCTCGCTCGCTGGCTCGCTCGTCCGGTCTCTCGGTCGCTCGCAAGGGCAGCGCAGGCGCCGCCGAGCCCAGGGCCGCCTGCCAGCCAGCCGGGTCCAGCCTCCCAAAGCAGCCGGGGAGGCGGCGAGGGCGGCCTTTTAAAGGCGCAGCCGCCGCGGGTGAGTCAGGCGCCCGCTAGCCGCGGAGGAGAGGCTGGGGAGGGGAGGGGAAGCCTGGGAACTGGAGGGGGGGTCTCCTCTTCAGGGTGGGTGGGAGACAGAGGGAGAGGGAGAGAGAGAAAGAGAGAGAGAGAGTCCAAGGGTGGGGGGGCCGGTGGAACTGCCCGCCACTTGAAGATGGCCCTCGCGTGCAAGGGTTTCTTTTTTTTTTCCCTTCCCCCTCTTTGGACCGATTTGGGTCGCTCCCGCCGTGGTGGGACTGCTGGGGAGAGGGGCATTGGGGGGGGGGGATGAAAAAAAAAAATGTTTCTCGCTGGGAGGAGGAGGAGAGGAAGAAGGAAATGAGGAGGAAATGAAAGGGGAAAGAAGAAGGAGAGTAGAGGAAGGAGGAAGAGGAAGAAAAGAAAGGAGGAGGGAAAGAAGGGAAGGAGGAGAAGAGGAAACAAAGGAGAAAGAAGGGAGAGAAGAGGAGGAGGAGGAGGTGGAGAATGGAGAGGAAGAAGGGAAGGAGAAGGAGGAGGAAACGGAGAAAGAAGGGAGGGAAGAAGAAGAAGGAAGAGGAAGAGAAGAAGGGAGAGAAGAAGAGGTGGAGAATGGAGAGGAAGGAAGGAGGAGGAGGAGGAAATGAAGGAGAAGAGAGAAGAAGAAGGAAGAGGGAGCAAAGGAGAGAAGAAGAAGAGGAGGTGGAGAATGGAGAGGAAGAAGGGGGAGAAGGGAGAGGAAGGAGGGAAGGAGGAGAAGGAAACGAAGGAGAAAGGAGAGAAGAAGAAAGGAAGAAAAGGGAAGGAAGAAGGGAAGGAGGAGAAAGAAAAGGAGGAGAGAAGGAAGAGGAAAAGGAGAAGAGAAGGAAAAGAAGAAAGGAAAAAAGGAGAGGAAGAGAAGAAGGAGAGTATTTTTCACAATCTCGGGGGAGATGGGGAAAGAAAAGGAGAAGAGGTTTTTCTTCATAATAACGGAGAAGATTTCCCCTCCCCCCATAATAACGGAGGAGAAAACTCACTTAAAACATCCACACTATCCTTCTAAGAGCCCAGTTTATAAACACCAAAAACATTTAGCTTCCTGCCAACACTGTGCATCTACCGCACATCCCCCCCTTCCTAGGAAGGGAATGCTGTGTTATTTTTTTTTAAAAGATTAGTCTTATTTTTATGGCTATGATCCCTATTATTACTAGTCGGTCCTGCTCTGTTATTAATACAGCCATTCCTGCACAGCTCCCACTGTGGCTGTAATCTGCTCTAATTATTTACCCAAACACCTACCAGGCGGGTTGTGTTCTAATAACTGCTACTGGTCTTATTCTGATATGAAATCTGGATTTGTTTATACTTCTCCTGAAGGTGGAGTCCCTCCCTCCTGCCCTCTTTGAAGTGCCCGTCTCGCCTACTCTTTCCTTGTGGCCTCCCATCCCTGGCAGGCGAAGCTCTGTTTACAAACAAACAAACCCAAGGCAAAAAATAGAGGCAAATGTCAGCTGGGGGGGGGGGGCCCCATTGGATGGAAAGCATGCAGGGTGCTTTCATCTTGGGGAGGGGAGTTAATTCCCAGCCTCTTTGCAGGGTTTGATTCCCACGTTTCCACTGCTAAGTGCAGATAACTGCAAAGAAGGGATAAAATACGCTTCAGCCCTTTGAGGTAGGCCAGAGAAGAAGCACAAGCCGGCGAACTAGCTTTAGTCTTTCTGGCGAGGTTTCATGGACAGAATCTTGCGAATCTGAAAGTATTTCTCCCCTTCCAAAATGCTTCCCACGCCTTCCCTCCTTCTGTGGGCTGAGAAGTCTTTTACAAACCAGGTGTCCTGTGCGTGTGTGTGTGTGTGTGTGTGTTCTTGTCTCTGGAGGGAGGAAACGGAAGGGAGGGATGGAGGAAGGAAGGAAGGAAGGAAGGAAGGAAGGAAGGAAGGAAGGAAGGAAGGAAGGAAAGAAAATGGGAGAGAGAGAGGGAGGAAGGAAGGATTTCCCTGATTTGAAAATGATCAAGGGATTCTAAACTTTTGTTCTCTTTTCTAACAGCCAGATCCTACGGCTCAATCTTCTTCAGTTTGTGGCCAACTTTAGTTCCAGTTCTTTTTCAAAAACTGATTACCGAGACAGACGCACACTTGAGTGTGTAAAACAATTATTCCAGCCTGAATCATCTTTCATCCCCTATGGATCCATACGTTTCTCATAGCATCCAAAGAGAAGGCTGCATCTCTGTTACTTTGAATCAGAGAAGCAATGGTCCCGTCTTTCAATCTGCATCTTTCCGACTCCAATGACTATAAGCCATAGCCAACATGCCAGATGGGAGTTGTATCTACTTGGGTATTCCCTAGAATCTACTGCTGGCCCAATACAGGTGGAAGTCTGTAGCCTACACTACTCCATCCTCTTATCAATAGTCAGATGCAAGATACGTGCCAGGAAGAACAGTTCCTTGAAGAATTTTACCAATTCATGGTCATCTGCCAAGAAGGTTATGAGTCACCCAGTCCTGGGTTCTGATCTTGGTTGTCTTTAGATCTTATTGAAGTCAACCCTAACAAACCCAAACTATTGGTCAAAGATAGATAGATAGATAGATAGATAGATAGATAGATAGATAGATAGATAGATAGATAGAGAGAGAGAGAGAGAGAGAGAGAGAGAGATGATAGATAGATAGAATAGAGAGAGAGAGAGATATGATAAAGAGATGATAGATAGACAGACAGACCGACAGATAGAATAGATAGATAGATAGATAGAGAGAGAGAGAGAGAATGATAAAGAGAGATGATAGATAGATAGAATAGATAGAGAGAGAGAGAGAGAGAGAGAGATGATAAAGAGAGATGATAGATAGACAAGACAGACAGATAGAATAGATAGAGAGAGAGAGAGAGAGATGATAGACAGATAGAATAGATAGATAGATAGATAGATAGATAGATAGATAGATAGATAGATAGATAGATAGATAGATAGATAGATAGATAGATAGATAGATAGATAGATAGAAGAAAGGAAAGAAAGAAAGAGAAAGAAAGAACTGGAGATGATAGATGATAGAGAGAGAAGAAAGGAAAGAAAGAAAGAGAAAGAAAGAACTGGAGATGATAGATGGATGGATGGATGGATGGATAGAAGAAAGGAAAGAAAGAAAGAACTGGAGATGATAGATGATAGAGATAGAAGAAAGGAAAGAAAGAAAGAGAAAGAAAGAACTGGAGATGATAGATAGATAGATAGATAGATAGATAGATAGATAGATAGATAGATAGATAGATAGATAGATAGATAGATAGATACTGTAGATAACAATATGTCCCTATATAAAAGAGAGAAAAAGCCCTACAAAATTTAACAATTCATTAAAGGCACCAAACGATTTTTATATAAACTAAACTAAAGGAGATGATTATTATTTTGATAAAGTATGTGGTTCTTTTTACTTTGTGCACTGGACTCTCTCGATTAATATTTAACCTACCCGTGCAATTTCCACTAAACATCCACTCGGCTTCACGAGAACATTGGCCTAAATAATCCTGATTTTTGAATAAAAGAAGTGGTAACTCTTGTCACCCTTTCTGCTTTGAAAGTATTGGATGTATCACTGCTTAATTATCAAGATTAGGCTCATTATGCTAAGTAGTTGCTTGGTAATATAATGAATTAGTGATGTCAGGGACAATACCCTGGCTGCAGGAGCACACTGGGGTGTGCATGAGTTTGGGAGAATTCCACTGGAGTCATTCTGGGAAGGGTAGACGTCAAAAAGTTGAACCAGGGTTGTTGAGTAATCCTTCCCTTTGTTAGGCTAATTCCTGTGGTCACTCCGGCCTTACCTGGAGCTCACCAGATGTTCTTTGATGACTGCTCCCAGATTTTCCAGTCAGCCAGACCAAGATCTTACTAAGCCTGACCATGGTTTACTGATTCTCCCACCGCTTGCTGGGTCTGCACATCGACTTGGTTTATAAGCACAGTGTCTGGGTTAGATCACTTTCTGACAAATATTTGGGAGGCTGTAACAGCCAAAAGGAGAATGAAGTGGCTGGATGGAGTCCCTGAAGCAGTAGGCGTGAGCTTAAACGGACTCCAGAAGATGGTAGAGGAGAGGAAGGCCTGGAGGAACATTGTCCATGGGTCGGACACGGCTTCGCGACTAACAACAACAAACAGCCAAAAGGGACACGGGTTGGATAGGAACAGGACGTGAGCTGCGAGGAGTGAAGCTCAGAAGATGCCCACTTGGTTCACCTCAAGAAGCTGCTTCTGACTATATCAATCGGCTGTTTTGCACAGCCCACAGAAAGCCACATTGAGAAGTTTCGTTTTGTTCAGAAGCAAAACTTTCCCACTCTGAAAAGAACACGGCTTCCTTGCCGGTAGACCCGAGAGAAACGTTTGCATCCAGCTTTTTCCCAAATGCTGCCAGTTTACGTAGAACACATAGAGGTGACTAAACATAGAAGCCCTAATCTTCTTTCTCCAACTCTCCTATCTGGTGCCTTTCCTTGGCTGTTTTGATATTCCAATGCCCTTTTCCTTGCTAAGGAGCAGACAAATCATCATCATCATCATAATAATAACAACCCAGGTTGGTGTATTAGGTGGCAGCCTCTTATCTTTTAAGGGTGACCTTGTCTCAGTTGGGATGCTAAGTTAGTGGTTGAACGGGAGATAAACAGGAAATGCTTAGGGCTGCAAGCACAATTCTCTATGTGTGATGATAGGCACACACACAGATAGCAAAGCGTGGAAATAGAGTTGGACATCAGAATTGGACTACAGCTGAAAGGCACCTTGGAGGTCTTCTAGTCCAAGCAGGAGACCTTATACCATTTCAGACAAGTGGCTGTCCAGTCTCTTCTTGAAAGCCTCCAGTGATGAAGCATCTACAACATCTGAAGGGAAGCTGTTCCACTGGTTAATTGTCCTCACTGTTAGGAAGTTTCTCCTTAATTCCAGGTTGCTTGATTAGTCTCCATCCATTGTTTCTTGTCTTGCCTTCTGGTGCTTTGGAAAATAACTTGACCCCCTCCTCTTTGTGGCAGCCTCTCAAATACTGGAATACACGGATACATGTATCCGTGTATATGGACACGGACATGAAGAGAAGAAGAGAAGGGAAGGGAAGGAGAAACAGAAGGGAAGGGAAGAGAAAAAAAAAAAGAAAACAGGAGAGGGGAGAGGAGAGGAGAGGGACAAACTTCTGCCAGCTTCATAGACATATCCATGCTGGCTTTTTTGGCAGAAGGAACTGAGCCTTTAAAGCAATGTTTTTCAACCTTCCCAGCTTTTAAGATGTGTGGACTTCCAACTCCCAGAATTCCTCAGCCAGCTTGAATCCTGGGAGTTGAAGTCCACATATCTGAAAAGTTGCCAAGGTTGAAAAACACTTGATTTAAAGCTTTTCCTATTTGCTCTTTGAATATTGCCCTCCCAACCATGTGAGGTGTTTTGAACTCACACTTCATACTGCACCTTTGGAAGCTGAATTTCTGGAAATAATTGGTGAAGTAACTGACTTTTTAGATCTGACGTTCCTCCGGTGAGTCAGTTTGATTCCAGCACCGGAGTGAGTCATCTACCACTTTGATCTTTCAACAAAAGTAAACAAGGGCCAAAATAAATATTATTAGTATTAATAATAATGCTAGTCTTGAGCTGCTGATTGCTCACAAGAGCCCTGCTGTCGAAAATCAAGGCAGAACATTTAGATCTTCAGCTCCAGTGATGAGGTAGGAAAAGTTCTCAGCTGATTCACAAAGAATCCTGTGGACTAATTATGTCATTAAATTAATGAATTGGCCCCGGCCTGGGAAACGAAGCCTTCCCCAATCTGGTGACCTCGACTAGCGTTGGGAGTCCATCTGAGTGTTGTGTGTTCACACTTCGGTTGCTCATAGGCAAAACAAGATGTGGAGCACAGCGTCTTTGGTTGCGTTGGGTTCTCAGTTACATCACTCACAAGAGATGTTGTGATGAGAGATCACCCATGCTGGGGCTCATAAGTATGTGTGGCCTCCTGGATGAGATGAGGCATAGTCATAGGCAAGAGAACCAAATCTGGGTCGCAAAAATTCAGATGACCTCTAGAAGGCAGCAGAGAGACAGCGTGCTTGCATGTGGCTGCCACCTAGTGGTCGTTCCAAAATTGTGCACCACAACTATGGTAGGCAGGCCCTAGCCGTAGCTACCTGCAGTTGCAGACAATATAAAGCTGGTAGCAGGAACTGGGAAGGAGCCACACCACACATCTGTGCATAATAGGTATAGAGAGTGCAGTCAGTGGCTTAAATATTCCAATTTTAGACTTCAGTGCATATGTATGTGTGTGTAAATGCACTACATATACTGCACCAGAATTGCAACTGAAGCCGGTAATTTTCCATTTCCACCTGGAAATTCACTTATAGCACGATCAGAGGTTGAATTTTGTTCTGCTGCCCTAACGCTGTATATATCTACTTTGAAAGGGACACTTTATTAGGAAGGAAAAGGTAATAATTTCCTAGCAAATTTGAAAATGCACAAAAAAATCCCTAATTTCTCCCCGAAGTACAAATAACAAGCTAGAAAGAAAAGTAAGAAACAAGAAAAAACAAGTACAGTAATGAGAAACCATAGGGGGACGGAGGGAGGGAGGGAGGGAGGGAGGAAGGAAGGGGAGGGGAGGGAGAGAGGGAGAGGAAGGGAGAGAGGGAGGAAGGGTGGAAGGAAGGAAAGAAGGGAAGGGGAGGGAGGGAGAAAGGAAAGAAAAGAAGAGGAAGGATGGAAGGAAGGAAAGAAAGAAGAGAGGAAGGGTGGAAGGAGAACAATTTCAGCATATTATCTCTATATCCACTATTAAATAATATATAAAATTTAATTAGGGCACAAAAGAGACTCCAGTCGAAATTGATTCATCAAAATAGTCTGGCTTGAGTTGATTGGATGTCCCAAAGAATGCTTCTGAAAGGATGGACCTCGCATTTACATGCCTCTTTTCACAGGGTTATAGGGGTCTCCCTTGGACCCCCCAGATCCAGGATGTGAGGTCTCATGTCCGGCTCTATCATCAACACCAAAATGAACTCAACTATGGGTGTCACCACCAGCCCAAACAGCTGTGAAGCCTCCTTAGCTTCAGAGCAGCAAGACAGGAAGCGATTTAAGTGACCCTCCAGGATGTATTTTGACACACCGGTCTACTCTCCTGGCCCGTTGGTCTCTCAACTAAATCCAGATCAGATCCAACCCTTGGATCCACCAAGACCATCTCAAGACCACCAGCCAATTCTACAAGGAGGCATGAGCAGTAGAGCTGAAAACTGGCCATCATAGAGAATGAGAAAGAGACAGAGGCTCCTTAACTCTAAATATCTTGGAGAATTATCTCCCTACTTTTTGTCTGCACTGCCTTGTAATTATTCCAGGGTAGCTCAACCTGTTTTCTATCGTTTGAAACAAGGTCATGTCAACAGAGCCGTTTCAACTGCCCTGCCAGAAGCGAACAATTTAAGGATTGTATTTCAAACTTCGTCTTTTCTTTTTCTCCTCTGGGGCCATCCAGAAGATCCCAGGCAGAAGATCCCAGGCAGAGGATCCCAGGCAGATGCCAATCCTCTCTGTCACACCCTATGAAGTTGGCAGCAACCCAAGATCTGCTCTCCATCCAAGGTGTATGACGTCGGTCACCCTTTCCCTGGCCTGTCTTGGGATTTGCAAGAGTCGCGCAACTGGATGAGTAAAAGTGTCTTGGTAAGATCACGTTACTTCAGCGTGACCAAGGAGGACACCCGTGTGAAGCTCAGCTGCTGCGTCACACAGGAAAGGAAACAATTTTTTTCCCACAGAGTAAGGATGAGATCATGTCCATGAGGAGAGCTCACCTCACTGCTGTGGAGTTCTTGGGGCTTTCTAAGCTTGGTGGTTTTCTTCCAGACGTTACATTACCCAACTAGGTAACATCATTGGGGCTAGTAGAAAACCACCAAGTTCAGAGAGCACCAAGGATTCCACATTTCAACCCTGAGCTACAAATATTCTCTTCTATTGGTTATTTCACCACTTCGTGCTTGCCATAATCCATGACGTTCTCTCCAAATGTCTTTTGACTGGCTGAATCCCATCTGGCCTTTTGAAGAACGGCTGCAGGACCTGGGTTTGGCTAGTCTAAAGAAAAGAAGAAACAGGGGTGACATGATAGCAGTATTCCAGTATCTGAGGGGCTTCCACAAAGAAGAGGGGGTCACGTTATTCCACAAAGCACCAGAGGGCAGGACAAGAAGCAATGATTGGAAACTGATCAAAGAGAGAAGCAACATGGAATTAAGGAGAAACTTCCTAACAGTGAGGACAATTAACCAGTGGAACAGCTTGCCTCCAGAAATCGTGGACGCTCCATCACAGGAGGTTTTTAAGAAGAGATTAGACAGTTACTTATCTGAAATGGTATAGGTTCTCCTGCTTGAGCAGGGGGCTGGACTAGAAGACCTCCAAGGTTCTATTCTATTCTATTCTATTCTATTCTATTCTATTCTATTCTATTCTATTCTATTCTATTCTATTCTATTCTATTCTATTTCTTATTCTTATTCTTATTCTATTCTATTCTATTCTATTCTATTCTATTCTATTCTATTCTATTCTATTCTATTCTATTCTATTCTATTCTATTCTATTCTATTCTATTCTATTCTTCTCCAGTCCAGTCCAGTTCTGGAGTCTTGTGGTAGGTTTCCAAGGCTGCTATCTCCACTCCTGAATCAAACACCAAACGGAGATCCTTTCTCATTCCACCTGTACAAAACAACTGTAGAGCACAAATATCTTTCCAAATTCTGAACCAGGTTTAGGGACCCCCAAAGGTGCTTTTTTCCAAAAGGCAACTGGACTTTCTTGGTTTCGTTTCCTTGAAAACGTTTCGCTTCTCATCCAAGAAGCTTCATCAGTTCTGATTTCAGTCCATTCAGTTCAGCTTCTTAGATGAGAAGTGCAATGTTTTCAAGGAAACAAAACCAAGAAATTCCAGTTGCCTTTTGGAAAAGCCTCTTTGGGGCAACCATGACCTGGAGGATTGAGAATCTCCATAAACGGGTTTAGGGATCCAAGTACCTAGGTCAGTTAAAGGCTCCATGGTTGAACTCACACCTCACTTTAAGTTGGTTAGTCTTAGCTTTACTGAGGGGTTTTGTGTGTGTGTGTGTGAGAGAGAGGGGGGGTTAAGGTTTAACAACTGCCTTGCTTAGCAAGAAAATTCTGGTCCCAATTGTGATTGTAAGTCAAGAACAATCTGTATTGAAAAGCCATGACAACTTTCACTGATAGGAACCAAGGAAGGAGATTGAAGGAGAACGTTCTGAGCATCAAGCCAACATCAAATGCCGACCAGAGATTGTTGCAGTTCCCTTCCCACATTTCCTAAGAAATGCAGTGCTAGCACATTTTATTGCTCCAGACATTTACCTAGCTAGACTTTGTTGGCTTTCAGAAAAGCTGTTGAGCTGGCAATGGTCCATATCAACAAACTAAGTGTTTGAATGGTCTCTGTGCCAGCCATTAATTTCCAGTTTGTTTTTATTGTCCTACGGTTGGCTGCCAAGATCCTTATCAGCAGGTGGAACAAATGTCTGCATTCATCATGTATCAAAGACTCAGGTAAAGAAAGAAAGAAAAAGAAAGTAGGGAAGGGAGAGATTCTACCTAGCTAGAATCAAAGCTAGGAAGAGTCAAATCTGGCAGAATCCAACCCTTTTGGTCAAGAATCAAAGACAAGGTGCCAACACTACCGTTTCTCTCCTGAGAAGTTTAACATTGCATGTTACTCTAAATTAGAACACAGAATAACAGAGTTGGAAGGGACTTTGGAGGTCGCCTAGTCCAACTCCCTAAACAAGCAGGAAGAGTCTATACGATTTCAGACAAGTGGCTGTCCAGTCTCTTCTTGAAAGCCTCCAGTGATGGGGCAACTTCTGAAGGCAACGCGTTCTACTGATCGATTGTTCTCACCATTAGGAAATTTCTCCTTAGTTTGGCTAGTTAGTTGGGTTTGGCCGGTCTAAAGAAAAGAAGAAATAGGGGAGACATGATAGCAGTGTTCCAGTATTTGAGGGGCTGCCACAAAGAAAAGGGGGTCACGTTATTCTCCAAAGCACCAGAGGGAAGGACGAGAAACAATGATTGGAAACTGATCAAAGAGAGAAGCAACCTGGAATTAAGGAGAAACTTCCTGACAGTGAGGACAATTAACCAGTGGAACAGCTTGTCCCCAGAAATTGTGGGTGCCCCATCACTGGAGATCTTTAAGAAGAGACTAGACAATCACCTGTGTGAGATGGTGTAGATTCTCCTGCTTGAGCAGGGGGCTGGACTAGAAGGCCTCCAAGGTCCCTTCCTATTCTATTCTATTCTATTTTCTGTTCTATTTTCTGTTCTATTTTCTGTTCTATTCTATTCTGTTCTATTCTATTCTATTCTATTCTATTCTATTTTATTTTATTTTCTATTCTATTCTATTCTGTTCTGTTCTGTTCTGTTCTGTTCTGTTCTGTTCTAGTTCTAGATTGGTTCTCTCCTTGATTAGTTTCCATCCATTGTTCTTGTCCTGCCTTCTGGTGCTTTGGTAAATAGTTTGCCCCTCTCATCTTTGTGGTAGCCCCTCAAATATTGTAACACTGCTATCATATCCCCCCCGCCCGACCTTCTTTTCACTAGAGTAGACATAACCAATTCCTGCAATAGTTCTTCATATGTCTTAGTTTCCAGCTCCTTAATCATCTTTGTTAGCACTCTTTTTAGAGTCTCAACATAAATTATGGAGTGGCTTCTTTGAATCTGACATTAAAGGTTGCATGAACCTGGTCAGGAGTCTTTATCAAAATGGGTCATGGATGGTGTGGTAGGACTCCAATCCACCAGGGCTTCTTCCACACCTAGAATTAGCAAAACACAGCTTAGTGTGACAGGCAAAGCTACCCATTTCTCCATTACTTTCTTCTCCTTGTGTGTTGAAATTCAAAACTTCAACCTTCAACCAAGATGCGTTTCTTTTCGAAAGCCACAATTATCAGAATGTCTCCATCTTTACGATTGTATCTCCCCATTCTCCCTTTTGCTTTCTCCTTGGGAAACCTCCCAGTGTGTTTTTAGGCAAATAACACGACATCGTAGGATTACATCCCTGGATTAAATAACAGGAAATCCACTTTGTGTGCAAGCCCACTCAAGCGACGCCGGTCCGGGTTTTTCTAATCTCCCGGAGCTGCTTTCAGTTGGGGGCTTAATTTTTCGATGACAAATGGTGGTCCTCAATGGTGTTTTAAGACTTTTGATGCCAAATCAAAAAAAATCAGAGCCATTTTTCAGTATTGCACCGAACAGGCCGGCCTCAGTCCTTGTTTACAAAATCACATCTGTTTCTAAAGTTCTGGCTTTGTTCTGCCAAATCTAATAATCTTTGCTGCCCTCATCTGGCAACGAATGATTTCCCCCCCCCTCTTTTAATATCGTAATTAGGCTGTGCAAGTAATCTCAACTTATAACCATTCGTTTAGTGGTCGAAGTTACAATGGCACTGAAAAAAGTGAGTTGTGACCGTTTTTCACATTCACAAGTGTTGCAGCATTCCCAGGGTCACATGAGCAAAAATTCGGGCGCTTGGCAACTGGCATGTACTTATGCCTGTTGCAGTGTCCCGGGGTCACCTGATCACCATCTGTGACCTTCCCACCCAGGTCCCAACAAACAAAAGACAATGGGGGAAGCCAGATTCGTTTAACAACCGCACGATTCACTTAACAAATACCAGGGCAGAAAAGATCGTAAAATGGGCCAAAACTCCCTTAACTAGTGCCTTGCTTAACGACGGACCTTTTGAGCTCAATTGTGGTTATAAGTCAAAGACTAATTGTAATCACACCCTGCAACCTTTCCCAATTCAATGGGGACTAAATTCTCAGAGGTTCCACCTTGGCCAACGCTGAATCTAAAGGTTGATTTTTTAAAAGAAAAATTTGCAAGGAGATGCCGGGGGGATAGGAGAAGGGGGGAAATGTATTTTTAAGTACCCCAAGCAAGAGAGAATAAATAACCCCTTGGGAATATGAGTGACTATGTGGCAGGTCAGAAACTTTATTCATAGGTAGGGTGGGGAGAGAAGAGACCGGGCAGAGGGGAGGAAGTGAAAAACCTGCAAAATCTGGTGTGAACGTTAACTTAAAGAAAAGAAAAGAAAGGAAAAGGGAGCCATAAACCCACCTCAGTCAACAGAAGGAAACCAGAACAACAACAACAGTAATAATAATAATAATAATAATAATAATTAAAAATGCTCTTTGCTTCTCATGGAGAATTTGAAACTAATTCCACATCACATTGCTAGGAATGTTAGATGTCGCTTTCTTAACAGGGCTGCAACTGGGGACCTGGGTCCGTTTCACCCCAGCATCCATTTCCACCCCTGAATTGCTGCTGTCCACAGCAACCCCGTCGGTCATAGAGGTCCGTGCATCAACACCGCTGTCCACAGAGCGACCGAGACAAGGACCCCGCAGAGTCTGAGGGAGCTGCAAGGCCGGAAGTCAGAGGAAGACGAGGTACAGGAGCAGACTTCACTTTCCGACCGGCTTTCGTCGTGGTATCCCTGTTGGGAGCGTCCCCTGGTCCTGGAGCGCCCGGCTGGCTCCGGCGCATCGGCCTGCATGTCGCTGCACACCAGCCAGTCTTTTGCAATCGAGCGGGGATAGCCCGATTCGGCCTCCAGGTCGCTGTCCGCAACTTTCCAATATTCCTTGCCCTTGAAAAAGTAGGTGGCCCCTGGGAGAAGAGAGCCAGAAAGAAGGACAGTGTCATGGTTCCGACAGATGAAACCCTTCAAAGAACTTCGAGGCATTGTTTACCTTAAAGAATCTTTATTCGAGTAGCGTAGCATCGGCAGGTACATAGTCCAAGCCAAAATCTGAATTCCCCTCCCCTGCGCACATAGTATCAAAGCACAATTCCCTCCTCTAATTAACCGTCATCAATCACATTCTCCAATTAGTTTGAAATGCAGGCTTTCCCTCCATTACTCCAACCCGCCATTTCTTATCATCTCTTATTTCAAACAACCTTGAATCACACAGTACTACGATCTTGTTATGTTTAACTAATTCTCATGCACATTCCTCCTCCCCCCCCCAGTAGATGGGCCCAAATTGTGGTCATAAGTCAAGGACCACCTGTATGTATATTGGTGTTCCGGCCTAATTGGGAGACGTGCCAAGCGTTCTCACTTGCTTGCGGCAAAGCTTGGCTCAAAAGAAGCTCTCTGGGCGTTCAAACTCACCATCTGACCAGTGCGTGGCATCGTCCAGCTGGCTGGGGATGCCTTTCCACAGCCTGCTGTCCAAAGGATAACCCGCCTCCATTCTCTGCTGGTGGTCATCGTAGCACCAGTGGAGATCATCTTTGAAGAAATAGGTCTTGTCGTTCTGAGGCCAGGAAAAGGCTGCATCGATGCCTCCTAAGGGCAAGCCGAAATCCGAGATGGGCCGAGGGTAGCCTTCTTCAACGTTGTTGTCTTTGAACACCCAATAGCGGTCCCCTGGGGAGAAGTAAGAGAGGTAAGTAAGCAATCACTTCTCACTCCTTTGGCCCAACTTTGCCCAGGATGGCTATAAGTCAATGATGGCCATCAGCTCACAGGGCATTAAGGAAATGAACACAACCGTCCACATGAATCTCCAAGTACGGAATGAAACAAACTTTTCAACACAGTGGGGGAACCAAACGTTTGGGGAAAGGAGAGTCACCAACGTAAAGCATGGCAGATGTTTTCCTTCTACCTTTGAAGAATACGATCTTATGGTCGCGGGTCCTCTCGTACACCGCATCCACGCCGTCCAGGTTGAGAGGCAATCCCTTCCAGAAGCGATGGATCTGAGCTGGCTGAAGGGACACCAGATGCTTGTTGCGAGTCAGTCGCCAAAAATACTTGCCTGGATGGAGAAAATCTGGTTAGTAACAAGGGATGGAAAGCCTTACTCATAAGGCAACCCTAAGTGAGCATTAGCACTCCACTAGACCTTCTCTCCAGAAGTGACTGGACCAGGGGTGTCCAACCTGGGCAACTTTAAGATGGGCGGACTTTAACTCCGAGAATTCCCCAGCCAGTTGGCTTAAAGCCTTAAACCCAGTGAGCTCCAGCAACCATAGAGTCTTATCTAGAGAAGCCCTACCCTGGGGAATTCTGGGAATTGAAGTCTACCCATCTTAAGGTTGCCAAGGTTGAGAAACATTGGCTTTAAAGCCTTGGTTAAACCAGCCCACTGAGTCATAGCAACCATAGAGTCTTATCTAGAGAAGCCTGACCCTGGGGAATTCTGGGAGTTGAAGTCCATCCATCTTAAGTTGCCAAGGTTGGACACCCCTGGACTAGGCCAAAAAGGTAGTGAAAAGGATGAAGTCTGTTCCCAGTGCTATAGAGAGTTATGTAGCTCACTTGAGGACATTTATGGATCTCTGAAGAATTTCTGGTATCTCAAAGGCAGAGCCTGCAAGCCCAAATCTTCCCATAGCAAAAATACGTTTGGTAAGTTGAGGTAGCCCCCTCCAAATACATATTCAGGAGACAATCGGCCTTCTGCAGCTTTAGCAGCTGTTGACATTGTATTTACACACTTGAGGGACATTAAGCCCAGGCTGAAACACAGAGCAGAATTACTAACCCTGAAACATCTGCAGAATAGCTCAGATTTTTATTTTTTTAAAAAAAATCACCATTCTACAAATTCATGTCACTTTGCACTTCTTTCTTCCTTCGCTTTATTTGACATTGATCTATGGGGGAATAACATCCCATCCTGAGGAAGTGGGATTTATAAATCCTCGCGTTAACGGCTAAAAGGGGAATCGGAGGAAAGATGGAAGATTGAAGGAACCGGGGATCAAATGCGGTCTCTTTGCATCTTTATGAGAACTTTATGCGATTAAATCAGCATCTTTTTTGCATCGGTAATGAAGCTTTTACCACGCCGTGGGGTAAGGCTCACCGTTTAGTTTCCAATATCTCTGGGAGAAATGCCGCTCATTTAAGTGGCTTCTTCTTCTAAACGATAATTTAGAAGCTCAAAGTTCAAAGCGCTCCAGAAGCTAATTTGACAGGATGCAGAGCTGCATGAGTTATGAGGAGGTGGGAGATGGCATGAGCTTTGCATACCAACACTTTCAGGTTTCGTCCATGGCAGCATTAAGCTGGGATGAAAAATTCCTGCCCTGATGGCCTGAAAAGGGGAAGCTGGTCAAGATTAACCGGGGGTGGAATTTGGGGAAAGAATGATTACAAGGCTGAAATTGGGAAACTGAATTTAGCAGAGGTTAGCATCCCTCACGTCTGTGAGGTCCCAGATATTCTCTGAGCTTGGTGGTTTCCTTGCAGACGTTTCATGACCCAACTAGGCAACTTCATCAGGGCTAAAAGGGGTTTGCTTGAGCACTGATGATGTAACCTAGTTGGGTCATGAAATGTCTGCAAGGAAACCACCAAGCTCAGAGAGCATCAAGGACTCTACAGTCCTCCTCCTCCTCCTCTTCCTCCTCCTCTCCACTCCGGAAACACCATTCCCTTCTAGCACTGATGACGTAATCCAGTTTGGTCATGAAACGTCTGCAAGGAAACCACCGAGCTCGGGGAGCACCAAGGACCCCCCCCCCGTTCAACCCCATTGATTTTGCTTGTCAGAAGGTTGCCAAAGGGGATCCCATGACCCTGGGACACTGCAACCCTCCCAAATACAGTACATGCCAGTTGCCAAGCATCCGAATTTTGATCACATGACCGTGGGGATGCTGGAACGGTCGAGAATGAAAAATGGCCACGAGTCCCTTTTTTCCATTGCTGTGGTAGCTTTGAACGGTCACTAAGTGGACAGTTACAAGGTGAGGACTACCTGTGTATCTGCCCTGCCCGAACCTCAGCTCACCTCTGAAAAAAAACACCTCTCCACGGATCTGAGCCACGGCGTCGAAGTGTGTGCTGCATCTATTTGGCACGTCTCTTCTAAAGGGGGAGATTAAAAATAAGTCAAATGAACAAAGCCCTCATCATCCACTCACCCCTGCCTGGCCAAATCTATAACCTTTTGAGTTTGGCTCAAACTCAAAATTAAACTCTTTTCATTCTTGCCAATTTCAACATGAGAGAAAAGACACCACTGGCTGAGAAAGACTCTGCTCCTGTGGCTCAGGAGAGGTGGAGACCATTGGACACATACTCCTTCGATGTTCCTTCTACAGAGCTATTTGGAAAAACCATATCCTCCCCATAATTGATAGGTATCCTGGTCGTTCGGAAAGTATTTATCTCCAGTGGCTGCTTAAGGATGAGCAGGCAGTGATCACGGCGCAGGTGGCCAGATTCTACGCAGCAGCATTGGGGATTCGCCAGAAACATAAATAAACCTTTTAGATCTTTTTAATAATTCTTTTATAATTAATTTTATCACATGTTTTATCCAGCATTAGACTATAGTTAATGTATTTTTATTGTTAGGTCAGTATGATTCAGTTTTTCTGAAGCTAGCTAGTTTTTGTTATACGGTCTGTAAAACTAGGCAGACCTTGGTCACCCATTGATTACATCATTAATGGTAATATATTGCTATGTCTTCTTGTGTTGGTTCTGTTTAGTTTTGTTTTATTTGAATGTTTAATTTATGTCTTGGCCTTTGGCTGTAATAATAAAGGGATTGATTGATTCAACACGAGAGATTTGTTCTTCAATTCCATAACATCCACTATTTCTGAGGACGTCTGACAGAGGATGTCTCTGACAGCGGCACCCGATCTGTGAATCCAAATACTTTCTGCTCCAAATTGAAGAGATGATATCTGGGGTTGGGATGGCAGAACATCTATTCTGCTCGCCCGCCACCCAAATTTCACCCGATCCTAATGCAATGGTCCTTTCAGCTTCTACTCCTTCCCAAAGAAATTGGGGATGTACAGTTTACAGTCCCCATCACCGCAGATGGGGACTGCAGCCAAGAAATTAAAAGACGCTTGCTCCTGGGGAGGAAAGCTATGGCAAATCTAGACAGCATACTAAAAACCAGAGACGTCACCCTGCCAACAAAAGTACATATAGTCCAGGCCATGGTTTTCCCAGTGGCAATGTATGGCTGTGAAAGTTGGACCATAAGAAAGGCTGAGCGCAAAAGAATTGAGGCCTTTGAATTATGGTGCTGGAGAAGACTCCTGCAAGTCCCCTGGACTGCAAGGCGCTCGAACCGGTCAGTCCTAGAGGAGATCAACCCCGACTGCTCTTTAGAAGGCCAGATCCTGAAGTTGAAACTCAAGTACTTTGGCCACCTAATGAGAAGGAAGGACTCACTGGAGAAGAGCCTGATGCTGGGAAAGATGGAGGGCAAGAGAAGAAGGGGACGACAGAGAAGGAGGTGGCTGGATGGAGTCACTGAAGCAGTAGGCCTGAGCTTAAATGGACTCCAGAAGATGGTAGAGGACAGGAAGGCCTGGAGGAACGTTGTCCATGGGGTCGCGATGGGTCGGACACGACTTCGCCACTAACAACAACACAGTTTAGCTTACGGAACAGTGGAGTGATTCTCGGGGAAATCTGGCAACATGGGATGGTCATCTGCGTTCGATATTTCCGGTTTCGCTGTGGGAGACACGGATTCTCTGACTCCTGCAGAGGAAAAACCAGGATGGATTAAAGCAAAGTGGACATCAAGGAGATCGTTCAAGTCAAGGTTTCCAGAGACAGCATCTTCTAAGATCCCATCATCATATCCTCCATCATGTTCCCTTAGGCCAGGGGTCCCCAACCCCCGATCCGTGGACCGGTACCGGGCCGTGTCATGCCAGCAACCGGTCCACACAAACAAGCAAAGCCCCATCCATGGGATGCAAACAGCACACAAAACCAGGCACTCTCCGGTCCATGGAAAAACCTCTCTCCACGGAATTGGTCCCTGGTGCCCAAAAGGTTGGAGACCTCTGCCTTAGGCTTCCCATCTACTAATCTGGCTTCTGATGATTCCCCCTTCCATGGGAGTTCCCAATTCCAAATCATTCCAGATTACCAACTCATGCCTCAGTCCTAACATCTGAGAAGCCTGATATATCTCTGAATGAAGAAATTGAGTGCATCTACTTCTTTCTTCTACCCACCTGACACACGAAGGGCCCCAACAAGGCCAACTCATCGTGAAAGTTGGTCCTCACACAGTCGACTTATGTAAATGCTATTTTTATTAGCATTTACCTCTACAGGACCTGATACTAAAATGGCCTCTTATTAAAACCAAGAAGAGTTGGATATGGCAATTCTCATTTTTATGTAGAGTTGGTGGGAGAAAAAGGCACAAGAACAGAGAAAAGCAACAAAGATGATCAGGGGGCTGGATGCTAAAACGTATAAGGAACGGTTGCTAGAATTGGGTATGTCTAGTTTAATGAAGAGAAGGACAAGGGGGGACATGATAGCAGTGTTCCAATATCTCAGGGGCTGCCCCAAAGAAGAGGGAGTCAAGCTATTCTCCAAAGCGCCTGAAGGCAGGACAAGAAGCAACGGATGGAAACTAATCAAGGAGAGAAGCAACCTAGAACTAAGGAGAAACTTCCTGACAGTTAGAACAATTAACCAGTGGAACAACCGGCCTCCAGAAGCTGTGAATGCTCCAACACTGGAAGTTTTTAAGAAGAGACTGGACAGCCATTTGTCTGAAATGGTATAGGGTTTCCTGCCTGAGCAGGAAACTTGGACTAGATGACCTCCAAGGTCCCTTCCAACTTTTATTATTATTATAACTATCAATCTGGATTATCGTAAATACAGGTCGTCTTTGATTTATAACCACAGCCGAGCTCAAAACTTTCTGTTGCTAGCCGAGACAGTTCTTAAGTTAATTTTGCCCTATTTGATGACCTTTCTCGCCATGGCTGTTAAGCGAATCACTGCAGTTCCTACGTCAGTAACAGGCTTGTTTTAAGTGAATCCGGCTTCTCCCCAATTGACTTTGCTTGTCAGAAGGTCACAAAAGGAAATCACATGACTCCGGGGCACTGCGGCCGTCATTAATATGAGTCAGTTTAAACAAGGGTCTGAATTTTGATCACGTGACCCTGGGGATGCTGCAAGGGTCCTACGTATGAAAAAAAAGATCCTAAGTACTGTTGCAATTTTCATCGGTCGCTAAACAACAAACAGTTGTAAGTCGGGGACTACCTGTAATGTCTTTTTAGTTTTTTTAAAAAAATAAAAATAAAATATGAACTCTTGTCCGATTAGCTGGGAGAATCCTGACACTCACCATAGAGCTGCCAAATCCGGACTTTATCTTCATACGGCAAATCATATTTCAAGGGGTCTCCCACCGGGCCCTGGTAGTACGGCCTCATGATTGAGTCCATAGCAGAGATGTGGGTTAAGCCGATAGCGTGGCCAAATTCGTGGACTGCCACAGCAAACAAATCCATCCCATCGGTATCTGAAATTAAGAGGGAAGACCCACGCAGATTATTGCATAAATGAGGAGCTTCTAACTTTTCCTTAGGTTCTCATGCACATGTAAACATAAAAAAATTACTGGTTAATCCAACGGCACCGTAAGACAGTTTTAGACAGGCTGAAAATGTTGGTTTAAGGTATGCCTGACTGTTGCTTACTATGGTTGACTGGTAGAAAGTCATCCTTCGCTATAGGTTGACTCAACTCTCCTGCTATTGTGGTGCAAAGTCTCCTTAAGTTCAACCCCAATGACTGAGTCAACTCTTCTGCAACTCTGGCCTGGCTTTGTTGTCTAGATCAGAGGTCCCCAACCTTTTGGGCACCGGGGACCGGTTCCACGGAGAGAGGTTTTTCCACGGACCGGAGGGTGCGTGTTTTTGTGTGTTGCCTGCATCCCATGGATGGGGCTTTGCTTGTTTGTGTGGACCGGTTGCTGACATGCCGTGGCCCGGTACTGGTCCACGGACCGGGGGTTGGGGACCCCTGTTCTAGATGTGGATGTTGCAACATCTAGACCTTTTTTTTATCCTATGGTGTCTTCATGGTTGTATACCTTTAGCCTATCTTCCTTTGGACTTATTCTTACTCAATCGTTCCCCCCGTTCTTTGCATTGGTGCTTGTGAAGGCATGCAAAAACCATCCTTTACAAATTGGAACCTACAAGAACATAGAATGATAGGGTTGGAAGGGACCTTGGAGGACCCAAGCAGGCAACCCTATGCCACTCCAGACAAATGGTTGTCCAATCTCTTCTTAAAAGCCTCACTGATGGAGCACCCATCTGGAGGCAAGCCGTTCCACTGATTAATTGTTTTCACTGTCAGGAAATGGAGGCAAGCCGTTCCACTGATTAATTGTTCTGGAGGCAAGCCGTTCCACTGATTAATTGTTTTCACTGCCAGGAAATTCCTCCTTAGTTCTAGGTTGCTTCTCTCCTACCTTTCCATCCATTACTTCTTGTCCTGCCTTCAGATGACTTTGAAGAATATGTCAACCTCCTCTTCTCTGTGACAGCCCCTCAAGTACTGGAAGACTGCTATCATGTCACCCCTAGTCCTTCTCTTCATTAGACTTAAGACGTGTGGTTTCAAACTCTTTGGTCCTTTTCCTGCAACACATACCTGATGACCGGAAAGTCCAGTATTCATCATCATCAAAGTGAGTGTCTCCAGCAGTATGATGTTCTCCTGGGAAGAATGCATGGGCTACCGTGCCTCCCGGGCCATCAAAGGGGTAGTCATCATTGTGATCGGTTTTGGAGAAGTCAATCTGGATGTCTGCATTGTTACCGGCCACTTCGTGGAAATTTAGAGGCGTGATGTCACTCCACACCTTTAAGGCGTAGTACACCAGGGCGCGAACTGTGTCGTGGCCCAGGTGGGATTCTTTGGGGAACGTCCGAACCCTGAAAGAAGAGAGTTAGGATCAAAAATGCATCCTCCTTTCAACCACCATGACACATCGCTGGTCTTTCTTAGCTTGTGGTCCTGCAACACCCAGCAGAATTGAAAATTTTTAAAAAAGCATCTTAGCTAAGAATTTTGAGAACCATCATTTCAACATTCCTGGGGGGGGGGCGGGGTTAAGGACACCATGCTTATTTAACTCCATTACGTTCTTTACGGCTTACAGCAAAAAAAAAAAAAAAAAGCAATAAAACCAGACAACGAAATTATTTAAAAATGAAGCATGCCGCCTAGTTAAAGAAAGCGGAGCTGATCAATAAAGTAAATTTCAAGTCGTTTGTTTAAAGCTATGCATCTGTCAGCGTTGATAAGGCAGTCTATATATCGTATGCCGCATTTCCGCAGAGAGCGTCTCGTACAGCGAAAAAAAAAATGGATCTGCTTATCTAGAGCTGGCCCAGCTCAAGTACAGTTCAGAGAAGCGGAGAGCTTCGCCGTTTTTTTAAAAATCTGTCCAGAGCTGGTGTTTTATTCCCTGCCTCCAAGAGCATGCTTGCAACATGATTTAATGAAAAAGTAATTTGTTTTTGTGAGCAAAGCTGGACTCTCAACAGTTGCCATAAACCACTGGAAAAACCAATCACCCTCACTTCGCAGATAATACAGCATTATGAGCTTAGTTTCAGAGACTGACTGCTTTTTGGAAATCTATGAACCATCCTTCCTTCCTTCCTTCCTTCCTTCCTTCCTTCCTTCCTTCCTTCCTTCCTTCCTTCCTTCCTTCCTTCCTTCCTTCCCTCCCTCCTTCCTTCCTTCCTTCCTCTTGCCTTCCCCTTTCCTTTCCTCTCCTCTCCTCCCCTCCCTTCCCCTTCCCCTTCCTTCCTCCCTCCCTCCCTCCCTCCATTTCTTTCTTTTTTTCTTTTCTTTTCTTTCCTTCCTTCCTTCCTCCCTCCCCTCCCTCCTTTTCCTTTCCTTTCCTTTCCTTCTTTCCTTTCCTTTCCTCTCCTTCTTCCCTCCCTCCCTCCCTCCATTTCTTTCTCTTTCTTTCTTTCTTTCTTTCTTTCTTTCTTTCTTTCTTTCTTTCTTTTTCTTTCTCTTTTCTTTCCTTTTCTTTTCTCCCTCCCTCCCTCCCTCCTTCCTCCCTTTCCTTTCCTCTCCTTCTTTCCTCCCTCCCTCCCTCATCCCTCCCTTTCTTCTTCTTCTCTCTCTCTCTCTCTCTCTCTTTCTTTTTCTTTCTCTTTCTTTCTTTTCCTGCTGGCTCCTGTAAGGTTGAAGGCTGAAAGACAGCGAGGTGACACAAAATGAGCCCCAGCAGGACTTGGAGCAATGTGGATCGTCCACTCTCCCTGCTTGCTGCCCAATGGTGCCGGTGCAGCTTCCTGATAAAAGCAGGGTGGGACAAGCGACTGATTTTGGAGGCCGGACGCTTTTAATCCGGCCGTCACAAGGGAGAGACATTCATTTCCGAGTTGGCAAGGCAGGTGTTTGCCGAAAGCCAAGTGGGGAAATTCATCAGTTCAAAGTGTAAAAGAATGAACCTTCGCCGCACGCCCGGAAGGCAATAAATGGGTCGTTATCTCTGAATACAGGTAAAACATTCTCCTTCCAGCTTTGGCACCTGCAAAGGTCTTCTTACTGTCCACTGAGCACGGCCAGACATCCACATCCATAAAATAAAACTTAGCTGCAGGTGCTGCTTTATTAATTGATTGCGTTTTTAACCTCCTCGATGTCCTGCCGGATTCAGACGGGTATCTGAAGCAGGAGAGGAAATAATTCAGAAGGAAATCTTTGCTTCATCTCCCCACCAGGCCTCAACAGGTTACACCTGTCCAGATGTGGGCGCAGCTGGAGGAGCAGCCACGGCTGGTTCGAGGTTCTCCATTCCACTTGGGGACTCCAAATCATTTCACGAGAGGCAGACAAGAGGTTTTCCTTCTTTCCATCCATGACTCCAGGGAAAAGGGCAAGTCGGGAAACCAACCGAGTAAGGTCGAAGAACACGGGGCAGACCCGGAAGAAGACGGAGGGAGGTGGATACATCAAAGAGAGGCTACAACGACGGTTGAGGTGTCCGGAAGATCAAGAGCCAGAACTTTGTATCTCTCTCGACTCCGCAAATAGTAAAAGAAGAAGGAAGGAGGAGGAGGAGGGGAGGAGGAAGAGGAGGAAACAAACAAACAACTGCATCAAATAACAACGGTTGAGGTGTCCGGAAGATCAAGAGCCAAAACTTTGCATCTATCTCAACATCCGAAACAGTAAAAGAAGAAGGAAGGAGGAGGAAGAGGAGAAGGAGGGGTGGAGGAGGGGGAGGAGGAGGGGGAGGAGGAGGAAGCAGGAGGAGAGAAGGAGGCAGGAGGAAGAGAGGAGGAGGGGGGGGGGGGAGGAGGGGGAGGGGAGGAGGAGGGGGGAGGGAGGAGGAAGAGGAGGAGGAGGGAGAGGAGGAGAGGAGAAGGAGGAGGGGGGGAGCAGAGGAGGGGGAGGAGGGGGAGGAGAAGAGGAGAAGGAGGGGTGGAGGAGGGGGAGCAGGGGGGGAGGAGGAGGAAGAGGATGAGAAGGAGGGAGGAGAAGAGGAGGAGGAGGGGGGAGGGGAGGAGGAGGAGGAGGAGGAGGGGGAGGGGAGGAGGAGGGGGAGGGGGAGGGGAGGAGGAGGAGGAGGAGGAGGAGGGGGAGGAGAGAGGAGAAGGAGGGGTGGAGGAGGGGGAGCAGGAGGGGAAGGAGGAGGAGGAGGAAGAGGATGAGGAGGAGAAGGAAGGCAGGAGGAAGAGGAGGAGGAGGGGGGAGGGGAGGAGGAAGAGGAGGAGGAGGGGGAGGAGGGGGAGGGGAGGAGGAGGGGAGGAGGAAGAGGAGGAGGAGGGGAGGAGGAGGACGAGGAGGGGAAACAAACAAGTAGTAGGCCCTTCCTCTCTCCTACTCTTTGCTCCATTTTCATTTAACCAACCACAACAACACAACAACCTCGGCAGCAGCTACTGGCCTAGTTGCTGACCTTGAAAGGGCTCAACACAACTGGATCGTGGCAAGCGGGTTGAGCTTCAACAGCTGGCCGTAAAACCTTGAGAAGAACTACAGAGTCAAAGACTTGGAATCCGGAGCGTCTCAATTCTCCACGCACACTTCTGCCCTCCTCACTTCAGCTCCAATGGACGGCTGTAGCCGCTGTCTTTGGGGCGCAGCGTTTGGAGAAGAGGCTCCTTCTACAAGACCTTTTGAAAGCTCGGGAACCCAGCGGCATAAATCCTAGGGCTGGAAGGTGGCCTTGGAGGTCTTCTAGTCCCACCCTTTGCCTGACATCTTCTTGCATCTTGGACAAACGGCCGTCCCAATTTTTTTTCTGGAAGACCTCCATGGATGGAGCAGCAGCCTGAGGACTCCTCAAGAGGGCTTCCTCCACGCTTCCCTTTCTTACACCCTCTTGGTCATTGCCATCAGCCTCCACAAACTCTCACACGTGGCAGTAGGGGGCGCTCTGGCCACATCGCTGAATCGGGATGAGTTGCTAAGGTCAAGAGAAGCCAACTGGAGAACTTGTTCATCTTGCAAAATTCTCTCCGGCGGGGGAGAGAGAAAGTTCTCCAGTTCAGAGTCCTAGAGAGGGAATAAATCATGCCCGGTGCCCAAATTGATCTTTTTCCTACATGATCCGCAGTTCAGATCTGAAGACCTCGGTGGCAAGGGAGCGGTATTTAAGAGGGTTTAGTTAAAAGGCAAACTACCAAAGTGCTGTTGAGGTCTGTGAAAACATCCGCTTTTATTTTCCCCAGCCTAATTCCTAGATCTCTCTGCTTTCTGTTTTCAGTTTTGAGAGCTTTATTTGGTTGTTATTTTGGGGAAACTGCACAGTCTAGATTCATCTGCGAATCGGAACAAGAATCTAGTTGACTAATAGTCAGCATTAAATTGGCACTAGATAACACTTGATGGAATTCAAGAGGGGTTGGACTTAAGGCTGCTTGTGGGAACGTGACAACTCCAGGCTGGTTCCTCTCCTGACTCCACCCCGGATTCTACCTCTGTCTCCTAGATGTAGCACCCAAATCAATAAGATGCATTAACAGAATAACAGAAGAATAACAGATGAATAACAGAGTTAGTGAATAGAATAGAGCTGGAAGGGACCATGGAGGTCTTCTAGTCCAGCCCCCTGCTCAAGCAGGAGAACCTATACCATTTCAGGCAAGTGATTGTCTAGTCTCTTTTTAAAAACCTCCAGTGATGGAGTGCCCACGATTTCTGAAGGCAAAGCTGTTCCACTGGTTAATTGTCTTCATCGTTAGGAAGTTTCTCCTTAATTCCTGGTTGCTTCTCTCCTTGATTAGTTTCTTGTCCTGCCTCCAGGTGCTTTGGAGAATAGCTTGACCCCCTCTTCTTTGTGGCAGCCCCTCAAATAATGGAAGGGACCTTGGAGGTCTTCTAGTCCAACCCCTTATTCAAGCAAGAAACCCTATACCATTTCAGACAAATGGCTGCCCAATCTCTTCTTAAAAACCTCCAGTGCTGAAGCACCCACAATTTCTGGAGGCAAGCTGTTCCACTGGTTAATTGTTCTAACTGTCGGTTCTCTCCTTGATTAGTTTCCATCCGTTGCTTCTTGTCCTGCCTTCAGGTGCTTTGGAGAATAGCTTGACTCCCTCTTCTTTGGGGCAGCCCCTGAGATATTGCAGCACTGCTATCATGTCCCCCCTCGTCCTTCTCTTCATTAGACTAGACATACCCAACATTTGTCCGACACATCTCCCGAAACCACAGTGCTGACCAATCCTCTCCAAATCACGATTTGTAACCCTAGAAACAAAAGTCACCAAATAATCCAACAAGCTAGAACAAACTAAAGCTATTTCTGGAGGTGGAAGGGACCAAAAACCTCACCACCTTCACATTATAATGGAAGCCACATTTGAGAGCGTTTGCATCCAACATTTGTTAAAATGGCATCTTTGGGGTCAGGCGATGACACTATCCTCGATGAAAAGAGCTCCCTTCATCACTCACCGAAAGGGCAGTGATGGCATGAATGATTTAATTTCCTACCTCCAGGATAAATTCCTTTTGTTCCACTTGGTAGCTCCCTGGGCATGCCGTTTCTTCCTCGACTTTGCTTCTGCAAGATCCGGCAAAGAGCAGCGGGGTGTCTTCATCAGTTTGAAGGTGGCTTCATCTACAGATTCCCCCCCAAAGACCCCAAAAGAAAGAAAATTGGGTCTTCCTCAATTCATATAGACATGTCCATAACATCCCACCTGGGATTTAAAAAAAAAACACAAAAACAAATGTATACTAACGTAGCAGTAGAAGCCTTTGAGATGTTTTGTAGATGCAGGACCCATAATTTCTGGAAGTAAGCGGTTCCACTGATTAATTGTTCTCCCTGTCAGGAGATTTCTCCTTAGTTCTAGGGTGCTTCTCTCCTTGATGAACTTCAACCTGTCCTGCCCTCAGGGGCTTTGGAGAATAGGTTGACCCCCTCTTCTTTGTGGTAGCTCCTCAAATAGTTGAAGACTGCTATCATGTCCCCCCTAGTCTTTCTCTTTGTTAGGCTTGATATACCTAGAACCTGTAACCATTCATCATATGCTTTAGTTTCTAGTTTTCGTTAAGTCATCCCTTTCCCCCCTCCCATTTTCAAAAGGGGGGGGAATAACAATCTGCCCAACTTTGGTTGCAGCAGCAACCAAAAAAGCTAACACAGTCCTGGGTTGTTTAAACAGAGGCATAGAATCAAGATCACGCAAAGTATTAGTACCGCTTTATAAAACCTTAGTAAGACCACACCTGGAATATTGCAGCCAATTTTGGTCACCATATCACAAAGAGATGTTGAGAGTTTGGAAAAAATTCAGAGAAGAGCAACTAAGATGATCAAAGGCCTGGAGACCAAAACATACGAAGAACGGCTGCAGGACTTGGGTTTGGCTAGTCTAAAGAAAAGAAGAAACAGGGGAGACATGATGGCAGTATTCCAGTGTTTGAGGGGCTGCCACAAGGAAGAGGGGGGCAGGTTTTTCACCAAAGCACCAGAGGGAAGGATGAGAAACAATGGTTGGAAACTGATCAAAGAGAGAAACAACCTGGAATTAAGGAGAAACTTCCTAACAATGAGGACAATTAACCAGTGGGACAGCTTGCCACCAGAAATCGTGGGCGCTCCATCACTGGAGATTTTTAAGAGGAGACTGGACAATCACCTGTCTGAGATGGTGTAGGTTCTCCTGCTTGAGCAGGGGGCTGGACTAGAAGACCTCCAAGGTCCCTTCCAGCTCTATTCTATCCCTTGGTCCTTCCAAGCCTCCTCTATCCCTCACCAGCTAAACTCCTTGGAAATCAAAGAAACCTTTGTGCCCGCAGCGAGAAAGAAAATATAAAATGTAAAAGCTCAGGGACGGCAAAGCCATCCAGAGGACACTCAAAAAGAGCTTATGTTGAGAACGGCTCTGCTTTTCTTTCAAGAAAAAAGAAAAAGACAAAAAAGAAACCAAAACGGGAAAAAGAAAAAAAACACAACTTTTGCAATATGTTCTTTCGATTAGCCTTTCTGAAGGGAGAAACCGCACGCTCGATTTTGAACGATAAGTGGCGTGCCTTTCCTATCGCAACACTTGGGAGTGGATGCATTGGGGGGGGGGGGAAGGAAAAAAAGAATAAAAATAAAGACGAGCCGTTCTTCGTCTGGCTCCCAGGCAACCCGGAGCATCTAATAAGATGGGAAAGGAAAAGAAAGGGGGAAAAAATAATAATAATTACATCTCCTTAATTAAGAAGCAAGGCGAGAGAGTTCTGGCAACGGCTGCTCGGAGGCCGGAGCAAAGAGCTTTCAACAGCACTGCCAGAAACGGGGCAGGGGCTGTGGAGTCCCCAAGCAGCCAATCAGCAATCCCACCCTCCTGGTTTGCAAAAGGGGGGGGGGGCTTTGTAATGAGCAGAAGGCCGCTGGAGGGCAGAGGATGGCCCAGGAGATGGAAAAGCATGCCAGTTTTACAAGCCGGGCAACACGGCTTCTTGATGTTCATGCAGGGAAGGGAGAGATCTTATATAAGAAGTGTTTTCCTTCCCTTGGTGCTCTCTGAGCTTGGTAGGGTGTTTTTTTATTATGATGTTTCATAACCCAACTAGGTGACATCATCAGTGCTAGAAGGGAGGGGGCATTGTGGAGAGGAGGAGGAGGAGGAGGAGGAGGAGGAGGAAAGTTAGAGGTTCTTGATGGTCTCTGAGCTTGATGGTTTGCTTGCAGACATTTCATTACCCAACTAGGTAATGTCATCAGTGCTAGAAGGGATGGGGAATTTGAGCGAGGAGAGGCGCGAGGAGGAGGAGCAGGAGGAGGAGGAGGAAAGTTAGAGGGTTCTTGATGGTCTATGAGCTTGGCTGTTTGTTTAGAAATTTCTGACCCAACTAGGTAATGTCAATCGTGCTAGAAGGGACGGGGAATTGTGAGAGGAGGAGGAGGAGGAGGAGGAGGAGGAGGAGGAGGAGGAGGAGGAGGAGGCGGAGGAGGAGGAAGAGGAAAGTTTGAGGTTATTGTGGGCTCTGAGCTGGCTGTTTGTTTAGACATTTCATGACCCAACTAGGTAATGTCATCAGTGCCGTAGAAGGACGGGGGAATTGTGTAGAGGAGAGGAGGAGGAGGAGGAGGAGGAGGAGGCAGGAGGAGGCAGAAAAAGTCTGGACGTCCTGATGGTCTCTGAGCTTGGCTGTTTGTTTGCAGACATTTCATGACCCAACTAGGTAATGTCATCAGTTCTAGAAGGGATGGGGGGTTGTGAGAGGAGGAGGAGGAGGAGGAGGAGGAGGAGGAGTAAGGTTTGAGGTCCTTGATGGTCCCTGAGCTTGGCTGTTTGCTTGCAGACATTTCACTACCCAACTAGGTAACGTCATCAGTGCTGGAAGGGAGTGAGATTTGCAGGGAGGAGGAGCAGGAGCAGCAGGAGGACTGTGAGATCCTCTGAGCTGGGAGGTTTACTTGCAGACATTTCATTACTGAAGTAGGTAACATCATCAGTGTTAGCATTACCTAGCTGGTTTATGAAATGTGTGCAAGAAAACCAGCAATCTCAGAGACCCCCAAGGGCCCCACGGTTCTCAGTCCGTTGCAACTCAAGGGCTGGAGGAAATGCTGGAGGATTTGAATCTAGAGAGTGCAGGACTTAAGACTTCCCTCCTAGAGTTGGCAGTCACTGGTTCTCTTCATGACAAAAGGGTGTTTCTGCCATAAATATATCTTATCAGGAACGGTGTCCTTGAATCTCTGGCTTTACGCTTTCCATTTCTGAGATTGGTCTGGGAAAGCCCAAAAGGCATCCGTGAATTATGGCCCCGTCCTTCAAGTCTAGAAAGTCTCCAGCACAAAATGTCCTTCCCTGAAGATACTGGAGACTTGTCCCGTGATGTCTACATCAAAGCTGTAGCCTTTCCCTGATGGAATAGAAATGGAACTGCCTCTCCCTCCCCATTCCTGGTTCTTCACTGACCTAGAACACCGGTGGCTTCGAGTCCGCCAAACTGTTGCATCACCATGATGGCTTTGGTGAGCTCTTCTTGGGTCTGCAACTGTCCTGTGATGGGATCCGGTGGGGGCAGGTAGCCAAACTTGGTCAGCCAATCCTATTGGAAAAAGAAAGGAGGGAGAAAGGAAGAAGTGGGTTCAGAAAAGGCCAAAGTCTCTGATTCGGCTTCATCTACAATACAATACAATACAATAACAGAGGCACCTTGGAGGTCTTCTAGTCCAACCCCCTGCTCAGGCAGGAAACCCTATACCATTTTGGACAAATGGTTGTCCAGTCTCTTCTTAAAAATTTCCAGTGTTGGAGCATTCACAGCTTCTGGAGGCAGGTTGTTCCACTGATTAATTGTTCTAACTGTCAGGAAGTTTCTCCTTAGTTCTAGGTTGCTTCTCTCCTTGATTAGTTTCCATCCGTTGTTTCTTGTCCTGCCTTCAGGCGCCTTGGAGAAGAGCTTGACTCCCTCTTCTTTGGGGCAGCCCCTGAGATATTGGAAGACTGCTGTCATGTCACCCCTGGTCCTCCTGTTCATTAGACTAGACATCCCCAATTCCAGCAACCGTTCTTTATATGTTATAGCCTCCAGTTCCCTAATCATCTTTGTTGCTCTTCTCTGTACTCTTTCTAGAGTCTTGTCATCTTTTTTTACATCGTGGTGACCAAAACTGGATGCAGGATTCCACGTGTGGCCTTACCAAGGCATTATCTAGAACATAGAATAATAGAAGGGACCTAGGAACTATTCTAGTCCAACCCCCTGCTCAAGCAGAACAAAACAGAACAGAATAACAGAGTTGGAAGGGACCTTGGAGATCTTCTAGTCCAACCCCCTGCTCAAGCAGAACAAAATAGAACAGAATAACAGAGTTGGAAGGGACCTTGGAGATCTTCTAGTCCAACCCCCTGCTCAAGCAGAACAAAATAACAGAGTTGAAAGGGACCTTGGAGATCTTCTAGTCCAACCCCCTGCTCAGGCAGGAAGCCCTATACCATTTCAGATCAATGTTTGTCCAATCTCTTCTCCAGTGTTGGAGCATTCACAACCTCTGGAGGCAAGTCGTTCCATTAATTAATTGTTCTCACTGTCAGGAAGTTTCTCCTTAATTCTACGTTGCTTCTCTCCTTGATTAGTTTCCACCCGTTGCTTCTTCTCCTGCCTTCAGGGGCTTTGGAGAAGAGCTTGACTCCCTCTTCTTTGGGGCAGACCCTGAAATATTGGAAGACTGCTTTCATGTCACCCCCCTAGTCCTTTTCCTCATTAGACCAGACGGACCTCGTTCCTTCAATCATTCATCCTTCAATCATTCCATCGTATGGTTTATTCCTCCCGCCACCTAGTCTCACTCATCTACATATCCACACCCAGCTTCCGCTGAATGGCCTGTTCCTCCTTAACAAATGGATGTGTCAAGGCAGATCTGTGTACATTACTTTAGGTAATAAAATTCAATGACCTTCATGCGTCCCGAGGCTGACATTTAATTTTCTCAACCAACTAAGAAAACATCTTGGATTACGGGCACAGCACACGCCTCCATCTTTGATTTTCTACTTTGTCGGAGCTGGCAGCTCATCAATTTGGGGATTCAATGGAGGGTGAGGAGAGATCTTAATAGTAGCCACGGCTACTCCATGCTGAGCAGACAAAAGGGGCTCTTTAGCAGATGAGAATACGCTGCACTTAGAAAGGAGGGGAAATTGAGACAACACAAAAGTGGACCGAGTTGCAGAAACACAAAGAGTCAAAAGGGCCTCTTCACACCACGCTTAAATTGTCTTAGCTCCTCTCTCAGGCTATTTACGGTTGCACTGAGTTGCTAATCATCCATAATAGGTTTTAAGTAATGACGAGTAATGCTGAAGCAACATTTGCACGTCTAATGGAAGTTTTGCAGTGAGGCCCCCTCGGCCATCGCCATGACTACCTTGTTCAGCTTGGATGGAAATGAAATGTGATGGGACAGACATGTGACAACCAGAACAATGGACGAGAACTGGAACCAGGACGCCATCGCCACTCAACCGTGACCTTTGCTATGGATAGGGAATCTCGTAGCGTGCGATGGAAGAGTTTGATGCAGCTCTAAGCTCAGACCACTTCTCAGAAGAAGGAGCCTCGCTGCCTTTTTAGATCTTCTGACTGGAACATTCAGCATTGGACTATCCTCTCATCAGACGAACAGAATAACAGAGTTGGAAGGGACCTTGGAGATCCTCTAGTCCAACCCCCTGCTCAGGCAGGAAACCCTATACCATTTCAGACAAATGGCTGTCCAGTCTCTTCTTAAAAACTTCCAGCGTTGGAGCATTCACAACTTCTGGAGGCAAGCCGTTCCACTGATTAATTGTTCTCGCTGTCAGGAAATAACAGAATAACAGAGTTGGGAGGGACCTTGGAGGTCTTCTAGTCCAACTCCCTGCTCAGGCAGGAAACCCTACACCATTCCAGACAAATGGCTGTCCAGTCTCTTCTTGAAAACCTCCAGTGATGGAGCACCTACAACTTCTAGTGACAAGCCATTCCACTGATTCATTGTTCTCACTCTCAGGAAATTTCTCCTTAGTTCCAGGTTGCTTCTCTCCTTGATTAGTTTCCATCCGTTGCTTCTTGTCCTGCCTTCAGGGGCTTTGGAGAATAGCTTGACTCCCTCTTCTTTGGGGCAACCCCTGAGATATTGGAACACTGCTCATTTCACCCCCTAGTCCTTCTTTTCATTAAACTAGGCATATCCAATTCCTGCAATTGTTCTTTGTATGTTTTAGCCTCCAGTGCTCTAAAGTCTCAGAGGTTGAGTCCTTTGGGAGAATGTGGTCTGGATTCCCAGGGAATGCATCCCATAGAAATAAGAGACAGCAAAGTTTAGATAGTTTGGTTGGGAGGAAAAGGGTTAAGAAGGCTCCTCCCAGTAATTCTCAGAATATAGCTTTAATGGTGCCAGCAGTTGCTTGAGTTTGGCAAGACTGATGTCAGTGTAGGAGACGAGTAGGCAGAACTGGAGGGTGGAGCAGAATGCACCATCAATTTAGAGTCCTTGCGTTGCCACAAGAGATCCAATCCCCCCCCCTTGAATTCCATTGACTCTTATTTAGCGTCATTGCAGTGCTGACCATCAGTTGGCCAGGTTATTGTGTATTTATGCTGCAATCTATATCTATATCAGACTCAAAAAACCAAGAAGACATGCAGAGTTATATCTAGGCCAGGGGTAGGCAACCTTGGCTCTTTTATGACTCGTGGACTTCAACTCCCAGAATTCCTGAGCCAGCATGGCTGGCTCAGGAATTCTGGGAGTTGAAGTCCACGAGTCATAAAAGAGCCAAGGTTGCCTACCCCTGATTTCTAGGCAGTTTCCTTTATTGTTTCTCACCGACAGACAGAATCTTGCCAAACTAAAGCAACTCTATGCACCATGAAAGACGTACTGTGAGAACTTCCAGACAGGAGCCTTCCTGATTCTCTCCCGTCCAAACTTTGCTATCTCTTATTCCTCTGGAATGCACTTCCTCCCTCCTGGGAATCCAGACTACATTCCACCACAGCCCTTGGCAGAGCATTTTTTTTTTTTTTTCAAAATCAGCTGTTTCAAAATCAAGTGAGGAACTTTCTAACAATCGCATCCGATCATCCAAGGCATGGAACTAATTACAATGTAAAGCTTTAATAACCCACCTGATGCTTTTATTAGCTCCCTGAGACATCTTCCTACCTTTAGCCAAGAATTCCAGCTAGGAGGGCTTCTTTGGAACTGTCCAAGGTACCATGCCCCTCTGCCTGTCCCAGGTATAAAAGCATCTTGCACTCAGTTTATTCAGCTGGAGCCTGCATCTGTCTCAGCCAACCTGGACCTGACTTCAGACGCTGCTGGCTTCCCGTGCAAGCTTCAAGCATCCACAGAAGAGGAGGCGAGAGAGCATTTGCTAGTCTCAGCGTTCACATCATGCAAATGTGCTGTTCTTCAAAACATCTGTCTGAGATATTCCAGCCTGCAGAAGTGCCTGCAGTGCAGCTATTTTCAGCTCCATAAACAGCGGATGGTCGATTACTATGGGATTGGCTCTTTCTTTAGGAGGCAAAGACAGCTGCTCCTAAAATAAGCAAGCCTCGCGGACGTCTCCTAAAGGTAGCATCTATGCTCCCTTTAGAGAAAGCGCGTGGTCCCCACCCAGCAAAGGTTGGCTTTCTAAAGAGGTCTAGAGGCTAAATCGTACGATGAATGATTGAGGGAACTTGGTACGTCTAGACTAAGAAAGAGAAGGACTAGGGATGATATGATAGATATCTTCCAGTACTTGAGGGGCTGTCACAGAGAACTGAGGGTCAACGTATTCTCCAAAACATCTGAAGGCAGGACAAGAAGCAACGGATGGAAACTAATCAAGGAGAGAACCAACCTAGAACTAAGGAGAAATTTCCTAACAGTGAGAACAATTAACCAGTGGAACAACCTGCCTCCAGAAGCTGTGGGTGCTCCATCACTGGAGGTTTTTAAGAAGAGATTGGATAGCCATTTGTCCGGAATCATATAGGGTTTCCTGCTTGAGCAGGGCGATGCAGTAGAAGACCTCCAAGGGCCTTCCAAAGCTGTTATTCTGTTATCATCAAAGACAGATCCAACCTAGAACTAAGGGGAAATTTCCTGGCAGTGAGAGCAATTAATCAATCCAGAAGTTATGGGTGCTCCATCACTGGAGGTTTTCAAGAAGAGACAGGACTCTTATCTAGTGCCAATTTATCCAGAATGGTAGAGGGTCTCCTGCCATGGTTAGGGGCTTGGACTAGAAGACCTCTAAGGTCCCTTCTAAACCTGTTATTCTATGTCCTTCTCAGCCATTTCCTCCCCCTTTCCTTCCTTCTATAAACTCAAGTATCGCTTTCATCTCGACTGTCACTGTATTTTAATCTTCTGCTTATCCTCGTCTCTGGAGAAGATGGTAATTGCTGTGACAACAGGAATTTTCTTTACCGATGTCCGGGATGTAGCAAGCTATCGAACTGGTAGGGCTGCGATCGATCTAAGCTTTCTATGTGTTCAATACCCCCATTAACTTCTCTCTTTGTGATGACGGATGTCAGGCAGCAATGTCAGGTTAAAGCACGACTGTCTGATTGCTTCATATCTCAGCTGTCCCCAAGAGGGAAACTGGGGTATGATAGCAGATCATTCTCCAGCTCGTATCCATCCTCCCGTCCCACCCATCCACCCACTTCCACCCGTGTCTTTGGCATTACAGGTGTGTGCCACTGATTCAGTCATCCAGGCACTGATGGTGCAAGGGGGGGCGGGTGAAACGCGAGGCGGCAGTTTTGCTTCTCAAAGCAGAGGCCTGTTATTTATTTAGTGAGTTTAGAAAAATGGTCCGCTTTGCTTTCCACCGGCGTTAACGAGTTTGGGAAGCTTCCAAGGAAAAGTTAAAAACATTCATCAGCTCCGCCTGGAAACAGATGGGGATTCATGCAAATGCCGGTTCCCACGAATGTCCTTGCAGGCTGACGTCGGACGATGTGGTTTGCAGTTAAGGAAGGGAGGGAGAGGAGGAAGGGAGGGAGAATGTGAGAGCGAGGCAGGGAGAAAGGAAGGAAGGAAGGAAGGAAGGGAGAAAGGGAGAGAAAAGAGGAAGGGAGAGAAACTGTGTGTGAGAGAGAGGGAGGGGAGAAGCAAGGAAGGAAGCAAAGAAGGAAGAGATTGACAGAAAGGAGGGAGGGAAACTGTGTTCCCCCTCCCTCCCTCCCTCCCTCTCTCTTTCTCTCTCTCTCCAAACACACACACACACACACACACACACATGCACGCACGCACAGAGTTTCCATCCCTCCCTCCTTCCGGTCTGTTCATCTCTTCCTTGCTTCCTTCCTCCCTCCCTCCCTCCTTCTCTCTCACAGATGGATGGATGGATGGATGGATGGAAGGAAGGAAGGAAGGAAGGAAGGAAGGAAGGAAGGAAGGAAGGAAGGAAGGAAGGA